>CM046836.1:13487237-14087237 GCA_025618425.1 Heliocidaris tuberculata | reverse complement strand
AAAAAGAAGACCTTCGGTTTTATTCCAGACACTTCTCGATCCGCTCTACGAATAACAATTAACGTTTTTAAATTTTCATTTACGAAGAACCTCTGGTTATATTCTGATATGGGGGGGGGGGCACTTTTATCTCTTGCTGCAGATTATCAGTATCCTACTGTTTGTTGCCTCCTATAGATAAAAAAAGTTACCAAGATGCACAATGAAAGATACAGGCATGAAATCAGTGCATCAATCAACCCATGTTCTCTATTACTGCTTTTGGTATATAGCATAGTTCTTATCTTGACGATCTCTTTCTCGCTCATGCACGTAGAAAATAACATCACACTACGGCTTGCCGATGGGCAGAACGCCTACGAAGGTCGCATCGAGATCGAGCTTGATGGCGTCTGGGGTACGGTCTGTGACAACAACTGGGACAAGAACGATGCCCGCGTCGTCTGTAAGCAACTAGGTCTTGGTCCTGGCATTGAGGCTGCTGGTACTTCCACCTTCGGAAAGGGCAGTGGACCGATCTACGTTGACAACCTGGGTTGCAGAGGACACGAGTCATCAATCGCATACTGCCAAAATAATGGAGTAGAAGTCCACAACTGCACGCACGATAACGACGCAGGAGTCGTATGCTCAGCTCCTAGTAAGATTATTTTGCTCTACTCTGAAGTAACAACCAAATATTTTAGCAATGTAGTCTGATGAAGTAAAAAATTATTTGAAATGTCAATTTTTATATTTCCGAGGTTCCGACTCATTTTGAAACTGCATGATGCAATCAGAGACATGCATGGGCCGCGGAGTGAAATCAAATCAGCCCCTACCCCCACTTTCAAAAACGCTCCGCGGTCCCTGACATGTCTCTGATCTTTTTGCAATCCGCCACGTAAAAGACTCTTGCACAGTCCGGTATAATCTGTCCATAAAAGCCCTGACTTCCTAGCAGCTAGTATTTGTAAATTGTCCCTACACCCTGATCACAAAAAAAATTAATAATCTGCTGGCCGTAATACTTCTCATTTATCATGTTCCTTCCAATTAAGCAGTGTTGTAATCGAGTCGAGTCGAGTCAAGGGGGGTCGAGTCCGAGTCGATAAGAGGTCGAGTCACGAGTCAAGTCGAGTCAGTAGGAGGTCGAGTCACGAGTCAAGTCGAGTCATGAGTGGCTCGAGTCCCGAGTCGAGTCAAGTGGAGTCAACAGAAATTTTCAAGTTGATTCGAGTCAACGTAAAGAGGCGAGTCGAGTCGAGTCGAGTCAACATGGATTTTTGTAGTCAAGTCTACAGTTCTAATACTTGTACATGTTCTTGTATTTCATGTCTGATGTGGTAGCCTATTATGACTTCCTGTACCCACGACAGACCGAGTGTCTGTAAAACAAAGACCTAAGACCTAAGACCCAAGACCTAAGACCTAAGACCTAAGACCTAAGATCTGAGACCTAAGACCTAAGACCTAAGACCTAAGACCTAAAACCTCAGTCCCAACCAGGTACGAAACACAGACCCTGTATAAAGTCCCATAAGCGTGGGTCTGTGTTTTGTACTTGGTTGGGTCTAAAGATGAATATTTGGGTCTGGAAGAGAGAGAGACTAACATTTCCCACGCCTATGGGACTTTGTACAGGGTCTTTGTTTTGTACCTGATGGGGTCTGATATTTCTCAACTCGATTATGTTAAAGATGAATATTGGGGTCTGGAAGAAAGAGACTAACATTTCCCACGCCTATGGCACTTTGTACAGGGTCTTTGTTTTGTACCTGATGGGGTCTGAGATTTCTCAACTCGACTACGTTAAAGATGAATATTGGGGTCTGGAAAGGAGACTCACATTTCACACTCCTATGGGACTTTGTATAGGGTCTTTGTTTTGTACCTGATGGGGTCTGAGATTTCTCGACTCGACTACATTAAAGATGAATATTGGGTCTGGAAGAGAGAGACTAACATTTCCCACGCCTATGGGATTTTGTACAGGGTCTTTGTTTTGTACCTGATGGGGTCTGAGATTTCTCAACTCGACTACGTTAAAGATGAATATTGGGTCTGGAAGAGAGAGACTAACATTTCCCACGCCTATGGGATTTTGTACAGGGTCTTTGTTTTGTACCTGATGGGGTCTGAGATTTCTCAACTCGACTACGTTAAAGATGAATATTGGGGTCTGGAAGAGAGAGACTAACATTTCCCACGCCTATGGGACTTTGTACAGGGTCTTTGTTTTGTATCTGATGGGGTCTGAAGATGAATATTGGGGTCTGGAAGAGAGAGACTAACATTTCCCACGCCTATGGGACTTTGTACAGGGTCTTTGTTTTGTACCTGATGGGGTCTAATTTCTCGACTCGACTACGTTAAAGATGAATATTGGGTCTGGAAGAGAGAGACTAACATTTCCCACGCCTATGGGATTTTGTACAGGGTCTTTGTTTTGTACCTGATGGGGTCTGAGATTTCTCAACTCGACTACGTTAAAGATGAATATTTGGGGTCTGGAAAAGAGAGACTAACATTTCCCACGCCTATGGGATTTTGTACAGGGTCTTTGTTTTGTACCTGATGGGGTCTGAGATTTCTCAACTCGACTACGTTAAAGATGAATATTTGGGGTCTGGAAAAGAGAGACTAACATTTCCCATGCCTATGGGACTTTGTACAGGGTCTTTGTTTTGTACCTGATGGGGTCTGAGATTTCTCAACTCGGCTACGTTAAAGATGAATATTTGGGGTCTGGAGTCAAGTTGAGTCAAGTCGAGTCAACAAGCATGTCGAGTCTGAGTCGTGGTCGAATCGAGTCGGCTAGTAGTCAAGTCACAAGTCGAGTCGAGTCAAGAAGGGGTCGAGTCTCGAGTCGAGTCGAGTCTTTATAGTTCAAGCTCGAGTCGAGTCGAGTCGAGTCGTAGAAGGGGGCTCAAGTTGAGTCGAGTGGAGTCGAGTCGAGTCATTACAATACATTAAGTAACCGTTTGAAAATTTTGTCTCAGATATGGGGGTCAGGGTGATTTTCTTCAGTTAGGCCAGTATCTGCCGACTTCAGGACCTACAATCAATAATAATAACATTTAACATTAACATTTTTATGTTCTTATAGTCCGCCTTGTAGACGGCTCTGGTCCGTACGAAGGCCGCGTGGAGATTCTCCGCAGCGTAATCTGGGGGACTGTATGCGACGATGGTTGGGACATCAAAGACGCCACCGTAGTCTGTCGCGAACTCGGTTTCGGAACCGCCAAGCAGGCCGTCCCTGCCAGCTACTTCGGCTCTCGGTCCTATGGATCCATTCATATGGATAACGTGGAGTGTACGGGGAATGAGAAGAGTCTTATGGACTGTCCATATGATTCCACACACGACTGCTCGCACTTAGAGGATGCTGGGGTAATCTGTACTGGAAAAGGTACGGTGATATATATATATATATATATATATATATATATATATATATATATATATTTTGCGCGCTTTGGCGAATCTAAAGTTACAGAAGGCCTATCAAGCAGATTTGTGCAACTTCAGGAACGCATTTTTTTAACGTGGTGCTTTGGGACGTCTCACATTGTGCCCAACAGCCCATTACCTTTTGAAAATTACTTTAGATATCATACAATGTGCTCGGATTAACGGTGATTCATCACTTCCTTGTGAAGAAACATCTCTAGAGGATATCCTATTGTTTAATTCGTTATCTATTAAACCTTCGTCCTATTCGTCCAATAAAACATAGTCCACTATTGACAAGAGTGGTACGTGGAAATATTGGGTTGAAATGTCCTGTACATGGCGTAGGTCTTGGCCAAACTACGTTGGCTACCATGATGCTCCACAACTCCCTTACCCATATTCTGAACTCCGGTCAACTTAAACCGCAGTCTAATTGTAGCTTAAACCCAGTCTAAACCTGCCCTTCAAAGCAGAATTTTTGCAAATCACATTCTGAAATCCGGTTTAACTTAAACTCCAGTCTATTGTGGCTTAACTTTGTACTGAAATTTAGACTGGACTTGCGATTTAAGTCAGTTTTGATTAAAGCTCTGGTTTAACTTAGGCTGGAGTTTAATTAAGTTAAACCGGAGTTCAGAATACAGGCCTCTGTCTCTAGCTTTCTCCGTCAGTTCCGCCCCTGGCCTTTTGCGCCTCTCTCTTTCAGTCATTTCTTTAAAGTTTCTACCGAAAGTGCTCTCTTTTTCCTCTAATCCTCTTTTGGATTCTAGGACAACTACCCCCTAGACTACTACCCCCCGGACAACTACCCCCGGAA
The DNA here is from genome assembly GCA_025618425.1 of Heliocidaris tuberculata. Lineage (NCBI taxonomy): Eukaryota > Metazoa > Echinodermata > Echinoidea > Camarodonta > Echinometridae > Heliocidaris > Heliocidaris tuberculata. The sequence goes on along the minus strand of CM046836.1, from coordinate 14,082,982 downwards.
AACCACCCCCTGGACGACTACCCCCCCTAGGACAACTACCCCCCAGGACATCTACCCCCCAGGACAACTACCCCCCAGGACAATTACCCCCCAGGACAACTACCCCCCAGGACAATTACCCCCCCCCAGGACAACTACCCCCCAGGACAATTACCCCCAGGACAATTTTTCCGGGGGTAGCTGTCCAGGGGGTGGTTGTTCGGGGGGTAGTTGTACGGGGGGTAATTGTCCTGGGGGTAGTTGTCCTGGGGGGTAATTGTCCTGGGGGGTAGTTGTCCTGGGGGTAGTTGTCCTAGGGGGTAGTTGTCCTGGGGGTAGTTGTCCTAGGGGGGTAGTCGTCCAGGGGGTGGTTTTCCGGGGGTGGTTGTCCGGGGGTAATTGTCCAGGGGGTAGTTGTCCGGATACGCCTCTTTTGATCTTTCCTTGAAGTACCCCAAAATACTTAAAAACTTGTCTCATTTTCCATTAAAATGTTTTTGATATAGATCTTGTATGTGACCTTCCTTTGCTACCTCTGAATACCTACATGTACTTTAGTTTTTTGAAGTTCCACAACAGAGAAAAATCAAATCATTAACATAATATGCATGATGGCATCTTGTTAGAGATTTTAACACATCTCTTATTAAAAAGTAAAGTCTCTGGTCACTAGTAACAATCCATGCTTTTCCCTGACAGATCTTGCTTGCGACCTTCCTTCACTACCTCCAAACACCTACATGAGCTTTGTCAAATCACACTACAAGGAGGACGAGGTGATAGCCATCATTTGTACCTATGGCAACGAGTCCGTGGAATGGCGATGCGGGACCGACAAGAGATGGGCGGGACCATCTCTCACGTGTCCTGTTAGAAAAGGTTAGTAAGTAACTTCTGTATTTTGAGTCTACGATACAAACAATATGCATTATACAATATTATCGTATGATCGTAAATTCACTGTGACGTCACAAAGCCAGTCCAAAATAATGCGCAATAAATGTGTCGCATTACGATGGATTAACTTGTGCGCAGCTTTGGCCTTATGGGATTTTGTATACAAATAAGCGTGCAAAAATTGTTGTTATATACCACCATGACCACGGTCGTGGCCATTGAACGAATTACGCAATGGCAAGAAGAGCGAAGCTGAGCAATCAGAAACCTTCTTTTAAGTAACCCATCTTATATTACATAAATAGTGCATGGGCTATCATGCACTATACTGGATTATGTGCACGACAAATACTAAATAATCGCAGGCCGAGGTGAAATAGACCTGCACGAGGGATAATTTAGTATTTGGAGTTCATATAGTCCAGTAAAGGTGCATAAATAGAACTTGCACCAATTGTTATAGTAAATAGACCCCTAGATTTATAACTGTTATTGTGTATTAGGCCCGGGCCCTATAGGTCTATACATTTATAGTCTAGATCTACTGCTGATTTCCTAACTCTACAAAAGTTGCTTATCTCAAAAAATGAACTCCAAATGTTAGCTCTCCAGTGATGTGTAACATTCTGAACTCCAAAAAACTTGAAATTGAATTATAGCAATCGTAAACAAGTGACTCATCCCCTATTCATTTAACACGAGATTCCCCGTGCAAAAATCAAAGTTATAGTACACGATCGTGCACTATAACAAAATTTTTGCACGTCACGTGATGCGAATCTAACCATCCATGGCGCGTATTATACATACACTGTTTACTATAATACAATATACAATACGAAACTATATCATATGATAAGTTCATTAAACGGTTTAGAGCTTTGGCAAACTGAATAGTAATATTTTTCAAAGATTAAATTCTTATTGATCAAAATCAAAGAATAATTACAAAGAACAAATATATAAACAATATAATTAAGGCAAGTGGCAAAGTGGCAATTGAGATATTATGTATACAAATACATTGTCAGTACTTTTGTAAATGCAAATGTTTGTATACATCAACTAAACATCAATTGAAATCTAATCTCCAGTTTCGAAAGTGAAGAGCAAGTCTACTATTTTTCTTAGCTATTCTATACTCGTAATCTTCTACGAGTGTCTTGAAAACATCTAAATTTTAGGGAGATTCCTCTGAATCTGCAAATATAAACATAACATTAAAGCACGCAATAACATACGTTAAACATTTATTATCTTTAACCCAAAAAAGCTTTTAAAAAAGGGAAATATTCATATTTCTATTCTCTTTTTGATTGATAATACTTATAAGTCCATCCCAAATTGGTTTGATTTTGGGGCAATCACTAAATAAATGTGATGTTGTTTCAGAAAATTAATACAGAAAAAAAAAAGTTTGGAGTCTTTCTTTTGAATAACTGATAACTGAATATTCCTGCTGTTAGTTGTACCTTCCCCAAAAGTTTGCTGTGGGTGTAGGTCGGGGAGGGGGGGGGGGGGGGTTGTTCTTTGTGGTATATTTGTAGTTATACATATCTTTGTATGAAAATCTACATCTTAAAATAATTTTCGTTAATACTTGTATTTATGATTGTTCCTACAAGGTCTTTTTTAAAAATTTGTGTTAGTTCTGAAATGTGAAGAACTATTTTATTTACATCGCATCTTTCATTGAGCATTTAGATTCCCTTTTTTTTTCCTATAGATAATCCTTCCTCCAGCAGAGCAAAGATTATCAGTGTTGTTGCTGTATTAGTGGGTCTAATTCTGATTGGCTTGATGGTTTTCTTGATCTTTCTTGTCCTGCGGTAAGTTCTTAATTGAAAAGTACCCCGTAAAATGATCATCTTATCTGGCAATGAATATAGTGGGTCATTCATTTTATTACACTTCATACCGAAAGTTACATTATATTCAATCTGGGTAGGTGGACGAATGATTATACACTAGACATACCCACTATAATATCATTCTATGCCCTATGTAACATCATTTATCCAAATATGATCTGCTTATCATGCTAAAAAAGTAGGAAAGCTAATTGTAGCCTTCTTAATACTTTCATTACATAATGAAGGCAAAATTACAGTTCCACAAGGTGAGATCATGTTACCATTCATCTTTACTTTACTCTTTCAATGATATTCATATTCTCAGCAATCAACGCAGACAGGGGTTCCCTGGACCCATAACAATGTCCGATGTCTTAGCTCACATAGAAACTATCAAGAATGCCGCCAACACCAACGGAGACAGTAGCAAGCTCGAAGGCCGTACTACGGCCATGCCCGAAAATGATATCACAGGCGGTGTCGAAGTTGAACCCTTCAATGACCATGCCCCGGATAATGCCCAGTTCTTCGACGAAAAAGATTCCAAGTCTAATGCAACGGGCGGTTATGCTCGTCTCATCGAATAATTTCAGTAGCTTGGGAAGAACTGTAGTAGTTTGGAAAAGACTTTCTCTGTTTCACCCAGTCACACCTCCAACCCGAAAGATAATCGACAACCCCCCCCCCCCAAACTTTTTGGCAATTTCGGTTTACTGTCAGTTTTGTGTAGGTTTTTATGTGGTTTTGAGTCGTTTCCTGAATTTTTCAGGTTTTGATATTTTGGACATGCTCGCAAGATCCTACACTGACAATAATGGGGGCTTGTCATGGACCGGTCGGGAACGATTCGGGGACAGTTCAGCGTGAATCGGTTTCCGACAGGGCAAAATTTATTCATTTTTTGTTCCGGTTATCGTCGGTCTCTCGTCGGTGTGACTTGGGTTAAAGTTTGTAGACAAGTTTATTAAGCTCTACACATTCTTGTTCAAAAGAATTTATGAATTCAATATTCATGAATGAAAATCATACTTAGTTTCATCTCTACAAATTCAAATTTAGCAGCATCAACTATGCGTAATGATAGGTAGAATAGGAAAGAACAGACATCACTAGAGATTGTGTAGAATTATGCTTGATTAATAGTAAACAATGATCTGGAACAGTCAACTACTGGAAAGAACTCGAAAATATGTAACCATTACTTTGCAGTATTAGATGAATTTGAGCTTAGATTTATAAAAGACTTTTGTTTACAAATTTCTCCTTCATAAAGATATTATGATAATTTGTCTTGAGAATGTTTGACTGGAAAACTGCTGCCAAAACATTCAGTTTGTCATCCATGCATTGTAAAATAATCAGCCTCAACCAGTCAACTGCATTTTTTAGTTCCTTTACACTTGCAGAAGAATTTTTTAGGCCAGTGTACATATAGCAACTTATGGTTTTCAGGTAAAATGATGTTAATATGGCCGAAATAATCTGAATTCAAAACGATTATGGCTCATGTATTTATATTTAATATGTAAGATTTACTTTGAGCGTGCGTAATATGTACTGTCTTTATTCAGTTTTTCCTTTTTAGATATTTCTTTATTATTGTTTGCGATTGATATTGTAGAAGGTTCTAATTTCTATGGCACACACCATTAAGAAGGTGCATGCTTCATACAGGCTCTATCCAGCAGTTTAGCCTTTTTATTCCGTTTCAAACAATCCGTATGTGTAAATAACTTTCACTTGTTTTCTATAGTTTCAAAACAACTTGTGTTTCGTCTTTGTAGGAGGAAAACATGTAAAAGGTACTCTCAACCCAGTTACTTGTTAATACCTTGAAGTTAGATTATTTGAGATTATTTCATTATTGTCATACCATGCAATCTACTCTCTCTAAAAAAAAAAAAAAAAATCGAGTGATCACTGACGTCACTCCCCGGGGAATGAAAATCGAGTGAAAATAGAGTGAAACTCCACTCTTTTCCTTTTAGAGAGCACTCGATAGTCACTCGATATTTACTCCTAGACAAGTGATCACTGACGTGACTCCCGGGGGAGTGAAAACATAGTGAAAATTCACTCTTTTTTTTATAGAGACAGTAAGAAGATCATATTTGTAATATCTATCACGTCGTTCTACTTATGTAAATTTTATTATATAATATTAACACTTTTAAAGTTCAAGTATTTAATTAAGTTTAATTAGCTGATGATTGTCGACTCCATGTAGTCGACGGATTAACTCTAACTGAAAGTCCACTGTTGACAATCAATGACCCTGAGGTGACACCCTTGTGATGTACAATGATGCGTCTTGCAACAAGGTTCAACCTTGGATTTAATGAGACAAAAGAAAACAATAATAAGCCTTTGCCTTGAATCACATAAATCAACATTAGCAATAAACATGTACCTCTTGTACTATGTGCCAAGTTAAATCTCATGTCTCTATTATACTTTGTCATTTCTATTTGCATTAGCAAAACATAAAATAAATCATTCACTGTGCCAATTGGCTATGAAAACTGTCTGAAGACAAAATATGTCAACCTCAGAGCATAAAGCTGTGTAACCATGGTAACATGGTAACCTAGTCATGATTCCTTATCATGAATGAATATGTGGGTAAGCTCCCTGACTGACCCTGAGACCTGACCTACTTTCAGTCACATACCTCTTCATTCATGTGTAGTAATTACACTTAAATTCTTCCAATTAAATGCATCAAATTATATTATCTGAACTCTAGAAATCTTACTTTCATTTGTCTCATAAGTCATAACTTAATGCCCCCATAAACTATAATTCTTCTATGTAAATTATACTTCATGCCTTAATTGACACACAACTAGATGTCAGGTTAAGTTACTGCATACATTGCGTAACGTACATAGTCACATTGATGTACCGTACACATTATGCGTACACGTCTCATTCATGCTTGTGAACTTATTCATATCACAAATTTTGGATTGATTATTTTCTAACTTATACTTATAGTTCACCATTTCTATAGTGAAGAGCATTAAACAAAGCAATAAACATTCAACTTTCGTAGTATGAATCAATTTTCTACTTACAACATTGGGCTTGTATAAAAAGAACAAATAACAGTAACTTTCAGTGACGACAATACAACAGGTTTCATGTGTCTATGAGGTTGGAAATTGCAAACGCCCTCTAATGCCCAGATGACAAATCCTAATCATCGGCTCTCGCCTATGACGTCAAAAACACAGCTTTAGTCTACTTCACTCCATTCATTTGTTTTGTTTTTATTCGCAAAGAATAAGGAAACTGAACAGGTGCCATAAAAAAAAAGCTTTCAGTGTTCTCGATGTTTTGGACAATATGTGTCCATTAGTGTTTAGCAGAGAGGCTCATTTCATTTTGCGTTCTTGTGATGTTAAAAATATTAATTGGTCAACATAAAAGACAGTACATGTATAAGCAAAGTAATCACGTTGTTCAACAAAGGACGATTTGTGAAACTCCACTGACGTGTATAGCAGTTTGTGGTGCTAAGAGTGACACACTATATAATCCCATTTTTAATTGTATTTTTAAAAATTACATTCCAAAGATGGAAATAACAGAGGATGTTGCACATTGTAATTTACCCTGGCATTACATCGTTGTAAATGTTTCTTATATCATGTATAAACAGAGGCTTGACCAGTGTTCTCTTTTCAGAATATATTTTTAGGAATGTACGTATTTTTTTCTTTAGGTGTTATGTTTCTTAAAAGTCATGTGTACATAAATTCACGTAGAAACCTATTTGTTGATGTATATTACTTAATGCATCGGAAATATTACCGTACATTGCTCATTTGCCCGTTGGGATGGCAGTAAAAATGGGTAGGTAATTCAACAAGATTTATACCGAATAAAACCATATTACCTACAAATGTGTATTCGTGCAACTGTACCTCCTATGTTTGCCCTTTCTCGCTCTTTCTGTCACTCACTTTTTTTTTTTTTTTTTTTTTTTTTTTTAATAACACAAATGCACACGCTGCTATCAATATGCCTTTAGCACTTCATTTATTTGATGTACGATAGAAGAGCAATGTAGATGAAATGTCTTGCTCAAGGGCATAAGTGCCGTGCCGGGGATCGAACGCCCGATCCTCGCATCTCCAGTCAAGCGCCTTAAACCACTGGACCACGGCACCTACCTGCTGCCGAAATGATAACTACTGCAATCACACAGGCGCACGCACCCACACACACACACACACACACACCCTCACACACATTGACTTGTGGGGAACTGTATTGTTTTCTCCTTTTGTACTTTGTACCCCACAAGCACTTCTCCTATTGTATTTTGTACCCCACAAGCATGACGGAATAAAGGCCATCATTGTGCTCTTTTGTTCTCTGTACCCCACAAGTGTATCTATGTAAGGGCACACACACACACTCTTTCTCTCTCTCCCTCTCTCTCTCTCTTTCTGTTTCCAATCTCTCCCTCTCTCTCTCCCTCTCCCCCTCTCATCTGTCCCCACCCTTCTTCTTCTCTCTCTCTGTCACTCACACACTCTCTTTGAAATAATACAAAATGAATAAGGAAATTATCAAGAATTACTTCTGAGTAATACATCTTGAATGTGTAGCAAATAAAGCAGATCACGATGCGAAAACCACAAAGCCACTACTCCTCCTTCTCCTCCAAAGCCCTCTAGCCTTTCTCATCCCTCTCACATCGTCTCTGACAGACAACATTTTATTTTTATATTTTACTCCGCCAAAAACCATCTTTACATGCACTGATATACAACAATCACCTTGCCGTTTATCAAATTTTGGGCTGTATATCCAACTTCCTTTCATCGCTTTCTGGAGGGCGTTTCCTTTACGAGTTTGCTTAAAAATGACAAGGACGTGAATTTTCCGGATTGAAACGACTCTAATGAATTTAGTTTGATTAGGTGAAATAATTATAGCAATCGTAATGATTGAGTGAATGAGCTAATATTTTAAAATGATTTTCAAAGATGTTTTACAGCTGGTGTAAATGAAAACGATTACAAACAATAAATACAATGACCGATTTATTGAGAAGAGCCTATATTAGTGACAAGTCAGTGGTAGGGAAAATAAATAATATAAATATAGCAAATCGAAACTGGGGAAATGTTAAAGTGACTGGGCTAGAGTCTACTGAGCAATATTGAGCTGAAAATTTCTTGTGTGTAACCCCCCCCCCCCCCAAAAAAAAAAAAAAAAAAAAAAAAAAAAAAGAGAGAGAGAAAATTAAAAAAAAATTTAAAAGAGAGCAAATCGGTAAAAGAAGAAACAACTTAAGGTCATTTTTTTCAAAACGAGCGTTATCTATCGATTTGCAACATTGCGGGTTGTCGTCGACAGGTGAAGGGGGTGATTGATGATCCATAAATCAGCGGACTTCGCACCGTCTCTCGTACGTGCACCTACCTGGTTCTACGCTGGGTGCACGCACGCGGGATGTTACGGACAAAATAATTACAAACGTCCAGAACTAGACTATAGCTTTACGGGAACAGGGTGAGAACATGGAGAGGAATGGGTAGGTAGACTGACAGAGAGACAAAGAGAGAGAGAGAGAGAGAGAGAGCAAGAGGGAAGGGACTAGAGAGAGCAAGAGAGAAGGGAATAGAGAGCTCCAATCCATGTGACTTTCCATATCTGAAATAGTATAAGATAGTGAGATAGAACAAGTAATGACTTAGAGTTGTAATAAAGAGATTTAGAAACGATAATCATGGAAAGAAAATTTAGAAACGATAATCAGTTATATATCTATGCACTATATAAGAACGAAATATTAAGTTTATTAAAACAACATGGTATTACTATTGAATGAATGAATGAAAGAACTTTTATTACCAAAAATTGATCACAATATAGTATACATTTGAAAAACAAATCTTTGGTAATAGGACACCACTAGATAGCAATACTGTTAGTCAGGTCTGTTCACAAAATTGGGGGACAGAACTTACAAAAAGCGCATTTTTTTTTGCCTTTGAGTCATATGTATTAAAAGCGTAAATTTTAGGTGCCAGGAAATTGGTGAATGGCACCCTTTTTTTAAAATGCTTATTTATGCAAAAAACACAAATTCTGTTGTTTGTCTCGAAATATATGAAATAATTTCTTGATTTTTCATATCCAGGTGAATCTGATGAAATCATCAAATTTATTTTGCTTTATCTTAATGTTAATATATGCTAATTTCTGCATAAACCACATATTCTATGATATACTCACAAAATAAATGTGGAAGGGCTTCATATTCTACCACATAGGTTAGATCGATCAGTTAGATTAAAAAAACATTGATAATTGCAATAATATTGAAATATTGTAATGTTTATTGATTCATATTTATGCATAATGCACATTTCCAATGCCATCATTATCAAAAAATGACTATACAAGCACCTCAAATTTGTAACATATTGGTGAATATGGTGAGGTCAATGAAATGACTAAGTGTTAGGTGTGATGTTCTGAGTGTATTCCTTGACTTTTAAAACTATTTTATTCTGATTTATGCATATTAATGCAAAAAAAACCCAAAATTTCAAGGGCCTATCAATTATCAATGACCGACTATACTTCCAATTTGATAATCACCGGTAAACAAGGTCAGGTGAATGAAAAGATAACGTTAAACTGCAATTTTCAGAGTATATATATAAATATTCTTTTTTTAAAATTATTATTTTAAAGCAAAGATTGTACATATTGAAGAGCTTAAGCTCTTAAATACGTAATTCAAGATGGCATTAACACTTTGAATGCATGTAATTCCATAATTTACATAAATTTGGGAAAATGCATGAAGATGTGAGTTATTTTGATGGGTCCTGTGGCAAAAAATAAATCTGTAGGCACAACAAATACATATGAAAAGTTTGATACATTTTTCAAGCACTTTGATTTTTACTCTGTCTAGGTACATAGGGTATATAATTGGTATAAATTAGCATGATTTTGCATGAAGATGAGATTTAATTCGATGGGTTCTGTGGGAAAAAAATAAAGCTATTGCATCAAGAAATACATAAAGGAAGTTTCGAACATTCATGAGCCACTGGTATTTACCTTGTCGATGGACTTACTGATTTCATGCATTTAAATCGCATAAAATAGCATAATTTTGCATGAAGTCCTGTGTTAAAAAAAATGAATCTATTGCCCCAATAAGTACATCTGCAAAATTTGGTGCTTTTGTAAACTCTGTCCCCCAAACTCAAGGAACCAACGGACCTGACTATATTCCTTTTCAACCATAGTATATAGAAATCTCCGTGAAGCTTATTACGAAATGTCTGACTTTTTCCTTTTACTTAATAAATGGTATCTTGAAATGAAAGTAATAGTTTCAAGCTGTTCCTTGAGTAAATAGTGACACGACAACGGATTTCCTTTGTAGATATAGAAGGATATGGATTTATCAACTTTGGGCATGAGGGGGGGGGGGGGGGGAGCATTTCTTTTCCGCAGACCAGTTCCAACCTGTCTCCAGTTCTGTGAATCGGTTGGTTTTACATGGATGTGTAAAGATTACCTTTAAAAAAAAAATATTATTTATAATTTTTAATTGCAGCCCCTTCAAATTATCTTACTGCTTTTGGGAGGAAACTACGCCTGTCTAGTATTGATGAAAAAAAAGAAAGGATTTTTAGATCTGCGATATCTGTCGTAATATGCCTTATACGCTCATTCTATCTCACACATAAAATTGACGGAGGGGTTTAAAAAACATGACAATTCTACCCCGGAATTATGATTTCGTGAACCGCATGGGTACCCCCCAAGCCTCTTTCAGCGGGTTGATGGTTAGGGGGTACGAGAGGGAGAGAAAAAAAAAATGCCCAGGAATAAATTGAGGTATGTTGGGGGAGAAAATTTCAGCCCATAATGGGGAGGGGCGGCTGGTCTGCCCCCCTCCCCCCACGACCCGCCTATTGTAAGTCAAGCATGCAGGTCAACTTTGCATAAAATCATTTTACCTTTATTAAGAGCCTTATTTTGGATTGATTCCAAAAGCCGGAGGGGCGTGTTGATGATATAATTCCGCTGGTATTCTACAGAAAGTCAGTAAAATAGCTTACAGATGGCAGTAACTCGTCAATTGCACATACCTTAAATTGATTTTGTATCGATGCAAGTCTTATTCACAATTTTAGAGTCGATTACTTCGTTATATTATAGTCCGATTACAGCAAAAAAATAATGGCAAAGTATGAAGGAAGAATGTCACTACTGAAAAGACTGAATCGATAGTTTCTAGAATTATATTAACAACAAAAATGAATTTTGTTTCAATTGACTTATACACTATTCAAAGCTGCGCTCCGTTATATGTATATTTAGCAGGGAGAGCGAAAAAGCGGGGGGAAGTAAGAGAAAAAGGCCTAAAAAGGCGCTACGAGTCGTTATCTTTTTCTCAAACTTTGCTAAAACGTCAAAGTTTTCGGGCTTCGCGCGGGAAGGGGAAAACTCCCCCCTCCCTGCACCCACCCCTGTTACTTACAGTGCAGTATTGCGTCCAAATAATTGAAAAGCAGTCAGGGCGTCGAACTAACTTTCCGCCTAAAAAAGGTGCTATATACGAACCATTATCTTTCTCTCAAATTTGCTCAAACGTCAGACCTTACGCAGTTCACCAGGCTCCTATATAGGAACGATTTTTTTTTTTTTTACTGGGGGTGCTGTGAGCAGATTTTTTTTGTTATTCAGTTGCTTGGAAAATATGGTGCCCGGGACAAACAATGAAGTTGCACCCTTAACCCCCCCCCCCCCCCCCCCCAATTTATCCATGTCATTGTACGAGCGAGGGAGCAAAGCGACCAAGCGGTAGATTTTTGTTTTTGTTTTTGTTTTTGTTTTTGCATTTCTCACCCACAAAGCGCAGTTTCTTATGCAATTTTACCCAGGAAAATTTGCATGCGTTCGAGAGGTAGAGATTCGAATTTTTAACATTGATAAACGGTTTTCTATTCACTTCTTTTTTCTCAAATAGGGAGCAAAATTAATGGAAACCATTAAGAAATAGTTGAGGAATTTAGGAAGACAACCAAAAGTTGACATTTTGAACCTTTGTAAAAGCGATTTTATACACTAATTAGTCCTAAAAATAATTGGGGCTCACTATTTAACAAGAGGATGATGAAACTTACATGATATCGAGCAAAGCAAAGAGAATTATTCATCAGTCATGAGCCCTTCAAAAACACTATAATTATCCTGTACTGGGGAGCGAATTAACGAGATTATGGAGCAACATTATGCGAGGAAGCAAAGCGACCGAGCTTCAGAATAAATTCAAACCCTCCAAAAATGTATTTCTGATGCATTTACCCTGTAGAATTGGGGCGTACAATCCAGAATCCAGAATTTTCCTTATTTTCTGGTCCTTTTCTTTCTCTGTGTGTGTGCCCCTGTCCCCGTAGATGCATCACTGATATTATTACACATTGTATCGCTAAGTCCTCGGCAAAGCCAAAATTTCGGCGGGGGTAGGGGGGGGGGGGGTGCTGACCCTGAAATCAACGTTGCCTGCAAAGATAACATTTAGTGTTGTAGGTCGGCACGATTGAAATCAACTTTCATTCGCCATGATTTTAAAAAAAAAAATCAATTTCAGTAATAAACAACGAAATACATAAGAAAATTCGTTGTTGATTTTGTAAATCATTGTTTGATTTTTCTCATTTGGGGGCTGAAAAACACATCCAAGTGAGAGTTTATGTATTTATTTTGTACAGGAACAACATTAAGGGCTATAAATCGATTTAAATCAAATAAATTCGATTTTTTTTTTCTTCAAAGCTGCAATATACACAATGTGCGTTATTGTAGTTACATATACATGGAAATCAGGAAGGCAATCCGTTCATAACGTTACAAAATGTGTTGTCATAATTGTTCGTGCGAAAGTGCGAAGCAAGATAGGCCTTTTTCTGTATAAGTGCTCTCGGCAAAAAAAAAAAATAAATAAAAATAAATAAATAAATAAAATATCCCCACCCCTTTCCCATAGTTACATGATATTGCGAGGTAGCAAAGCGACCGAGTGGTAATTTTATTTGCATTTTTAAGCCTTAAAAAAGCAATTTCTTAAGCATATCCCTTACAAAAAAACAACCAAAAAAATGCAAGCGAGCACTGCATAAACCAGTACAATGGGGCGCAATTAACGAAAATTCAGGATGTAGTCGAGGAATTCAGCTATGTAACATATACAGTTACAATTTCTTTCAAATGGTGAACCTTTTAAAATACTATCTTATACACCTATATTCTATACTGCATTGGGGCGCAATATAAAAAGAGACTGATAAGTAATAACAGAGAGAAAAAAAATGAGAAAACAATTTTTTTCCTTCCATTTTGAACCTTAAAATGCTGTTTATTTAGCCAGTATTGGAGTGCGAAAATAAAGCAATACACACGAGGGAGCAAAGCGACCTAACTTTAGAAAATTTTTGCATTCTGAACCTAAAAAAATCAATTTCTAATGCACTTTACCCTGTGGATTTAGGGCGAATATTTCTAAAGCATAAGTTTTTCCCTTTATCTCTTTTGTGTTTTTTTTTGCGCTCTGCTTTAATGCTTTATCTTCCGCCCGGGGCAAGTGCCCCCAAAGAAATCTGGTGGTGCTGCAGGACCCCTGCATTTTCAGCCTTCTAGGGGGTGCTGCAGCACACCCAGCACCCCAGGGGCCCTGCATCCACTCCCCTGGGGAGCACGCTTCGCGTGCTCATCACCAATTTCGCACACGCCCCCCCCTCCCTGAAATTAAATCCTGGCTATGCGGTTGCTATTTAGTGATCTATATACTACCCTCACATATTTGCATATACCACTTTCATGACTTTGGGGATTATAATGTCATACTCTATATTCCCATGCATCGGCGTAGGATACAGGACTGGCAAGGGGACTTGCAGACCCCCCCCCCCCCCCACCGATTAGAATTTTGAAAATACTCAATGAACAGTCTCCTCATGTTCAAGCAGAAAGTTTTTATATTTGTAAATTTAATTTTGTATCTACATCATGTATATAGTATATTAATGCAGAAATTACATAATAATGTTAAATAAATTGCTAACACTGCTAGAATAGTGGATGTCACTATAATGAAATGTCAGTTTTTTGCTAGCTTGATTCGCTTATTTTCTTTTTTAACCTGGTGTTCTCAAATAATACTGCATGCAAAGATAATTATAGATACGAGGTACTCACTTTCTTTTATTTTCTCTGACAACGGATTTCATTCGTTTGTACTATTTATCTTGTTTGTACTATTTTTGTACTTTCTATTGTGAAAACATTGTAAAATGTGAAATATTAAATAATAAACTGAAACTGAAACTGGAAGCTATTAGCAAAAATTTAGAAATACATGTAAGAAGGTTAATATTCGAGTAAGAGAATTTTACACGTAGGCCTATACCACGTGATACTGTTATGAAGGCCAAAATGTAACGGCAATACATTTATATTTGTAATTCCATGGAGGAAGGAATACATAGTTCCCCTATGCAATAATAGCTCTTGAGGATTGTCGCAAAACTACATGGATCTCATAAAATAAATGCAATATAACCACAAACATGACAAATTTGCAGTACAGAAAGTGTCCTTCAAAAAGAAAAGTGAAAGTTATTTCAAAAAGAAAAAAAATAAGAAAAGAAATTCTATTTTACCTCTTAAGTTGCGGTAGATGATAATATTACAGCTGAATATTAAAGGGAAATTCCACCCTGATGTTAATTTAGTTTTAAAAGAAGCAGAAAAATTAATGAAACAGATCAATAAAAGTTTTAGCAAAATCCGATTAGAAATAAGAAAGTTATGATTTTTGAATTTGTAGTCAATCAAACACAAATTGGCAACTCCATGGCGTATCTTGCAAGCTCCTTTCCCATTTGCACCATACACTAACATTCATAAACTTTCATTTTCTTTTTTTTTTAATGAGGGAATAGATTTGTATCATACAGGTTTTGTGTAAAAAGCATAAGTGAAATGAGTACAGGGCAAATGGGAGAGGAGATCGCAAGATACGTCACGGAGTTGCCAATATGTGTTTGATTGATTGCATCTTCAAAAATTCACAACTTTCCTATTTCTTAACGGATTTTGCTCACACTTTCATTGATCTGTTTCTTTATTTTTTCTACTTCTTTTATGACCAACTTTTTCTCAGGGTGGACTTCCCCTCTGAAGGCTATTATCTTTAAAGGTAAGAATCCTTCATGGCCATGGGTACAAAAGCAAAACAAAAAAGTTTGAGAATGGAAGGACATTTTGGATTTTAGGATTATGTCCTACTCCCGGACAAACATCCTTTGACATTTTACCCTCCAGACAACTAAACCAAGGGCGACTACCCCCTTGACAAATAGAATAGTGGTGTATCAAAAATTGGAAAAAAAAAAAAAAAAAAAGGATTTGTGTAATCCTTTCTGAACTTTGAACCGGGTAGGAGGGGGGGGGGGGGGGTTGTACCTCCGCGATCCGTTGTGCTGTAGACTCCCTGCAAATTGTATTTGATATTTTCTGGGCCTTCAAACAGGGGCGGGAGGTGCCAGATCTACCCTAAACTGGATACGTCACTAACGACTAGACTACCACTATAAGACTACTATAAACACCCGATTGCCCAGAGTTGATAGTAACCTATCAATACAGAAAAGAGTTGAACAGAGGAATGAGAGAGAGAGAGAAAGAGAGAGAGAGAGAAATCAGACATGTTCCCCCAAAACTCAAGCTATCAAATACCATTAAGAACTGAAACCTCGCCTGTACATTCAAATGTAACCAAAGATCTCCCATTGTAATCCTATAGCCGGGCTGGTATATTCAGGAAGCAGGAGCGGAAATGAGAAGGCCAGAACTGTTCAGACCAGGCGCTTGGTTTACCAATCTGGTCCTCTAATACAGCACGTTGAATCAATCGTGCAACGTTTGGATCACAGCTCACTGCCGGGCTGGTTGTACTCCCCTCGATCTAACTTTCAAAGATCTCATGAACTCTTCTGCTTACTTCTAAGATATTCTTTGTTGCCATGGATACCGATAACATAATAGTCTTCTTATGAGAGAGAATAAATATCGCGTTGGATTTATGCCCGAGTCTGGTGGGTGAATGCATTCTCAAACGTTTTAACTCTGTATCGGCTGTCAAATAGGACGTTATTATCTTTCTACAAGGTTTCATTTCCCCCCAATTTCTTGTTAGACAGGACCCGTCACTCTTGGAAGCGTGGGACATCCTTCTTGTGACAGGTCTTAAGGTAAGTCTGAGTAACGATGTTAAAGTGTCATTTTAAGAATCATGTAGGTCTGTGCTCTCATCGTCTCGTGATAACTCATTATTCTGTAACGCTGCTCTGTAGTCAAAGCTATAATCTCAAGTTATTGTAATGGAATTTCAGTTTCAGTGAAACTGCTAAAAGTAATCGTTTATCTTGCAATAGGTTGTTATTTAGGAAAAAAACAGAAGTAAAGAAATCAATAAAAATGTGTTGGATGTCATACTGGAAAACACAATTCACATTTTCGCACGAAAATATCTCGTGTTTTCCGTGCATGGGTGAGAATAATAGCTTAATTTCCTTATATTGTATTTCTTGGCTCATGTTTTACATTTTCTGCCAAACAGATTTGGCAAGAATCATGTATCATTTAGTCTTTCAGTGCATTTGATTCTGTTAGAATTTATTTTCCGTCAATATTACCCGAACCCAAAATCCGGACATTCCAGTAGATCGATAGCCCTCAAGACCGACAGTCCATGAGACCGACAATGTCGGTATGGTGAACCCTCAGAAAAGTTTTCAGAAGGCCCATGAGCATGATAAGTCCGACATGTCGATATCATGGGCTGTCGGTCTAATTAAAGTTTGTCGGTCTCGTGGGCTGTAGCCTTCAATATTAGCCTCCTACCTTTAATATGTCCTTGTAACCAATTCTTAACACCACAATGTTATGAAAAAGTTTGGGTGTTAATGTCGTCTCTGAACTCTTCTTTGTTAAACTGCTCGAAAAGAGGTTGCCGAGAAGTTTAAAGAGAATTGTTCAAGGCTTAGACATTGTATATATTTTATTTTCTCTATGCTTCGTACGTCCTTTTTGCAAACACTTGTAGAAAAATAGATTCGTAGATAGTTAAAAGAAATCACTTGTCTGTTCTTCTTATTTATCTTGTGTACCGTATCACTATACTTAGATCCATTTTACTCCACCAGTTTAGGTTCGAGTTTGAGTTTATTTGTACATTAAGTTTAATTATTTGATGCATTTTATTGTCACAAAGCCTAATATCAGATAAAGGCAGCTTCCATTATTTTAGTGCCAGTTTGATAGACGACAAGGGAAAGTAACCCGGTTGGCACTGCCTATCTCACCTTTCCTACACTGTCCTAAGTGTCAAGTCAAACATAATATTTTTCATTGAGGGCATTCAACAAGATCAAAATTTCACTGTTCGTGAAAGCTATGCTTTCCTAGGTCTCTCGTCTTTCTTCATGTTATACATACCCTCTTTCTGTTAGGTTGTTAAATCATTGTTACTATATACTATATAGCTTTTTCTCATACATGTATTATTCTTATTGGTCATATGTATCTGATGTATTCTGAAGAAAGATAAATAAACTTGAACTTTTTGATAATATAGGTCTATTGCAAAGTTTTATATAAAGCCAAGATGTCACAGTGCTAGCACATTAATTTTCAACCGTTATAAAGTTTGGAATCATCTTCAGTTATGTATACCTTGAAAAATATCAAATGGTACTCAATTATGCAATATTGACTTCAATATAGGAAGGAGCGTTCATGTATTTACACAAAAGCACTTTTTAAAATGAAAAGATGTTGAAAGGAAAATGGGATTACAAACAAAATCAATTTCTCAATATGATCACAAAGAGGGGAAGAGAGAGAGAGAGAGAGAGAGAGAGAGAGAGAGAAAGAGAGATAGAAGGATAAAGAGGGAAAACCCCCATTCACATAAAGTAAAGCAGGTGCCCGTCTCTCAGCTATGAAAATGCACAATTGGACCCATGCACTAGTAAGCATCACTCGTCATATTCATATAACGTCGGATTAAAGGTTATATCAAACATCGTAACATCATTGTGAAAGTAGTAAAATCAAAGTTGTCATCTTGATACCATGCAAATGGGTAATTTTAAGGGAATACTATTCCACTGTCACCATCCATGCTTCCCATGACCGTATGTTCATAATAGGCTAACGGGTAAAATTTTGACATGGTGCCGATGTTCCTTGCCCGAATATTAATTTTTGACATTTGATTGTCCTGAAAATCTTGTCATTACGATGTACTAGATAATATTATGAAATGTATAAATAAAGGACTTTACTGCAGGAATACGAGGTGGTGGGTGTCCGATTAGTAGGTGTCCGTTGTCGTATTGAGTAATTCCAAAATTAGAGGGGTGGGGGTGGGGGGTGTATGCAGTTAAGTAGTGCCTCTAATGGAGGAATACAGAGAGAGAGAGAGAGAGAGAGAGAGAGAGAAAGAGAGAGATTTCATAAGTCATAACCTTTTATAACCTTTTAAAGTACATTATTTTTGTTCACGAGAAGTTATAATCTGGGAGCCTTTTACCCGTAAGATTTGACCCCGTAAAGTTATTTAGACCATCTAAGTTATTGACCAAAAAGGTTGTCAGCCTGACCGTAGCCGTCGGGTTTAGCCCCCAGAGCCCCCAAAAGAGACCCCGAAGTCGGGTCGATTTCATCCCATCTCCCCCATGCACAAAACTTTGTTAGTAGGCAGTAGTATGACTGGATATTACAAAACACAAAAAACTGACAAAAATTTCCGTCGGGATGGGGTGTCAGACGGCCCCTAAAAATTGGGGTAAATTTTCCCCCTTGAAGCCCGGAAACCAAATTTTGTCAGAAGGAAGAGCTATGGATATACATTCAAAAAATATAAAAACTGACAAAAATGTCCATCGGAAAGGGGGTGTCAGACCCCATGAAATGAAAACCCAAAGTGCCCTTTGACAACGCTTTGCCCCCCAAATGCTCAGTATGTAAAGAAAAACCATTTTCTTATCTTCTGACTATGGTAACTCGCAAGTGTTTTATTCAATTCAATTCAAATTTTCATAACATAATTTTTGAGTATAATAATTTTCTTGAGGTGCAATTTGGTGTTAGTAGGTCTTTTGATTAATAAATTTTGAAATATTTATTACTTTCTCAAAAAATTGTAGGGTGTGACACCCAAATTTGCCGACAAAAATGCCGCACCCTAATCTCCCCAACATATAATAATAAAAGAAAATCACAGATGTAGAGATCTTGATCATACAGGCCCATTTTCGCAAAGAGGGGGCTGACGCCTTTTGCCCGATCAACTTTCCACTTCTAAATTTTTTTGAGCGAGCGAAGTGAGCTAGCAAAATTTTAAAAAACTTTTCGTAGAGAAAATGTCCAGGAATTATGTGCAGAAGTTAAATAATTATCTGCATGGGATCCTCGCTGCCCAAATATGTCTATATTCTGGCACCTCACTTCGCTGCCCGAATATGAAATGTGGTGGTTGCCCGAATATTGGAACTCTGAAAATCCTCAGGGGGGGGGGGGGGGGGGGCTGCAGCCTATTGCTGAAGGAGGGCGCCTTTTGCCCGAATATTAACTAAACTTAAATGGCCAGTTTTTCCTTCCTTTCCTTTCCTTCTGCTCTTTCTGTTTTTGTTTTCCATTCCTTTCCCTTTTCTTTTTTTATTTTCTTTTGTCTTCGTCTTCTCCTTTCTCTTCCCCCTTTCCTCTACCCTCTCCCTTTCCCCCCTCCGGTGTTTTTGCAGACAGCAATTTTGAGTGAGGGGATGTGAATGGGTATATGTGTGTGTGTGTGTGCGTGTGTGTGTGTGTGTGGGGGGGTGTGGGGCTCGCGCGCGCGTGGGGATAAACTTCAACATAATTATGTTGGCAAGGAACTGAGTGAGTGTGTGTGTGTGTGTGTGTGGGGGGGGGGGGGGGGGTTGACGGCCGAAGGCTTCCCAGGCGCCAAACACCAGTGAAAATGTCCCCCAAAGTAATAGGATGTGGTGTCGGGCCAGAAGGAACAAGTCAAAAGAAATTAATGAAGTATGGTGCCACCAGCTTTTCCTGTATATACTGAAGAAGCAGAAACCTTTAACTATTGACGATTCAGCATGTGATAACAATATCACTTTTGGATTCCTAATTCGCTCAGAAACGTGTGCATAACTGGAAAATGGTTGTAATATGTAATGAAGGGAATCTGAGGCATTAATACAAAGAAGAAAAAAAAAATGCATCATGACTCACAATGAACCTTAAACGAACTACTCGCAAAATTACATCTGTGCATCGATAGGAAATTAGCAAAAATTTCTTTAATCAATAGAACTTTCACTATAAAATGTAGACATTGTGCTTTAATTGTTCAAACAAAAATTTAATAGCGGCTGGACTGAGTTATTTATGTATTTATCGAATTTTTTTATAAACGTGTTATAATCATGGGTTTGAAATGGTATAAAAGGTTACGAAACGAAAGCAAAGTGAGGAACCACACGATTCGTTAGTTTTTTATGACTGTACCGGTATTCAAATCATTAAAAAAATTATTTAATAATTAAATTTTTTTTTAGGGGGGGATTTTGCCTTTTAAAAATGTTATCCCTTCCATATATTAGCTCTATGATAGTTATATATATATATATATATAAATATATGTGTGTGTGTGTGTGTGTGTGTCTGTGTGTAGTCAAAATAGCTATTACCACATATAGTCCAAAAGAAAAATGGATATCACTTTCATTTTCATGAAATCCAAATTCAACGAAAGTTTAAGCAATTCAGAGCAGCTTGCTAATCATGTAGCATAAACACGAAAAATAGCGGACAATGGGGTTGACGTACTTGCAACTATATTCGTTATATGAATCTCTTATCTTATAAGCCTTTAAAATGAAATGATTTTTAATACACTATATGGATGCGAAATATAATCCACCCTCATAAAAGATCATCAAAATAATGAAAAAACATCCTTGTAAAATTTTAACAGAAAAAGCGTTAAATTTTACCAAAGATCCGGGCTTGCCGGTAGCCAACAAAAGCTGGTAATTTTTACCCTATTGCCTGGTTATTTCAAACACATCTTATTTAATCAAATTACCTAATTCTTGGTGAACTAATTCGATTATACACGGGAAATAATTTACAGAGAAATCTCTTTACTAGGCCTTTTCTATGTGTATATGTATATAGAATGTATTTTGTATCAGTCTATTTATTGAGGCTATTTAGGCTCTGAGGTCCCCATCTAGTGATTGGTAAAAGGTGGAATACGTGATGGTTACTTGAATCAATTTCAGATTCGGTCTCAGTCTATAAACTGAGGCTATTGAGGTTCTGAGGTCCCCATCTAGTGATTGGGCAGAAGGTGGAAGGTGGAATGGAGGGCTAAAAACCATACAATGCTACTTTTTTTGCAAAGGTAATTTGTAAATACAACATGGACACATCAAACAAATACGTGCTTGAAGCTATGTAAAAGGCTGGGAAAGCCATGAAGGATAAGACAATGCGTATATGGGCATATAATATGCTGTCCCTGAAAAAGAGTAAAGCTTGTCGTTCTGGGAGATTCGCCATGGTTAAGTGTGTTAAAGTTTTACACGACTACCATGTTTATCAAATGATATCATAACATTAGGCACAGGCAGATCCAGGGATTTTAAAAAGAGGGGAGGGGGTGGTTGTTTGAAAACTGTGAAACGAACCACGATCCAGGCAGGGTAATATCTAACAACTGTACATGACTTTTATTTTAAGGGGGGGGGGGGGGGCGGGCTATGTGGAACCCATCCAAGCACACAAGGAAATGATAATCACACCCTGCTTCACCTTTACTCGTGTATATAGGCCTAGTCGTACCAGTAGAATGGTTTGAAAGATATTTCAAGAGACTTTAAGAGCCGTCACTATACACCACCCTCGTGCCATTGACCACATTTGAAGTCCTTCGTAACAAGCCTCTTGATGTCAGTTCAAATACACAGCCATGCATCTTCTCGACATTGATACATAATATACAAGGTAATGGCGTGTCCAGCATTGGGCAGAGTAGGAGAAGCTCACCCATTGCAGTAGCCAGTAATAACGATATCATTAAGAAAGAGAACGAGGGATTCATGATGTTATTGAAAAAAAAATAGTGAGCAGGTCACAGATGTTTGGTAATATAGAAGCTAATACGATCGCAAAGACTTGCAAGAAATCAACATTAGGGAAGTTTTAATACGCTATTGTATGGCCTATACACATCATGTTCAGATTACGTAATAATTATGTTATTGCAAAGTTCACACATTTAAAAAAGATGATGGACAAGGATATTGAAATTTCCCAAAGTTGATTTCTGGAAAGAGTTTGTGATCGTGTTAGCTTTGAAAAAAACAAAACAACTATTGTTGATGTGTATTGACAAACACACACACCCACATACACCTACATACACCCACACACACACCCACCTACACACACACACACACCCACGCACACATAGCTTCAGGCACGAAAGAAATAGTTTCGTTCTAAATATTGGAGAAATTTCTCTTTTGTATTTCCCTGTTTTCTGACTTTCTTCATAATTATTAATCTTAAAGTGAGCATTTCTATATCACATTTTCTTGACATAGATAACATATCGTTCAGTGTGTTAAAAGAGAAATTGGCCTCTCTGGTACTATTTCCTTGTTCTATGACGGTGATCCGTTACAAAAACTTGTGGCAAACACGCAAAATCCTTAATAACAAAGACATCTAGTTCATGGTGTTTATTTCTATCCATTTTCTTTATATTCATATAATCATAGTAGGTATTTCTGTAGCCTAGATTAAAAAAAAAAATTATAGACAGTCGCTTAAAAACAACGAATAATAACCTGACATGATATCTATATGGACAAACATAGAGCATCAAACAAAAAACAAACAAACAAACAAACAAAAAACGACGAATAAAGTAATGACAAAGGGACATGACAAAATGTATAATACGAATGCAGATCCAAACACTCCAAACACTTTGGATGAACATTTCGTCATAACCCCCCCCCCCCCCCAATTCTACCTTTACAGCACTTCATGTGCCATAATTCTTCATACATACTATTCTTTTGTAAGAAAATTTGTAACAACTTATGGCTGCTGTCCATAGAGTCTCCAGTTATTTAACACCAGTATAGGTAACTCTGGTGAAACTTTAAGCGGGAAGTCAAAATCTTATCTCTTTTCCGAGTTGTTCATCACATAAGAGTTCGAGGTCGCCTATATCTAAGGGTAGGACCGTGGAAGGTTATAATTATGAAACTTTCACATCAGAGGTCAACATAGTATGATAAAAATGACTACTGTTCGTTGTAGACATTGTGTAACTTTAGACCAAAATTTATATAAACAAAGATACAATGTTAAAGCAGGAATCATTCATCAACAATTATGATATACAGAAATTTCTGTTGCGACTTTCTAATTTTTTTGTGGCATCCCTTTTCTTTTTTTCTTTTTTTTGGTTATAACATTACACACAACAACAATAACAATAATAATAATAATAATGATTCATTCTTCTGTAGCGCTTTTCAAGACCGCAGGTCCTCTTAATGCGCTCTACAACTGACAATGTTTACCTTCATTCGGAACATTTATTTGAAGAGATAATTTTTCAGCTCTCTCTTAAAAAATTCGACATGACTCCTGGAGCGTAGCGACACCGGGCATGCTTGGAGAGCGTTCCAAAGTTTTGGACCTCCGTATGCCAATGCTCTGTCTCAACATATGACTTTACGCCCATGTAACTCTCTTGAATGTAGGATCATAAGATCGGTTTGTTTTCTCATAAAAGACAGCGAGTTTTAGTGATGGAAAGCAGAACAGTGAGATAAATAAGTTGATGAACTTTCAACGATAAACAATAAAAATGATTATGAAATTATTAAAGGTAAAACTCACTATATTAGAATTTCAATTTATCGAATTGGATGGAACTGCGATTTAATGAAGGACAGCAGCCTCTCCAATTTTGTTCCTTCACAGAAAGATAAGTGAAACAAAACTTTAAAAAAAAAATCAATCTTTCTTCCTTTACTGAAGGGCATAACGACATGATGCCAGGATAATGTATTCAGTATAAAGCTCCTACAGAGCCCCTAGGAGAGAATTTGTTCGGAGAACCGTTAATTCATGCATTTCAAAGAGTAATCCCACAATTGCCTCATGCATGATCAAATGACCAATTAGCAAATTTGGGATGCACATGCATTTAGTTAGCTCAACTTTCAAATAATTTATACTTCATTACTTTCTTACTAATTATCTAATTATTTCTAATTTCTCAGCAACTTTGTGCATTGATGTAACTGATGTTACCCATTTACTCCTGTGACAGAGGTTGTATGACCTTCCAATAATAGTGGTGTATCCCACATAGGGTGGAGCCTGCATATACAATGTTTATGTTCGAAAAAAATGTACAAAACTTGTAGGGGTTGTACCTGCTCGGGGCTGTCCAGATTCTGGAAAGGATCCCCCCCCCCCGTGTTTATCGATTTCCGGATGCGCCACTAATATTGACTTTAAAGAGCGCATACCACTGTGACCCGGCAGCGAATTTTTTCCCACACATGTTAACGCAAAGTCTCATGAATTATTCATAAGCTGAGCTGCAAGATTGAGGTGCGCAAGCGCGTGGACTTCATGAAACTGAAGGCATCATCGAATTAGAGGACGGTTGGCAAATGTTGCCATGGTTCTACCAAGGCGATATGACAGTACTCCTTGCATGCCTTGGTTCTACACAGATTTGATATCAAACATGGAAATGTTTTCTCTCAACTCTCACCTCTCTCTATCTCTCCCTCTCCCTCTCTTTCTCGCAGCCCTGGGTCACTCTGTACTTTTTTTAGTGTATATATCTGCCTAAATATAGAAGGGAAATCCATTAATTAAAGTCTTTCAAATATTTTATACCGTAACAACTCAAAGGACTGTCTTTTCCACAAGTAAATAACGATGTAAGAAGTAAGGAAGTGCATTTAAAGGATTCGTATTAAAAAAAAAATTATTATAAGCCTTCTCATGTTTACACATGTTTCAAATCAGTCAGTGGAATCGTTATTGTCTTTATCATTTTTAAAAGTATTAGTTGTGACGTTACGCATACAAATTCAGGTGTTTGTCATTGGACAAACAATTGTCACACGAATCTGTAATGTATTCCATTTAATTAATGTATTTGTTGTTTTTCTCACATTCAGATAAGAAAACTCAGGCAGCCATGTAGGCCTATAAGGACAAAAATATGATCATACAAAACATTGATATATTAAGTTGAGTAGGCCTAACAGAACAATATAATATAGACCTTTGTTTAGGTATTGAATTTCTCCTTTCTTTTTGTTCTTCTAAGTTACATAATTTGGTTGTGGAAAATCAAAGGTTTTGTCTTTGTATTGGCTCTCGTATACTAGAAAAGGAAATTCCTGAAATACACTGATATCGAAATGAATAAAGTCATAAAATGAACGAGAACAACTTCGGTTAAGTATGAACAAATGCTAACAGAAATATACTCAAATGATTTTCTTACATAATCTATTTACTTCACTGATTATCTCAACTGAAAAAAAAGCAAAAGAATTTTCGGATTTCCATTAATTTGAGTGATTAACAAAATAATGGTTATATTTATCCATAGACAAACCAACCACCATAACAGCTTGTTTCATTTTAACAATCATATTCATATACCTGTGTCTTTATACTAAGCTGAAATAGTAAAACAAAATACCATAATATCTTCAATTAGTGAATATCAAACAATCACATGGTTTTCTTGAAAAAATCATGTAGGCCTACATGTATGCAGCGTAGAAACGATTTTATGGTTTGGCTCTATTGATATGAGCATTCAATGAGTAAAGATCATGAGCGATGAGTAGGTCTTTAAACCTCTACAGCCTACCCAAATGATGGATTGTTTCAATCCATATTTATAATTAAAACAATATATCAATTACCTCAACACCGAAATAGTTATTTCTCTTTTACATTGTGTATATAACTCTTTACTCTCACATTTTAAATAAATTTTCTAATACAATCAACAAGCAAACACGTGAAGAAAACGTCTTTATGCTCTGTTTGGATAAGAGAGGAATGTATCTTAAAACCGTACGGCTGTGTCCTCCATCACACAGTGATCATAATCTCCCTGATCTGATTTTGTTGGCCCATTTTTGATGATATTCTTTACACATTCTTGTAAAAAAATATCGACTTACCCCATTGATTCTTTCTGCTTCTTTGACTTTTTCCCCCTAGTTTTGTTGAATCCTTCTTTTAACAAGTTCATGCAAAAATAACTCAGCACTGATTTATGAGAAGAAAATGCATACTTTCACATATCCCAACTCAATTAAGTTCACCTCCAATTCCTTTGGTTTTACCTTCAGTTTCTTGTTTTCTGTTTTATTTTGCAGTTAATTACTTTATTTATGTTAAACAAAATAAATAATTAAATATTAATAATAATAAGATAAATAATGATAATAATTTTAATAATAATAATAATAATGATAATAATAATAACAATAATGATAATAATAGTTGTAATAGAAAAGTAATAATATCGGTAATGATGAAAGTAATAATTATCACATTAAAAATAATGAAAATTAACAATGATGATAATAACAAGATAATTACGGGGGGTAACAATTGTTAATCATAATAATAACTAGGAAGAAGACGTAGAAAATTGTATTCGAAAATCATTTTTGCTTTTTGCTCGTGATTTTTGTGCTGTTATTATTTTTTTTTCTCTTAAAAACACGGATACAAACATGAACCAAAGCAGTGGCGTAACTGGACCTTCAGTTGACTTGTAGTGGCGGTGATGGTGGTTGGGGGGGGGGGGGGGGGGAGGACATCTGAGCCAATGGTGATCTAGACAAAACCCTTTTCCAGGACCTAATTGAGTCGGAAGGGTGCAGGGGGGGGGGGGTAAGGATCGAATGTTCTTTTAAAGGGCAGAGAGCACAGATCCTAAAAAAAAATAAATAAATAAAGATCCTATAAAGTTATTCATTTTGAAAAATTGACATTTTAGTCATTTTATGTGTTGGAGCGAATAGGAAAGTTGACCGCCGCTACATCACAGTGACCGTACCGATTCGGCCAATTTGAAATTCACATATGTATTGTGATAACAACTTTTAAAAATCACAACTTTCTTATCGTTTGCCCGATTTTTTTCAAACTTTTACCAATCTGCTTCTCTGATTTTTCTGCTTTCACAAAAATCAAATTATTGCATAAAGGTTGGATTGCCCTTAAACCGATCTATTCATAATGCGCAATTTGTTCTCAGTTTGAATTCCTTTTATATCTTTTCACTGCAGTATTATTAGCAACGGCACAATGTCTCGTATATATTTGGGAGCGAACGAAGCGAGTGAGCAAAAATTTTGGCCTCATGACGTTTTGATTAAAGTGTTTGGACAGGTTAATTTCTTTATCATGAATAAACTAATGATTTATATGTTTGTATGTTATTACTTCGAAATAATTGCTCCATAATGATTGAAAGAATCAGTCATTATTTTTTCATGGTTGAAAATCTGTCGGGGGGGGGGGGAAGGGGGCAATTTGCCCCCAATTCTCCCCCCCCTTGGCCCCCGCCCCCCCCCCCCCCCATGGGCCAACCTCTGCAAGTTGGATTATCAACACATTCTTTACCCTTCAGATACGCTAGTGGACTTACATATTTCGCAGATCCTCACCGACTTCATGTCACACACATGGTTCTCAAAACCACAGTATAGAGTCTAGTTAGTTCTACTAGTTAAGTCTATGGATCAGACTAACTGAATATTGTGTCCAAAATTTTATTTATTTATTCTACAATTTTCCTTTATTTTCCATATTTTACTTTAATTTTCACTTTTCAGTATTTCCTCATGATTTTCTTGCCTATTTCGTCAATTTTCCTTGAATTTCCTTGAATTTTTCAACTTCCTTAATAATGTCCTTGACACTTTCAAAATTCCCTTTTTTCTGAAACGAATTTTCTTGAAAGTGGAAGCCCTGGTTTGATATCAAACAAATCTGTGTGTCCTCTGTAGAACCATATTATAGGCCAACTGTCCGCATCGATGATGCCTTCACTCTCGGCTAAGTCCACGCGCTTGCGCACTTCGGTCTTGCAGCTCAGCTTATGAATAATTCATGAATTTGCGTTAACAGCTGTGGAAAAAAAAAATAAAAAAAATCGCGACCCGGCATTTTATCCGGCGACATTTGCTCCGAGGTTTATTTCGCGAAATTTAGGGTCAGGGTTAGGTAACTATATAGCGTTTGGTGAAAGGCTAAAGTTCAGAATTCGATTATTGTAGGATATTGACCGCAATGTCGTAGAACCGAAAGCTATTGCCTCGTTTATGTGTCTAAATTACATAAAGTTTATATAGGTATGAAATACATAGTATGTATTACATGTATAAAGGTCCGAACTACTTAATAAACGAGTGAACTAGGAACGTATACGGCCACACAATCCATAAATTTCCTGAATGCAGTTCTTTCTGTTATTATAATTTCCTGCATTCCAGGGTACATTGTTATAATTTACGATTTTACCAAGAATTCACTAAATTTGTTTATTTTGCAAACTTCCCTTGCACGCATTGCTTTTTATTTTTAAGAAATTATTGAGCTGTTATTCACATGAACACTAAAGTATTGTATATCAAACGTTTATCCGAAGTAACCAGAAATAGACGTCAGTCAGTTCAGTTTCTAAAACCAATCTTGAAGAAATGCATCACATTTAATCCCATCATCAAACACCTTCAAATAAACAACAACACTATAAAAACACAATGCAATTAAAGATACATGTATTTGCATAATGCATTGCTGTAAAGACCCAGGTAATTACTTCCATAATTTTCAATTGCAATTTCATCCTCTGGATCCGTTTAAGTAGATTCTCGCAGGCACAGATCTATTCATAATTTATTAGATTAGATGAGACAGGCATTTCTTACTTTGATTGTCAAATTGATAACATGCCCTATACTGGGCGTTAAAAAAAAAGGAAACCCAAATTTGAAAAATTCCAGTAAATGAACTATATGTCTACCGACAATAAAATCCATACCATGTAAAAGAGTAATTAATATTCTTTCTAATGGTATCTTGTTTAGGTTTCCAGGGTCATGCATCACTGAATACCATTGTCTTCAAAGTTTGTGCAAAAATCTAGTTGGTTCATTTTCTTGTAAAAAACAATAGGCATGATGTAAAAGAGATGCCTTTTGTGAAATAGACCTCGTTGGTAATATGCAAATTTTATACATACCTTTCAAACAAAGGTTGTTCTTGACAACCTGAAAGCTTGCCGGACATAGCAACAGATAATGTATGCAAACTGGATTCCAAGCATTGAGACTCATTTATAAAAAGCAGGTTAATGGAATAGCTCGTCACTAGGTGCTCAGAGAATTATGTGCATAAATTTGTATACATTACAGAAGCGGTATATTGCCTGAGAGCTCAAATTCTCACTGTGGATAATTTTCTTCTTCAAATTTGTGTTAATGAGATGTTATTCATCCATGCGTCAGGACTTTTGCTTTGTAAAACCCTTTTCAGATAGGAAACATTTTGCAAAGAAGACAGTCTAGGGGAATGTTAATAAGGTTGCATGCTAAAGAACCAGTGCGAACCAGAAGGATTGTAAGATCACAAAGCAATGCAAATCAAAGACAAAGACCAGAGAGAATGAAAATAAAAAACTAATGCATGGCAGATTTGACTGTGCTGATTTAAAAAAAATGTCAGACACTTTGTTGAAAATGGGCGGAAGATGCCTGCAGCACTCATGACAAAAAACATGTTCTCTGTGCTCTCCGAAGATCTCACTTTTGCTTGGTCAAAAATTATGACTAGCAACTCGGTCCTTGCATTGTGAAGTTCATAAGACTCTTCGTTAAGGCGTAAATCAATCATTATGAGATTTGCTTACTCACGAATGGACATGAAGCGCAACGAAGCTAGTTAACATAGACATTTAACCCAAACCATGCCTATTGTGTTTTAAATGAAAGTGAACCAACTAGAATTTTGCATTTAATTTATAATTGATGCATGACCCTGGAAACCTAAACAAGGTACCATTGGAAAGCAAATGAATTACTCTTTCATATGATGTGAAATTCAACTCCGGTAAATATATAGTCCATTTACAGGAAATTTTCAAATTTGGGTTTCCTTTTTTTTTTAAACGCCCAGTATAGGAATGCATTATACACCTATTGAGTATCATGTACTTTTATTATAAGATAACAAAATCATATCCTCGTTCAAAGATTATTTATTTTGGATTAATATCAGACTTGAAAAGAAAATAAAAGAAATGAAGTTCCCAGATAATGTTTTTACATTCTAATTTTCATAAGCGATGGGTCCTCATCTACATGGAAAAAAATATTTAAATTTAATCAGAACTGAGCCACAATTAAAATAATCTTTTATTAAATTATTAATGATAAACGATACTTTTTAGAAATTACAATCACTTTTCGTGTTATTTGTAATAACTTCAAATTACATCCAGATATTGTTTGTTCACATCCTTGCATTTTATGTTCATGATTATAATATACATGTATATTATATAATCATGGTTTGAGAAATTTAAAAAAAAGTCACAAATTTCTCGGATACTGTATTCCTGAGCTTACTCGTGTTTATCTTTTAATAGTAAGCGTTCAGATTAATCAGTCATATTTCTCCTCTACATAGTAGTCAATACATAGGAAGATATTCATAATTACGAGACTGCTAATTTGTCTTTCGTTTTCTTAAGTGTTTTCTTTTCTCAAGTGCATTTCAAGTGAATTGCTGTCAATGCATTCACGTATATCGAAGGAAGAACATAATCACTTGATATCAACTCAATAGTTATAGCCTACTTGTCAGTTGCATTTAAGAATCCCTTTCCTGTAATCAACTCATGTGAAAACATTTCAAAATAAGACTGTACTTTCTTTAGTGCAGTTATAACAGTGTACCCTTTTCAGATATAAATTTGATTTAAAGAATTATTTTCTGTCAATTATTCTTATTAACATGATTTAGTGTCTTTCTTTCCAAATTATTTATGGAGTATGAAATCCAAATTTTGAATCTATTTTTACTCAGCATAATCTTTATTAATTGAACAAAGTATTGTAATCAATTTCAGATGTATCATTCACAAAACTAACATGTATGAAGGTCATATTTCTCTTTCTCTTTTTGATTTTAATATCGTTTCCTGATCTAAGTCACCAACCTACTGCATGATGAATAATGAAGAATCATTTAAGCCAGTTTCGCTCGAAATACAGAAATGATTCAAATTATGATCTACATTTAGGATTCCTCAACGTTATGAACGTATATACTAGAGAACTTTTAAAGTTTCTTTTCTCTTTAGCATGAGAATGTAGAGATTAGAGTCAGTCATTTCATTAGTCATAGACCGCTTAATTTATCTTTCCACCCCAATTCCTTGATTGTCTCGTAATACTCACGGATATGGCGAAACAACAGGGACGGATCAGGATGACGGGGACCCGGACCCCTTTTTATTTTACTATAGTCAGAGATTTTTGTGTGCAAATTATCAACAACATAAAAAATGATGTTTTTTTTGGAATTGCCCCCCCCCCCTTAACGAAATGAAAGAGCCGCCCTTCTGGATATCAAGGCAAATAAAGAACATAATCAATTGGTCAAACATCAGGTTAAACAATGGAAAGCCTAGATAGGCAAAGCACTTCCGAAGTGCAAGGAAATGGTATAGGAAATCCGCTTCACAATGTACATGGCGGAATTATGAAGAAGATAATGGGCTTAGTCATCCAAAATGGCTTCTTCGGGGACAGAGTGATGAAATTATACAGTCTGAAGGTTTGGTCCTGCCTAACTGATATCGATAACTATAACATATGAACGGTTAAAGATGAAGCTGTGTTCTGGTCAAGCGATTACATTTTGGAAGAAAATGTCTAGAAACAACTAGGAAAGATGATTGTGTAGTACATAAACAGTATGGTTTTAGATTCAGCAAAATGATAAGAAATTTACTCAATCTTGCTGGAAGTCACATGCACTGCACACAGAAATGTGTAAGTTGGACCACGTATGCATGTGGCATGGAAGTTTGGTCCAAATATTTCAGCTGTTTCTCTTCATATGAGGGTATTTGAATAGTTTTTCTTTTCAGGGGACATGTCTTCCATGATCCATCTGTCCATGTTATTCTTCAAACCGACATGAAAGCTTGCAGATCATTTTCAACTTTACCAGAACTCAACTTTGTCTTTAAAGGTAGGCCCAGTGGCGTAACTAGTCCTTGGCGTCAAGAGGGGCAAAACTTCAGAGGAAATGGTTAGGGGAGCGGAAACTTTGTGGAACTGCTTGGAGGGAGATTCGTATTTTTTTCTTCTCGCCAGCCCACCAAAAGGAGCTCACTGTGGGGTGTCAGATTTTATGGGTTTCAGTTTTCCTCCAGAATTCTCTGACAAGCAAGCAAAAAAAAGAAAAAAAAAGAAGAAAGGTTATCAGTAAGTTGTCAGGGGGGGGGGGGGGGGGGAGGAGGGGCAGTCTGCCCGGACAGTAGCGTATTCCCGGACATGGGGGGTGGGTGCCTTTTTTTTTGGGGGGGGGGGGGGAGGCTTCAAACGTGGCGGTGGGGTAGAGGGAGTGAGTCGTTCGCCGGCTTGATCCTATCCTGTATACACGTACCCTCGATTATAGACATACAGTCATGTCTATGTAAAGACGTGTAAGGTCATAGTCAAATTCAAAGTTTCCAGTATTTCCTGAATACCCATACTAGAGTATATTTTAATCCCCGTGAACGGATAATCATATGGTTCAACTACCTGAACTGGAGATATGAAAACAAGTTCTTTATTCCAAGCGAAAATCATGCTATGCTGTATAGATGTGTGTTCATTTGGGTTTTCATAATCTAGTTTAGACATACATGTATCTTGTTGTTTAGCTGCACTAATTTCATTCCCCTTCAGGAATCTCTTTGCGACCAGGGCCTGTTTCATAAAACTTATTATCAATAACAATTGCAACATATCTATTGCAAATTTGTTCTCAGCCAATCAAATGCTCTGATTTCAGTAGCTTATACCAGCTAGTCATTGTGACTTGTTATTGATAACAAGTTTTATGAATTAGCAGGGACCAGAATTCACGTACCAACCTTATCATGAAAAAAATAGTGTCTACTAGGGTGCAAAATGTATGGAAACAACGTGAAACGTTGTGTTCACCATTTGCTCTATGGTCATTGTGTAATTCTTGTGGACCGTGATTCTTTTCGGGACCACACCGTGTGAACTGCGCCACACAGTGCAAAAACAGTGTGAAGGAAATGTCTTTACATTGTCACCAATATGAAAGTGTTTCTAATTCATTCTTTGATCACACTGTGGTACATACACTATGTGTTTTCTGGTTTCATGTCTATTACCACAGTGTGTGAAAAAGTGTGTTAATATCATCACTATTAATATATTCCAAATATATTATGTGATCACACTGTCGGTACGTGCATTCCATCATAATTATGTATGGGCACAGTCTGTGAAACTGTGTCACATCGTATGAAAAAAAAATGTATTCTCATTGCCAATCGTATAATAGTTTTCCATATTCACTCTTATAGGACAACCCGTTATTTTGTAAAGGCTTTCATATTTGATATGGCCACAGTTTGGCTCTGTGTCAACCATTTGTAACAAAGTGTATTCACATTGTGGATACTTTAACAGTGTTCCGAATCCACTCCGATGCTACATTTTTCACAGAGACTGTAATTCTGTATGTGGTCACAGTGTGAGAACCTGTGTTACACAGTGTGAAGTGTGTAAAGAAAGTACATTCACATTACCAACACAATGAAAGTGTTTCTAAGTCACGATGCTATCACCTTGTGGTATGTCAGTGCACTCTATGATTTCTTTTTGTGCCCATCGTGTGTGCTTCACAGTGTGGAAGCAGTAAAAACAGTGTGAACAAAGTATATACACACTGCCCATATTTATGTCCAATTTCCCCCTTATAGGTACTGAGGTTGTTAAAGTTTTCACAATGAGAAAAAATGTGTCACCCAGTGTGAAAATAGTGCGAATTAAGTGTGTTTACACTGTCATGAAAGGTTCCAAATCCAGTCTGTGCATGGTCACGTTATCATTTACAGAGACTTTTGATTTTTATCCTAAGAATATTCACATTACCAAATTTATAAAAGTATTTTGAATTTGCCCTAATGTCGTACTGTTTTACAGGCGTTCTATGATATTTTTTGTGACTACAGTGTGTGTGACCTGTGTCACAAAGATTGAAACAGTGTGAAAAAGTATGTTCACATTGTGATCACTATGAAAATATTCCAATCGACAGCGGATACAGTTTTCTTGACAGAGAAAGCACAGAATCGGACCAAAGTCTAGGAAAGAGTTGACTGTCATAGCGTGAAGTAAATTTCCCAAACGAGTTCGATAGAAATAATAAAATACAGCTGAAAATAATGAACATATTAAGATGAGAAACTCAAGCTCATCATTGATTTGTGCTTTTCAGAGTATCTGCTTCGAAGACAGTTTCTTCTAAGTTTGTTAACATCTTCCCGGTCTGGTCCAAGCAACCCATTAACTCCATCACAAACAAATTGCATATAGACAGAGTCTGTCGGAATGTTTTACTGTTTTCAAAACTCATGCAGGATTAGGTTTAAAATCAAACAGGCCCTATAGAAATCATAACGAATGCCAGAATAGGACTCTTTTTTGTACGGACGCCATTTTATCAAAACGACGACTGGGATGGCTGCAGCATGTGAAGGATAAATGGGAAGGTACACATCCTGAACTCGATTCTATAGGATAACAATAACAGAGACCCATCTTACATTGCAGGTTCATGCAATGTCCAAAGTTTCTGTGCAAGTCACAAACTATTTTTTCCCTCTTTTCCTTCCGCTGCTTCCCTCTTGTTGGAATTGGAGCATGTCTCTTCCTGAACTACTTCAGCGACATTCCAGCTCTACGATTGTATGCCGATTGTGTCATGATCTGCCTTATGTATGTTATTTAACATGCCTAACCACTGGCATGATTGGTACTCTCATAGGCGTAGCCAGGGGGGGGGGGCTCAAGGGGGCCGTGCCCCCTATTCAACCCCTTAAAAAACAACATCAAAACTTAGTAAACAGGTCTATTGTGATATGCTGATGGTGTTTTCATGCTGCCTTACTGTGCCCACTCCCCTTAATTTCCCCCTGTTATTTATTAATACGAATTAAAAAAAATACCATAAAACAATCTCTCAGAGCGCAAACAGTACTCCTTTCTTTCTTTTTCTTTCTTTCGCCCTCTTTCTTCCCTTTGATTGAAAGAAGAAAGAAAATGTCCAAAAAATAATTAGGCTACCCAGCCCTCCAAATGTAGGTAGGCTCATAGGCTATAGCTTTTTGAGATTCCCACAGACTCGGATTTAAAAAAATACATGCCATGAAATAAAACGAAATTAATTCTATCACCAGAATATGTTCAAAGATACCTTTGTATGTATTGTATTGTATCGAATCCAACCTTTCTGTTGCTATGAATAATTAAATTACTTAATACAGAATCGAAAGACAATACATGTACAAGAGAGAATGTCAAAATAAACTTTAGGTAACAGGGTATTTCATCTCATTTCATTTGATATATTACTATGTTCGGAACTTCGGAAGGTTATATTTCATTTATATTTCATTTCATCACCATCACCGGTGCACCACCATCAAAGTCAGGTTTACGTCATAATGGCCTCGCGCAAAACTGACCAATCAAAATAAGATCAATATAGTGTAGCGCCATCTGTGTTCTAGATTTAGACAGGCGCTCTCCTGAGTGAGTGAGGTGCACCACAAGTGCTCGCTGATGATAAATTTTATTTCTCCAATACCCTATGCATGGATTCCTTGAGAAAATAACATCATAAAAAAGTGAAAATTAAAAATAGATTGATTAAATTTACAAAATGTAGATAAATTGAAATTCAGAAAAATTGATTTCGAGGAACAAAAATGCATATTGTCTTCACGGTTCACCCTGGGAGACGGCCAAGTCTCTATAATTATGTTCCTTCGCTTAGTCGATCCTTCACATCTGCCCCCCCCCCTTTGAAAAATCCTGGCTACGCCACTAGGTACTCTCATCCATTGCCTGTTAGTGTCACTACTTTGCAAGATTCATGCCCTGGCAAAAAAAAAAAAAAAAAAAAAAAAAAAAAAAAAGGAACCAGGATTTAAGTTTGTTTCTTGAAATCTTGTAGTTGTACAATATGAGGGAATATCCCCGGTTGTATTTACATGTTTGTAAAGTTGGTGTACAAGGGTTGAATAGATTGCGAATCAGTCTATTTAAATGATTTATGATTAAAAAAATGTGTATATTATAACTGCAAGAGAAACAAAATAGCGAGAGACATCAAGGAGGGGGTTGGGGTGGGGGAAGGGATGAGAAAAGAGAGGAAAAAAAAAAAACGGAAAGTAGACGTTAGAAATACCGGGAACAACTGTCGTAGAGCTTCATTGGAGGCATGTAAAGTACAGGTCGAATATAATAAAAAGATATGTGATTTTATCTATAAATTGCATGGGGCTAATGCAACTATACAGAGCATATTGACAACTCATCCTAATTATTATGAAGATTCCTTGAAATTGAAATATTGTATGTTGAGCTATTCGTGATACATACATCACAAGGGCGGATCCAGGTTTTAAAAAAAGGGGGGGGGGTCCAAAGGGTGAGAAGTTATCATTCTGGCAAACGCAAGCGCCTCTATAGGCATATATATATATATATATATATATATATATATATATATTGCCTGTTTGACTATTTTAATGTTGAAATATAGTTGGGCGCGCGGAGCGCGCCACAAAAATTTGATAATACGAGCCTGAAAATGTCTTAGTTTGTACTGAAATTACATTTAATCTATTAATATTACATGGAATTATTGTTTATTTGAGATGGAAAATACATGATTGCAAATTACCATCTTTTATCAAAAAGTGCGGGTATATTTGTACAGGCCACCCCCCCCCCCGTACATCAGAACTGGGAGGGGGGTTAATGCATACCCCCATCCCCTCCGGGATTTGCGCCATTGGACTGTATTAATATATATATGTATATATATATTTTTAAAAAGTTTTCCCAGATTTTCCAGTCTGCATTGCTGTGCAGGACCTCAGATGGCATGTGGCATCGACACAAACAGTCCAGTGAGACAAATAAGAATAAAATCTGGAGATTTATTACTTGAGATTGGTTCTTCAATGTTGAAGTACTATGTTGATAACCTAGGATTTGGGTGTGCGCATGCTGTACAAACACACTTAGTAAATTTTAGTGATACATGTACACATTTTACAGCAATGAAGAATTATTCACTAAATATCATCTATATTATCTCCTCCCATCCCTGAGATAACAATTCGCAAGTGTTTACATCATCACGAGTTATAAATCACAAATCACAAAAGAACACAAAAAAGGGAAAGTTCCTTAGATTCAGGAGTTCACAATCAAGGCCGATCAAAAACAGTACCAATACCAGTTTTGCTGAAAATTCACAGGATTTAACAATCAACCACAGCATCTACTCATTAGGCAAAATAAATAAGTTTTGTATCACAAAACTAGTCATGGTGCAATGTATCAGATTCAAGCGTTCCCAATCAACAACAAGAAAAAATATATCAAAAGTCCTCGGAGAAAACAAACCTCCTCCCCCCCCCCCCAAGCACCTGTCATTATCTTTGAATTTCGTGACTTTGACCTTTTTGTTGACTCTGACAGACCTTTGACCTTTTGTGTGACTTTAAGTCTTGACCTTCACAAC
Source organism: Heliocidaris tuberculata (assembly GCA_025618425.1). Classification (NCBI taxonomy): domain Eukaryota; kingdom Metazoa; phylum Echinodermata; class Echinoidea; order Camarodonta; family Echinometridae; genus Heliocidaris; species Heliocidaris tuberculata. The sequence continues at coordinate 14,045,189 of CM046836.1, read as the reverse complement.
TTTAACCTTTATATGGACACATGAAGTTCACTTCTTGCGATGTACAACCATAGGGTAGGTGTAGGGAATACCAGACCCTTAAGCACGTTTGCATAATTTGCATAAACATGAACACAGACACACACTAGTAAGGTTTACCAATGCTTTCAGCAACTCTTTTTATTTCTCAGGGTACCGAAATAATGACAAAAAATTGTTTACCTAATGAAATAATCTCCTTAATGACGTCATAGGTAAATGGTCCATTATTCCCTACCCATGAAAGTAATACGAGACCGCTACATTTTCAACCGAAATCTCAAATATTTGTTGAGGAAAATGATATTTCGTTGGAAATGTAAATACCAATAAAGAATTGTTTTTTGGAGAGTATGTTTTGGTTTCATCAAAATCTGTTGCAATTTTAACCAAAAATTTTATAGCATTTATCATCGGATAAATTTAATTACCATTTAAACGGCATTCAACATGTTCAATGTGCCGTTACTTTTGCCTCCGGCAACTTTACATTTTGTTGTTGATGATTTTAAGTACATCAATACTGAACAATTGACAATGATAATTTTAAAGATTACAGAGAGTTGTAAAATGACATTGAAATACGTCTTAAAAAGAAAGATGTAAAATGACGTTAAAACAACTTAACACATCCAACCAAACTCTAGTAATCTCATAATGCAGTGCAAAAAGGTGAAAATTTTCTTCATGCAGGTTTGAATTTGTTGAAATTTACTGTTGTTTAATGTTTAATTTGATTAGATGAAATAACAGGATGCATGTAATTTCATGATGAGTCAAAAATTTCGATTTCATGACCTTAAGGCTTTTAAAATTTCAGATCTAAATTCAGCGTGTACCAACAAATATTGCTTAATTGCCTGGATATTTCTTTATCGCCAATATTCTGAATATTATTTAATATTTTCTTTCAGTTTCATAAACATAAAAAACCCCTAGCAGCAAGCTTACACAAATTATCAATACACAGTGCACACATTAATTATGCATAACATTAGTCGCCATATTGGTGGTCTTGTATTACCTACACAAATTGATTGGAGGATGAAACAATGGGTAATGAATAGGGCCTACGCAGTATCTTGCATGATCAGGTCGGCAGAATTTCTGGGGGGGGGGGAAACGCCAAGAAAGACGGCGCCAAGTAAAAAAAAAAAATAAAAAAATAAAAAAAAAAAAAAAAATAAAAAAAAAAAAAAAAAAAAAAAAATAAAAAAATAAAAAAAACGGCGCCAAAAAGGGGGGGGGGGGGGGGGGTCCGGACCCCCGCGACCCCCCCTCTGGATCCGCCTATGCATCATGAAATCGTATACATGTGAAATCACTGGAAGCATATACAGTACATGATTTTGTTATCAAGCTGTATTATGTTGATGGTAATAAAGATATATATTTTTCTTTCATGGCAGGTATTCCCTGTGGAAGCTTCATGGTTATGTACACTTGTCAAAGATTTGCTCATCAAGGATACGATAAGGCGAAAATGACGGCTGTGATCGTGTTCGTCTCGGTCGTCATTGTCGCACTCGGTCATTCATGTCACGGAGAAGCAATAAGTAAGTTGCATAGAGCAAAAAGAAATAAAGAATACAATTATGAAAATTGACAGTTGCATGAAATATTAAAATATCAGTTTTGATAGTGAATGGGGAGAAATATTTGAGAAATAATTGTTATTAATGATGAATATCTCAAGAAAAAGATGCTGGAAACACATGTAGTGGTATAATTACATTCACGCCTCCAGAACAAGGTTTCTGTATTTCCAAGGATTCACTTGACTTAAAAAAAACATCGAAAACATATACCTCTTTCCTTCACCCTGACCTGATAAAGACCAAGGTAGAGCGATCCTTATTTGAAAAAGGGCGCTACATAAATCCTTATCATCATAACAATGAAAATCCATAGAAAAACTAATATAATGTCCCACTGGCCCATGATCAAGATAACTTTCCAATAGTTTTCAAGTATATTAGATTATATTGCGGGGTATTATCGCAAGCAGTGGCAAGATTAAGTTGATCTTGATTATTTTGTTCAGATTCTTTTAAAGGGCAAGTCGAAGCTATTCTGTTACTAATCACATCTAAGATTTTAGTATATCTGATGACTGTATCTAGCTGATAGTCCTCCCATGCAGAGCTTGGATCAGACAAAATACCAAATAAAATTATATTTTACGTCAATTTATGTTCCCAATTTCATGATATATAATGCCATAATACTTGGTTATATACGGTACATACCTCGGACTTGGCCTAAATGAAATGCTTTTCAACCAACAAAATGAAAAAAAAAAAGTGTTCATTAACTGCAAACAGATCAGGCGGGGACGGTCAGAATCGTCGACGTCAACAGCCCGTTCATGGGCCGAGTCGAGATCAAGAGCGAAGGTCGATGGGGTACGGTGTGCGATGATGAGTGGGACGATGTCGATGCTAGCGTGGTTTGTCGGGAGTTCGGCTTTGGGTCAGGTCTAGCCGTATCGGGAGCTAGCCGGTCGATACCACAAGGTAAGCATTGGTGATGATGATGATGGTGGTGGTGGTGGTGGTGGTTACGATGGCGATGACGATTAAACAATGATGGTGATGATGAAAATGATATATAATCATGACACTAATGATGATTTAAATGGGGATGATAATAATGGTAATGTTCTTAACTGTGGTGATGTCTCTTTATGACAAAGATGGTAGCGAGGGTGATGACGGTAATGATGAAGATGAGATGCATAATAACATCATACGAAGAAGATGAATATTATGATTATGAGAGAAGTGACGATGACGATGGTTACTGTAGTGATGAAGATAATAATCATAATAATTAAAGATGAAGAAGAAGATAATGATTATGATAGTGGTAATGAGAGTTGCGATGATGACGCTGGTTACTGTAATGATAAAGAAAATAGTGACAATGATGATAATCATAACCATGTGATGATGATGATGATGAAGATGATGATGATTATGATAATAATGATGAGAGTGGCGGCTGTGAAGTTGGTGACCATGGCAACTGTAATGGTGAAGATGTTAGCAACAAGACTATTGTGACGTTAATGATAAAGCGTTTGATGATGAAGAAGATGACGAATATGATTATGGTGATTGTGAAGATAATAATCATGATAGTTAATGAAGAATATAAGATGATGATTGTGATTATGGTTATGAGATTAGCCATGATGACGATGGTTTGCTGTAATGATCGGAAGATAATTACAGCAAACCATCGTCATCATGGCTTGCTGTAATGATCGGAAGATAATGGTGACAATGATAATTCCCATGAAGGTAATAATCATAATAATGCAATGATGAAGATGATGATAATGATGGTAGTGATGATGAGAGTAACGACGATGGAATGATAATCAAAATCAGTGGAAGAAGAAGAAGATGACGATTATGATAATGACGACGAGAGTAGCCGCAGAGCTCTACGAAGTTACTGTAATGATGAAGATGACAATAATGTAAGAATGTGATGATGATGAAGAAGAAGCTGTGATAATGGTGATAATGGTCATGATGGTTCTGCAATTATAATTGGTGACGAAGATGATGATTTTCCGATAACCATGTGATGACAAGGAAGATGATGATAATGTGATGAGAGTGACGGCAGTGACATTGGAGACTTGTAACAATTGAACATGGTGGCAACAATTATTGTTACCATAATTATGAAGACGATCGATAACCATGATTATCTAATGATGATTATGTTAATGGTGATGAGAGTAGCAGTGATGACGATGGCTGCTGTAATACTGAAGACAATATATATGGCGAAAATGGGGACGACGACGACAATGATGATGAAAGTGATCATATTGTGATGATGAAGAAGAAGATGAGTATTATGGCAATCATGATAAATGATGGTAATGAGAGTAGCGATGATTGCGATTGTTATTGCAATGGTAACGATGATGATCGATGATGGTGATGATGAAGTGATCATAATATTATTGTGATAACGATGAAGACAAGTATCATATGATAATGGTAATGAGAGTAACACACGATGATGCGTTATGGTGGCTTCGATATGTCAGACGCAGATGTATATTGTACACCCTAGCGTACCCAAGGGGGAGGGGGCAGAGTGCCCCCCTGACAACTTTTGACAGAAAAAAAAAATCCGCCCTTATAGACCTTTTTTTTTGGTGCTTATCAGAAAATTCTGGACCCCATGAAATGTGATACCCCCCAACACTGAGAGACTTTTAGAGCAAGGGGGGAATTTTTATTTTGCCCCCCCCCCCCCCCCCCCCCCCCACTGAGCGACTTTTGGAGGGCTGGCGAGACGAAAAATATACGGATCGACCTTTTCAAACTTTTTTCCTTTTTTTTGTTTTTTGTTTTTTGTTTTTTGTTTGCTTGTCAGGGAATTATGGAGGAAAACATGTGATTACCCCCCCCCCCCCTGAGCGACTTTTTGAGGGCTGGTGAAAAAAAAAATTGTTTTTCAAAATCGTAGATTATCATTTTTAACATGGATTCAACACTATAAAGGCTGAATTTCACTTAATTTTAGAGTGTACTGTGTATATTTAATTGGCAGGTAGCTTATTTAGTCCGATATACTTGGACAATGTCCGCTGTTATGGCAATGAGACTTCGCTTCTTGACTGTTCTCACAACGGACTTGGGGTCCAGAACTGCGGACACATGGAAGATGCCGGGGTGATATGCAAGGCGCCAAGTGAGTATTGGAAATGCATAATATTAAGCAACATCTTGCTGAAACATAATACAGTTCGCATTTCTCCTCGAAATTAAGTATATATCGTACAATCGTTATCAGGATTGTTATTAATGTAGCTGAGGAAGCTGGTAACTCAGAGGAGATTTTTTTTCCTCTCCCAATGACTTGCATAATTTTTCATATCTAAAAAATATAATCTTGATCTCAACAGCATTTGCATCAAAATCAATCAAATTTTCACGATGTGTGACGAAAATCTTGAAAAATAGTTTATTCAAACTTAATTTTCCAGTATTTGTCTTGTAGTAAAAGTCTCTAATTTCGGATATTTGAATAACAATCCTAGTACCCCCAACAGATGGAGGTTAATTATTTCAAATGAGAGTACTTCATTTTCTTTCAGATATCAACGGGTCGGTCACGTGTGACCTCGCACGTGTGGTGTTACTTGTGGTATTCATCAAACCTACCTTTCTCGTTTTTCCCTCGGAGTGCAAGTTTCCACTTTCCAATGATGTATGGTGGGATTGCTCTGAACAGTTTAAAAATAATTTTCCATAAATTAGTGAGCATTCTTTTCTTTAAGAGGTGAAAATCGGGTCGGTCACGTGTACGTGTGACCACTCAAAAAAGAAAGAAAAAAAGAAAAAGGCGTTTTTAAATGTCTCTGTAAAAACGGTCGGGCAAAGCCTTTTTCTTGTAAAGAAAATCTTATTTTGGGTAGGGAATGTCGGCGAATATATGATTTCTGTAAATTTTCATTAAAAAAAAAAAAGTGTCTAAATTTCTGCTTGCTCACTTCGCTCACTCGCAAAAATTAAGAAACTGGAAAGTTTATATTCGGGCAAACTGAAGAGGCAGCCCTCCCCGCAATAAAGTGCCCGCCTCCTATTAAAAAGGAAAAAGGTAAATTTTGCTTTGTTAATATCCATGTCAAAAGCACTCATGCATATAAAACCGGCTTAGCCTTCAAGTAACTAGGCTAATGCAGTAGGTTGATGGAGGGAGGGGGGGGGGGGCCAAGGATGTTTTCTTCCGTCCCCCCCCCCCCCCCCCCCCCCCCCCCCCCCAGCTATAAGGCCCTGTACGCGCTAGCCTGTAACCGTACCGTGCACGCATCGCGCGCGCAGGCTAGGCTAGGCTAGGTCGGTCATATAGAGATACATACTATATTTCTAGGCTGTTGCTGCCCGATTTGTCACCGGTAGTCGGTACCCTACGCTCTTCCTCTGGCAGCGTGATTGACCGGGCCCGGGGTCTCGTTTTATTTTGATTTTGTTTATATATTTTTATTAGTTTGTTTGTTTCTTAACGTTTTCAGAATCATGATATTCAGTGTATTAGATTTCACTGATTCAATCCTGCTCATCTTTGGCTAAAAAGTATTGGAGATGTAGTCTAGATCGATCTACTGAGCATGCTGAGTGCTGAAGAAGAAGAAGAAGAAGAAGAAGAAGAAGAAGAAGAAGAAGAAGAAGAAGAAGAAGAAGAAGAAGAAGAAGAAGAAGAAGAAGAAGAAGAAGAAGAAGAAGAAGAAGAAGAAGAAGAAGAAGAAGAAGAAGAAGAAGAAGGAGAAGGAGAAGAAGGAGAAGAAGAAGGAGAAGAAGAAGAAGAAGAAGAAGAAGAAGAAAGAAGAAGAAAGGAGGAGGAGGAGGAGAAGAAGAAAGGAGGAGGAGAAGAAGGAAGAAAATCATGAAGAAATAGGGAAATATAGGGAAATATAGGCATCAAAAGAAAAGAAAAAATGAAAAGCTTTATAAATCTAAAACTCTTGACCTGGGGAAAAAGCCTGATTGTAAGTGTGCCTATTAAAGGGAAAGTTCACCCTAAAGATTACTAGAGTTTAAAAAATGCAGAAAAAAAGAAGAAAAATATTGGCGAAGGTTTGATGAAAATCGGTCAAATAATAAAAGAGTTATGACTATTTAAAGTTTTGGATTCGTGACGTCACATGCGAGCAGCTGCCCATTGGTCATGTAATAAATATTCCATATATTCACATTTTTTTTTACGTTCCACGATAAATTAATATTGTTTCTTTTCAGAATCTAGTATTGAATAACATTTCTGACAATATATCAAATGCACAGACGAAAATATTCTAAATTTTCTGAGAAAACTGTATTTTATGGAATATTTATCACATTACATAATGGAGGAGCTGCTCGCATGTGACGTCACAAAATCAAAACTTCAAAAGTCCATAACTCCGTTATTCTTTAACGGATTTTGTCCAAACTTTCGCCAATATTTTTCTTTATTTTTTCTCCATTTTTTAAACTCAAGTAATCTTCGGGGTGAACTTTCCCTTTAAACTTTATTCAGGAGCAGCAGCAAGGACGGTTGTATTTTAATTTAATCAGCATGGTGGTGGATCCAGTGTCTGAACACTTTTCAGAAAATCAATTATAGCAAATAAAATATCAAACAAATATCTGTCAAACTTACATAATGAATGCTCAAAGTCCTACAGAAAAAGAAGTTGATGGAATTTTAAAAAGACACGTAGATTTAATACGATATTCCCTTCCAAGTGAACCCCTTCCCAACCATGCGGCGTTTTGGTCCCTTGAAAAAGGTACTGTATTTCCGAATGTGTGAAACCTATGGGAAAAAGACAGCCTTTGTTTCAATAGTGTGGTTTTCATACGCATAATCCCACGTGTATGAAAACCCATTTTAGGGGCTTAACTGTACACGTTCGCTAATACAGTCTGTTCGGAAATACAATCCTTGACTATATTTTTTCATGCTTTACCCTTATTCTTGTGAAAGGTAAATTTCTTTAGTCTTGATTTTATATGTATTATGTTTCATTTTATACATAGTCTATAAACATTTACCAAACTGAACTGAAGTAATTCTAAATTCACTTTAAATTTGTTGAGAGATGAAAGGTTGGTGGAAATATTGAAATGAAAATTAAATTTGCACTTGCCACAATATAGACTATATGTCTCATTTTTATCTTTCAGTTCGACTTAGCAATGGGTATCAAGGCGAAGTTCAAATTTCGATCAACAAAACCTGGACTCCTTTCTGCAGCGATAACTGGGCAATACAAGACGCGGAGGTAACCTGCCAGACGCTGGGCTATGGAAATAGTTTAGGAGCTGACAGTGTTGCCGTACAAGAGGAGGGGTTCACCTACTCGTACGGTAATGTCAACTGCAGTGGGGGAGAGTCCACACTGTTCAGATGCAACATCAATGCAACAATAGTTGATGGCGCTGGTGCTTATCCCTGTGATGGGGGTAGGGCAAGTACTTCATGTTCCCTACCAGGTAAGTTCGAGGTTCTACAACTCGGGCAACAGTTCCTCTGTGGTCAATTTCGAGCACTAAATGATTTCCTAACACCTCTGGTCCCAACACATTACCTATTCATAACCCGTTCCTATCCCTACTTATATCTATCTACATTTGTATCTACCCATCTATGTCCCATTTCTTGGAGGACGTTGGGTCGACGATGTGATGGATATCTTGAGACACGGGTTCTCCAAAACTTTCTGTCTCCAGCTGTTCTAGCAAGCTGCTCAAAAGACATTCATGTCCATTGCTTTATGTTATCAATCCAGGTCTTAGTCGGTCTGCCCCTTTTTCTTCTGACATTTGTTCCTCCTTGCAAGATGGTGTTTGCCAAGCTATTCTTCCATCTAGATACATGACCAAACCACTCGAGCTCTGTCTTTTTTCACATTTTGTGATAAGGTGATCTTGTTCCCCTATATGCATGTAAATCTCCATTAACTCTCTCACTTCCTTGTTGGACCTATGCAAAGTGTAGTGGATGTGCAGTAGCCTTCTCCTACAATTCATGTATGAATACATACATGTATACTTGTACGTGTATATACGTAACTGTAAATTAACAGTATATTTTTGATGAAAAAAGGCCTGGAGCAACCATACTGTTGCATGAGCATCAGGTTGGACCTGTAAAATCTAACTTGTAATCCCAGAAAAAACGGTGTCATTGCAGAATTCCTTAAAAGAGATGCAACAAACTTGATTGGGATATCACTGGCTGTGTACTCCACTGTTTACATCTATAGGCTAGTGTGAGTCATCTTGATATGTTATTGTCCCATGAGTTACACGATTCAGTAACCTTTTTAAAACTTCCTGAAGGGAGACAAGTGTTTGTAGTCGTAAATCGATACATAAAAAAGAAAGATTTTGGTGGTTTGAACTGCTAATGGCATTGAAGGGTTTTACTTTTTATCTCTTTAGAAATTTGACCACCAGTCATCTTTTTTTTTTCAGTGGTCCTCAGGAATGGAACTACCCCCTTGGAAGGCAGAGTGGAGGTTATGATTGGTGGTAAATCCCTCCCAATTTGCGATGACACTTGGACGCAGGAGGACGCTACCGTCATATGCAGAACCCTTGGGTTTGGGGAGGTCATCGACGTCTTGACCAATAGTCTTGAGAGGTTTGGACCGCTGTCTGGTGATGAGAGCTTCATGGCCTCCCCGCAGTGTACAGGAGAGGAGAAGACCCTCAGCCAGTGTACGTTCGGGAGTATGAACAAGCTGACGTGTGATGGTGACCTGAGCGTCGTTGGTGTGGCCTGTGGTCCTCCAGGTATGTACATGTATCCATGGTTTCCACCAGTGCATGACATCCTTGGTGCTAATACCAAGCATGGCAGATTTCAGAAAGAATTTCTTACTGTCAAAGGTAGATGTGTCAATGTACATGTATACTTTCAACCTGCAAACTGCCATGGTTGTTCCTAATGGTAACCACCCCTTGGGATTCTGCAAGGCCTTAGTCCACTCAATTCAGACCAACCAGGTTCCTACTGAGAAGCCTTTATTTGTCTTAGACATTTGTAGACCACTTGGCCCCTCTTTGCAGAGACCAGCTTAGTTTCAGTATAGAAAAAAAAAAGTATTTTGGGCTTGCTCGATGTTGTTGCCTAAAATGAAAAAAAGAAGAAGTCTTAGTCATGTAACCAACATATATCAAATTCCACCTACTGGGCAACTTATCCCTTCACTTTGATATTGCTGAACCCTGCAAAGCCTTAAGTATATTCAGGCACAAAGAAGAAATCACATGAGCTGTGTATTTCACTTGAAGATAACTTATTTCCTGTCCTGATTATTCTATTCATGGTTGTGTTAGGAAAAACTCCAAAACATGCTCTAGTGTGTCAGGCACTACTTAATACTGACCAGCACAGTCTTCTACTATCTAGTGATCTCTTGATTGTTCTTTTGAAGACCTCTCCAAGACTGCTCGTCTCGTCAATGGCAATCACATCTTTGAAGGACGCGTGGAAGTTCAGTATAATGGACAATGGGGAACAGTTTGTGATGACAACTTTGATCTGAATGAAGCACAGGTATTATTGTATTCTCTTCACTGAAGTTATAGACACTTCTGATGGTGAAACTTTACTTGAAGTCATAACCTTTCCTTTCATTCTTAACAATTATAAAAGCATAGTGCTTTTATACGGAATAGGCATTTCACGTTATGTTGGGAGAATAATAGAAACAAAACATAAGTTATGCTCTGGCCAAGTTCATTGCTTAATTCTTCTTTTTAGTGATTTCAATGGACAGGAAGTTCATTAATTTTCCATCCTGACCTTCATTATGTTTATAGCAAAAGAACCTCTTGGAATGTGTGGTACAATCATCGATCCCTACCAGTGGATAAAACAACAAATTAACTGTAAAATCAGGCAAAACAAGAGTACCCTTACAAATTCTAAAGGCAATTTAATGTAACAATCAGTATAATGTCTTTTTAAAATTAAAAATCAGATCACTTATCTTTCGAATAGGAGTACACTGGAATCTTACGCAGCAGACGATGTCTCACGCTATGTCCCACGCAGTCCCATGTACTGTGTATGAGTGTAGGGCTCCCTATTTTGGTTGTGCTGGTGCATCAACTGCTCACATAGAGCCATGCGTATGATGCGATATCCACGTGGTAGAGATGGATGGGTACAATGCATGCTCTAAATGTATTTAAGGTGATGTGTGCCATGAGGCGAATGAAGTGGCCGCGCATTGTTCCTCAGGTCGACTAAAGCCGGATATGGGTTAACCCTTTCATGACAGGAATTATTCAAGGGCTAAATTGATCACATTTCATTCTTCAAATTGGCAACAATAATATTTTTCTTTTAGTGACTGTACGTGGTTCTAATAAGGTGTAATGTTTTTGAAAACGATATCCACATGGTAGAGATAGATGGGTACAATGCATGCTCTAAATGTGTTTAAGGTGATGTGTGCCATGAGGCGACTGAAGTGGCCGCGCATTGTTCCTCAGGTCAACTAAAGCCGGATATGGGTTAAAGGTGTTGTAAAGTCAAGTGGATTATACCTCGGTCACACCAACTGGACTAACACCAGGGCCCGTATTCAATTCAATACTTAAGAATGAAATATGAGTAGTTTACTTAGTTTTCGGCTGAGATAAAATACTGGAGCAATTTTGGTATTCAGTTGAATCTTTTGGCTAAGTATTTTACCCTAAGTCTAAGACAGCTCCCTAAGCCAATTACTTGATGGTACATGTACATGGCTTTCATACATGTACATACGCGGAGCAGTATAAGCTGCGCACAAGCAAACCATGTAAGGGCGCTTCTACTGTGACGCATTTATTGGGCATGATTTTGGACAGGATATGTGACGTCACAGTAGATATCAGTAAGTATTTTGCCTTAAAGTCGGCTTGCTATTTAAAGTAAAATGCTTGAATTTGATCTGAATACAAGTTAAGCCAGTTTACTTAGCCAAGCCAAATGCTAAGTAAAATGCTATCTTAATGCGCGTTTTGATTTGAATACCGCCCCTGGTCTACAACAGACCGAACAAACAATTACATCACACTGAATGACTAAGAATAGATTGGTTTGAAATCAGTAGTGAATCGGTTGGGTGGTGTGACTGTGGTGTTAGACACTTAAATGGAGATGCAGAGGTTGCTGATATGCTCATCGGAATAGCTAATGTCCTTGGCAAGGCATTAATCTATGTTTGCCACTCTCCACCCAGGTGTAGTAGATGGGTAGCTGGAAAGAAGAAATTTCATGAATGCTGTGAGCATCAAAATTGGTAGCCAAGCTAATGCCAGGATAAAGTGGGAGCTTCTTGAGCACCTTGCATGTACTTGTAATTTTGAGCTCTATACAAGAAGCCAATATAATTATTATAAAGTCACAACTGTTTTTATGACAGTTTTAGCAGTTTTATTATTTGAAAATATTTCTCTTTGATAACAATTTTTTTCCTCAAATGGTTTCCTGTTATTATTACTCGTCAGTGAATGTTTGACAATATAAATATTATGTACATGTATGTGAATGCTACAAAGCGACAATGTATAATATTTTAACAATCTGAAAAATATAACCTCGAATTTGTAGGTAGTATGTAACCAGCTGGGACTTGGAACAGCAGCAAGTACAGGCAGGAATGCTGTCTTTGGACCCGGATTCTTGCCAATATTCCTGGATGATCTTCAGTGCAATGGCACAGAGTCCTCCCTTATGGAATGCGGAAATAATGGAATCCGTACCCACAATTGCCACCACAATGAGGATGCTGGCGTTGTTTGTCGACCATCCAGTAAGAGAGAGATATATATATATATATATATATATATATATACATATATATATATATATATATATATACATACATATATATATATATATATATATATATATATATATATATATATATACATACATATATACAGTGCTTATCAAAAAAAGGTATACCCAACTTTGATAGCTTCTGATTAAAATCTTATAACCAATGTGACTTTGAAATTTATTTCATGGTGAAGAGTAACTTATTGTCTGTCTAGTGGTACCTCATTCATGATATTTCTGCCATGGATGACTGAGCACAAAAGTTTTTCAAAAGTATTGTCAAAATCTCCTTGTTCCAAGTTTGGGCTGATGCAGTGAATGTGGGTCAAGCCATATGAATGTGTTACTTTAGTCTCAAAATCATTTTGAAAGTTGAATTCTCCTTTGTGATTAAATGATACATCGTTCAAAGTGATCCAGTGTGTCTAAGCTTTCAAATGACCTTGTTTCAATTCATATTATGATCTTTAAATTATTTCGACAGCCTTCTAACTTCTTGTCTCGTGATAACTAATAACTCTCTGCTCATTTGTTCATTGCACAATTTCGCCTGCATAAGGTGCACACGTTGTTCTTCACGAATAGCACATCAATTAAAAGGTTTACTAACCTTAAAGATTAAAAAGCAGAAAAAGAAGGATACGTATGTTGAGAATTACCAAGGTAATTGACAGTAGACTTTCAAGAAAAAGATAGCTTCCCAAATAAATGTTGTCCATTTTGAATGACTCAGTAAAAAGGCTTACCTTGAAAAAGGGATGCGGATGAAATCAAGATTGTGTTATCATGGCAAATGAAATATCATAAATTTAGCTTGTAACAAGCCCTTTCCTGAATTTGAGTTGGCTTTAACACCTTTTCTATTCAAATGCACAAAATCAATTGAAAATAATTCTGCAATTGTTTTCCAACTGAAGTAACTAATGCATAATTGGTTTGACCCACACTTGCTGCTTCAGCCCAAACTTGGAACAAAAGGATTTTGACAATACGTTTTGAAAAGCCTGCTGCTCAGTCATCTGGCAGCAAAGTTATGAATAAGGTATCATTACACAGAATATTACTTGCTCTTTACTATGAAATAAATCTCAAGTTCATAGAGGTTATATCTTGTTAATTAGAAGCAACCAAAGTTGGGTATACTTTTTTTATACACACTCTCTCTCTCTCTCTCTCTCTCTCTCTCTCTCTCTCTATATATAAACCCCAAACTGGTGTAATAGGGAGACACTCTTTATATTTTTTCTTTGTACTTGTGTCTCCCTTACGTAGGTTGTGTCTCCTTTAAGTAGGTGGCGCTATTATGACAGAATAAAACGCATTGTCATGAAATATATATGTGTGTACATAAATCCTACTTAATGTAAAGTGCTGTGCAAAAAAAAATGACTGATGGGGGAATTTGGTGTAAAGGGGAATTTTTGAATTTGCCATAACATTTTGGGCACTGTTTTTCCCATTTCTGTAGGGGGAGGAGCATTCTATCTATGCAAACGTAGAGGGTGCCAAATTATCTACATTGCTACAAAGTTTTGTTTGGTAGGGAGAACTCATTTTTGTATATATAATGTGGAAAATCTATATATGTATAACTCTTGGGGATCTAACGTCCAGAGGTTGGACTTAGGGGGATTGAGTTTTTCTTGATTATATCAATAGTTTGGGGATTTACTAAAAATACCTTTTTGCACACAAAAGGTAAGTATTATACAATTCTTTTTGCCATAAATGCAAATTTAATCAAATTAATTCTAGACATATCATTTAAAGGAAACCAAAACCCAAGGAGAGAATCAATGTTATTGGAAAGTGAGAATTCAGAGAAGCAGTTTACAAAAAGTTTCATTAAAATTGGTTAAAAAATGAGAGAGTTATGGAAGTTTGAAAAGTCTCGTTTTACTTTCTATGGGGATCCTCAAATTGGCAAAATTGCTTCAAAATGGCTGATTTTGTGAACAACTCCATTTGTTTTGTACACAGATTTTCAGATTTTCCCCATTATCTTTCAAGGTGCAGTTAATCTCCTTCTGAGCTCAACATATATAATGGGAAAATGTATTTTACACCACATATGTCGAGTTCAGGAGGAGACAAGGAGCACCCTGAGAGATAATGGGGAAAATCTGAAAATCTGTGTACAAAACAAATGGAGTTGTTCACAAAATCAGCCATTTTGAAGCAATTTTGCCAATTTGAGGATCCCCATAGAAAGTAAAACGAGACTTTTCAAACTTCCATAACTCTCTCATTTTCTAACCAATTTTAATGAAACTTTTTGTAAAGTGCTTCTCTGAATTTTCACTTTCCAATAACATTGATTCTCTCCTTGGGTTTTGGTTTCCTTTAAATCCACTAATTCTCTCTAACGTCATTTTGCGCTGATATACATATATATAATAAATAAGAAAAAAATTCACCCCTTTGTTGAATCTAGGTATATTGTTGAAGGCTGTGTTTAGTAATTGTAAGGGTCACAATAAAACATAAAAAGAGATCCTGTTCGACTTGTACGAAAAGACTTAAAAATGTTTATTACTGGAGTTTACCACATCATAGCTATTTTAATTGCATTTATGCATGTTCAAGGATGTAAATTTTGTTAGGAATTAGTCAATTAAGGGGGGGGGGGGAGAAACATTTACAGCAGCTTAGCGTAGTGTTTTTTTTTTAAATCACTTGAAATTGAAGAAATCTGACAAAACATTATTGAGCAGTTAGGCTGTATAGGAGCAGGGAAGTGGCCAGCATGATAAATTTAAATTTCAGTCTGTAATACTCGATCATCATCGGCATGAAATGTTTGTGACTGTGGCAATGTATACAAAGCTGTGTAGGTATTATTATATTAGTCAAGACATGTTCAATCTGAGGGGATTCATGTTTTTACAAGAATTTTTTAAAGGATAGGTTGAAGAGAGGATAAATTGATATTTTTTATCAATTTGTTCCTTTGAATGACATTTATTTCCCTTGATATTTTCTTCCAATGTTTCTTTTCAATGTCAGTTCGCTTGGTTGATGGAGGAGTGCCTAACGAGGGCAGGCTGGAGATCAGCGTCAAGGGCCAGTGGGGTGACGTGTGTTTCCAAGACTTCAACATAGCCAACGGTCATGTCGCCTGTCGTCAGCTCGGCCTTGGACCAGCCGTCAGCGTCTCTTCTGCATCTCGCTACAGCAACAACACCGTCAATGAGATCTTCCTGTCTGGTGTCCAGTGCCTGTCTGATGAAGCCTTCCTTGGGCAGTGCCAAACTTCACCTTTGACAGAAGCGGGATGTCCGGAGCGAGCAGCCGTCAAGTGTTCTTTTCCCTGTGAGTAGAATTAGTATGTATATACTACTTATCCAATAATCCAACGATACATGTAATATCCTGTACATGTATTGTTGGATAAGTTGTTGTGCTACTCTGTAGGTAGCATAAAACAAATATTATGTCTCTCTCTATGTGGATAATTTACAAATGAATTGGGTGAACTTTGACAAAGCATTTCTTCCACAAATGTCTCTCTGAACTCCAGGTGTTAAAGCTACTGAAACCCCCACGTAGATTGTGTTGGTATTCAGATCTAAATCAAACACCGAAAATCTGAAACAACAACAAAAAGAGTGGTATTTATTGGGCCTTATTCCTTGAAATGCACTGTGTGCTAGTAGGAGCTATGGAAGCAAGAACTAAGTTAATGATTTCCAAAGTCCTTCAGCAGAAGCATATTGATGTTACATCATAACATGATCTGCACCATACAGAAGAGAATGTTCTTATTGTAATCGTTCCTACCAACAGTGAGACTTGTGAATGGGACCAGTGCCTATGGAGGATTCGTCCAGGTGCAGAAGGATGGGATGTGGGGCGGCATCTGTGACCCCGAATGGACCATGGCCGACGCTAATGTGGTATGCAGACAGGTGGGTATGGCCGGTGCAATGTCTACCAATGCAACTCTTGTCGATGGCATAGAGGATATCGCTGTGACCACTACAAGGAATTACACATGCGACGGGAGCGAGTCGACCCTGACCGTGTGCAATGGGAGTCCTGGGCCGGATAGCTGTACAAAACCAGTCAGCGTCACTTGTGCCCCGACAGGTAAGCTGCGCCCGTTGTGCCTGCACGTGTTCATTTTAAATCCCTGAATCAGCTTTTGCGAAATCAAGAATAAACTTTGATTTCTAAAAGGAAATCATACAAATTGGCAGTATTTTAACTCTTCAGCAGATTCTATCCATGTGCATGTATATTGTTTTCAGATTCATGATTTTTTTCTGGTAGCTAGAAAAATTAAGCAATAAAAGAAAAATATTAGTCTTGTCAATTTGAAGAAGGAAAGATGATCAATTCACCTGTGTAGTAAGAAATTCTCTCCTGAGTGGGATGAAAAAAGCTACAGCAAAATAAGTGAATGGCGGTGGTGAATCTTGTGGGATTGAAAAGGAGCGATAGCTCGAGTAGGCCCCAATATGTACCTGTACATTGCAGAATTTATATATATCAGTGACACGGACTGGGCATCTCATATTTACCTGCAGCATATAGATGGCTTATCACATTGTGTATGGAACGTACAGGGTTTAACCCATTGGATTCGATTTGATTTTGGCATAACCCATGTTTTTTCATAGACTCCAGCCCAGACTAAGTAGTCATCGGGTTAAAGGGAAAGTCCACCCTGGGGAGCGTTTCATCAAGCGTTTTGTCAGTGATTTTGCTCTCAGCCAATCAGATGCAAAGATTTCAGTTATGTAGCTTATAACAGTTGTCGGTAAAAATCACTGACCAAACGCGTGATGAAACGCTCCCCAGATTATAAGTTGGTTTTAAGAGAAGAAGAAAAAATAAAGAAACAAATCAGTGAAGGTTTGAGCAAAATCTGATAAGATATAAGAAAGATATGAATTTTTGAAGTTGTAATCAAGCAAACACAAATTGGCAACACCGTGACGTGTCCTGCGAGTTTCTCTCCCACTTGCCCTATAGCTAAAAATGTTTATACACCAGGGATGCCACTTTTCCGACTTTTGTCGGATTTCCGACTTTTTCCGACGTCCGTCGAACTTCCGACTTTTTCGGCTAAGACTCTCCTTCCGCCTCTCGATATACCTGCGAACTGATCATTTTCTTTCCTTGTCTCTCTCTTGCGATGTCTCTCTTTCACCTCATTCCGTACGTGCATGCTGCATGTATTGTATGTGTAATGACCTAACGACCACGCGTGTGCGCACGCGGTCGTGCTGCACATGTAATGCATAGTGTGTAATTAAGCATGCGATGCTTGATCGTGTGGAATCGGAGCTCACGGCGATGTTGTCTCCGTGTTATTTTACAACTAATTTCCAACTATTGAGGAAAAATCCGGGGGGAAAAAATGTTATCATTATGGAATATTACAGGGAAAGGAAGGAAACGAACAGTTTAGCCCGTGTTTGCAGCAAAGTGGAGTTGTTGCATCATCAAACGATGTAAGTCCCACATGTGGAAATTTGTGTAGTCTACTGTTTAGTTTGGGGAGGTTGCGTTGCACTGGAGAGTCTATCGATGAAATCTATCTCTAACAAGGGGAGCTGACCGACGAATGTCAATTCGAAAAAGCTCTAGCTTCAACTTTTTTTGAGCAATCCTAGTGGCATCCCTGATACACAAAACCTGTATGAAACAAATTTATTCCTTCATCAATACTAAGAAGATGAAAATTTATGAAATTTCCTGTACTGAGCATGTGGGAGAGGAGCTCGCAAGATATGTCACAGGGTTGCAGTGTTCGACTGATTACATCTTTGAAAATTCCTAACTTTCTTTATTTCTTATCGGATTTTGCTCAAACTTTCACTAATCTGTTTCTCTCATTTTTCTGCTTTTATTCAAATCAACTTAATACCAGCGTATACTGTTCCTTTAAGGGTAGAGTAAAAAAAACTCTCAAAGTCACTGTGTTAAATGATTTTTCCTTCTCAAATGCAGTACGATTGATCAATGGTAGCAATCCATACGAAGGCAGAGTTGAGGTACTGGTGAATGGAACCTGGGGGACTATTTGTGATGATCTGTGGGACCTCACTGATGCTCAGGTAATGTTACCATAAAATGGAGTATGATCATGTGAGGGGGTCTATGCAATAAAGCGTTAACCCACAAGTTTGCTATGTTAAGATAAATGCACTCGAAAGTTAGTATTGTAAGGTATGCCCATGGCGAACTATAAGTTGTGTTTGTTATTTAACCAACTTATTGTTTGAATTTAGTATGAAATCTTCAACCTGCTGACTGTACTCGATTCTCTCATTCCCATAGGCTGCAAACATCAGATACTTATTAAAAAAATTCCCATTTGTTCTTTACCCTTGGATTGATTAGCTTGTTCTTTGATAATTATTTCATACAATGTTGAAGGCAGACTTCTAGAGGAGGAATTTGGCTCAGTTGTATGGAAGTGGCCTGGTAACCGGGACGTCCCGGATTCGAATCCAAGTTGATGCACTAGTACCTTTGGTATAAAGGCATTAATTCTTAATTACCAAGTCCCTCAGATAAAGCCCTAGGTCCAACGGTAGCATATCTGTAAGCATTAACTTGCTTTCCTTAAATAGATAGGCAAATAATCGGTCAAGCAATCCTTCACTATATGCGCAGATCGTGTGTCGACAACTGGGCTATGGTTATGCCAGGAATTATTATGGTGGTGCGCGCTTTGGTGCTGGCACAGGTCCAATCGTCTATGACAATGTCCAGTGCACAGGACAAGAGCAACTCCTGTCTCAGTGCTCTAATGGGGGACTCAACAACCACAACTGCAACCATCGTGAAGATGCAGGAGTATCATGTGCTCTAACAGCAGGTATCTACCTCTCTTTGTATCATCTCCTATATATATATATATATATATATACACACACACACACACATATATATCTAGGATGGATCAAGGATCGGGACTTTGGCCAGTGCCAAACACACTTGTGCTCTTGAAAGCACGAGGTACTGCTGAAAAAACAATATCTAGGGTAAATCCTTTCTGACAAGGATACTGACAGGGTTTATAAAAATGGCAATGCATACATGTACTTAAACGAGCTCAGATGCTTTGGTCCTCCCTTATATATTACAAGGACACTTCTCTGAATTAGGACCAAAGGTTAACATATCTTTGTCGAGAATCTTCATGATTCCATTTTTTTGTTGGTGCTTGTCTTAGTATAGTATTATAATGAAATATAGTCCTGACTTTTTAGGATCCAGTTCATTAATAATAATAACATAGCAGATATTAACAGGAAAAGTGTTAATGGAAATACACAAAATTGAATTTAAATATTCATTAACAGTGATACTTTAGGAATTATCGTGTGCTGAGAGTCAGAAAGGTACATGTATTACTACCTCAGTGGTTTACAGCAAACGATATGAACTGGATCAATTATGACAGGAAAAGTTTGGTTTTGAGTTACTTTTTGAAAGTGTCTTCTGTATCACATTGAGACTGGTGTTTAGATAATCCTCATAATTGTGAAATCTGCCATGTGTTCTTTTCCAGAGTCGGATGAGAGTGTGCGTCTTGTGGGTGGCGATACAGAGTACGAAGGTCGGGTGGAGATCTTCTGGCAAGGTACCTGGGGAACCATCTGTGATGATGACTGGGACCTTCCTGATGCTGGCGTTGTGTGTCAGGAGCTGGGTTTCACCGGGGCTCTGGAGGCCAAGACCCGGGCTGCTTATGGACTTGGCACAGGCCCCATCATCCTGGACAATGTCCAGTGTTCAGGAAGCGAGAAGACGATCTTCAACTGTCAACACGGTGGTTTCCAAGTTCACAATTGTGGACACTCGGAGGACGCAGGCGTCTCCTGTATACCACCGAGTAAGTTTTGCGGTTTCTCCTTTCTTCTGTAGATGATATGACCAGTGACTTCATAGCCATAGAAAATGAAATGCATGGACAGCCTCTCAGGCGGAAAAGCAGCCATGTTTGTAAAGAAAGGTCACAGACTCTATAGAATAGGTTCCATTGGATAGTTGAATGATGGTTTACATGAGTCACATGCCTCCTGGCTGCTTTATCATTCCACAGAGATACAAACTAATCTGATTCATAATGATTTGATGATACATGTATGTTCTGGAAAACCAGAAATTTTAGTGTGTGCTTGAAACCTAAGTAAATTTCACGAAGAGTCCAGATTCGCGAAATGAATGCCTGCTAATAGCCAACACCCACCAGATCAAAGTAAGCTTTAAAACAAAAACACCACCTACATTTAAGAGTCAACCATAGGACAAAATTACCATGAACAAATGTACCTAATTTTGGCAAAAATTACTATAAGTACGAAAAATATTACTTTGAAATCACGGTATTTGCAGAGTTACTGGTAGTGTCATCTAGTGTCGAAGCATGCACCTCATGAAGAATAAATACCTTCGTAAGCTACGTGTTGATACTCAAGGCTGCTTGATAAATATTCATAACTTCGCCCTCTGCGTTCAACAAGAGAATATTGTCTCTTAGTGGCTGTCCGTTATGGGCACACACGAGTAATTCGGGCCCCCATAGTAACACGTGTTAAATTGAAGCACATCAAAAATTCATATTTAAATAATCTCTCTACAAAAATTGTTTTAACTGACAGAGTAGCAACTACACTGATGGTACTACAAAATTAGGTACTTTATTTGGGCACTTAATCGGCTACATCAAATACTGTGAAGGCTGAAACGAGGCTAATCACAAACTATGACTTTTCACTGTTGTGAACAGTGGAAATGCACTGCAGATCAAATAATTCCTCTAAAATACCCAAAGGCGTCCAAGCTTCCAGATAGGGGTGAAATATGAAAGAATGTGACTTCCAAACACCATTTCTCTTGAAAAGATTTGCAGCCGACAAGTATTCAATTTTATATGAATATTTTTGATCAGCTACCATTACGTCATCTTACTTACGCTAGTCCCAAATTCATCGGCAGCGGATGAATTACTCGTGTGTGCCCTATAGTGTATGTCATATCTTGAAAATATGAGATATTTTGCTTCCACTTTGAAGAGTTTTCTCTACTGAAACTTTTGGTACCATTCATCCATTCTGTAGTCTTTGCGTTTGCAGGTAGGGAGGTAAAAACGCCCCTTGTTACATTACTCAATTGTGTACTATTTTTATGCATTTAGTTCATGGTGCACGTTAGATGCTGCTAAGTGGTATGTTGTATTGGGATTTGCTTCTCATGTAACTAAGAATCGCGTTTAGACAGATTATTATTGATGAATGGGACCAATAGTGGAAAAGGTAGAGAAAAACTGCAGCCCCCCCCCCCCCCCAGCGTTAAAACAAAGAAAATAAAAGGCACATTCTAGCGATATTCCACATTCAGTTCATTTCTTTCTTTCTCAGGCTGGAAACATCATACCAAGCAGGATTCCTCATTGAGACGGGGGGGGGGGGGGGGAACGGAGAAGAAAGAGACAGAGAGAGACAGAGAGAGACAGAGCAAGAGGGGGGGGGGGGGCGGTAGGGGGTGAATCATCACAAAAACGCCGAGGCTAATAGCCCATCGTGTACATTCTGCTTCACTCAGATCACCATATTGCAAACTACATTCAACTTACCTTTCTTGCTCTATTTCTACATTTTCTAATTAATTGTGTCTCAAATTGTATAAAACTCGCTAGCGTACATACATCAACAAGATTTTTCAAAATATTGCTTGAAGGCAATCCATTAAATAATGACAAAAAATTCAATATTGAATATTCATTACTAGTAGTATTTTAATATCGTGATATCTCGATATTATCGTGATACCGTGCAGCCCTAATATAATTTTTTTTTCATGATCGGAAGTTTCGTGCCGTGAGAATTTCTGGATTTACAGTATACAGTTCTGTTATGATTCAGACATGTAGTGCTGAGGAGGATGATTGTAACTGAAACATTCTCTCAAAAAGTAAAATGAATTGTTGAGAAGAACATGCTTTATTTTCTCTAGATTTTTTTTCATTTTTTTTCACCTCTCCTGTTACCCAATGGGTGATTCGGTGTTTGTGTTTGGTGTTGGTGTTTAGAGCAAAAATTCTCCTAAAATCGAGCTCCAGCACCGCTGTTCAGAATACCGATATCCTAACAAAGCGCATCTACAGCTTAACACTGGTAATGGCGTCAGCACCATTCTCAACGAAGAAGAAAATTTTTTTTTTAACTACTGAATTATTAGTCTAGAATATCATAAAATTGTATGAGTAGTCCGGTAAATCTAAAAGCAATCCTTATTTGATCTAGAGACCGGTAAAAAAATGTTACAGAAATGGATAGTATTGAATGACAGGAACGGTAAGTTTAGATTTAATTTCTCTCGAGTTTCTCACTTGCAGCAGAAAATGCTGCGGTAGCTAATGCAGCTAGACGCCGGATCGGCCCAGCGCGTACATGGCAAATGGCCAAATTTCGGGCATCGGCTCAGATTAGCCGTGAAGTTTCATTACTTATGTATCGTGATTGTTGATTTAGAGCTCATCCTAGTTAATAATGCGGATTCTCTGGGTCTTTTACTACGGAATATATAACATCATATTTATCAAATCTATCTGAAAAAAAAATTAGGATTTTTTATTCACTCCTTCCGCCCTTTAAAAAACAAAGGTAGTTCCTTTCCGTGTGCTCTAGATCGAATGTTGGACCAAATGTTGGCCTAGATTTAATTTCTGATCTATATGAACATACTACGTCATAACACCTGTAAAATTACACTTAGAATGATGCCTACTGACTTTATTTCTCACGGCTAATCACCAAAATTTCCTATATCTAGCATTCAAGTAGCAACACCAGCACCAACACCAAACGTGAAATGAAAATTTCTTAATCCCTAGGGTATAGTGTTAGTGAACGGAATTTTGTACATGAAATTAAACACTGACCGCCAAGCTCGGTTTAGCAGACAAGATTTGACAAAAAATAAACTCGGGCAACAGGAACTACGTCAGAAAATCAGAGGTCAACACCTAACACCAGCTGATTTTTTTCTCATTTCATAGTTGGTGTTAGATCATGATTTCGCGGCAAAATAAACACTAACCCCAAACACCAACACCGAACGTGAAATCACCCGATGCTCCCTCTCCCTTCAAATGCATTGTGTGTAAAATGATTTTTGCACCTTCTTTGTAAAGACGACTCGTCATCCTATCTATCTATTGAAATTTAAAATGTCCTATTTGAAAATCTTCTCTATAAATGCACAGCAAATACCACCACTCCTCCTACAACAGTGTCTACAGACACTAGCACCAGCCCTCAGGTTCGTCTGGTTGCGGGACTATTCCCATACGAGGGTCGAGTGGAGCTGCTCCTCGATGGAGAATGGGGGACGGTTTGCGACGATCTCTGGGACACCCTCGATGGGAATGTCGTCTGCCGGCAGTTGGGATATGGCCCAGCCATACGTGCTCCCCAAGGGGCCAACTTTGGGGCGGGGTCTGGGCCTATCTACCTGGATAACCTGCAGTGTAATGCGTCGGAAGCATCCCTGTGGGACTGCCGTCACAATGGTGTTGGAACGCACAATTGCGGTCACTCAGAAGATGCTGGTGTGGTTTGTACAGATCCAGGTATTTAAATCTCTCCCTCCTTCTATTTTATCTTAACCCTTATTGTTCCCATACCACTTATAAAAAAAGAAAAAAAAAAAAAAATCCTCTAGGCCCTGTTTCATGAAACTTGTTATCAATAACAAGTTACAATAATAGTTATAAGCTACTGAAATCCTTGAATCTGATTGGCTGAGAGCAAATTTCTCATAGAAATGGGGCAATTGTTATTGATAACAAGTTTTATGAAACAGGGCCCTGCAAATAAAACTACATACATGTAAATGTCATGTGCCTCACATTTCTGTGTCTTATCACAGTATGTTTCGGAGCAGTACTTTATAGTTATGCATAATTTTACTTGCCATTCATTATGTTTTGCTGTGGTAGTTTGCTCCTTGACATTTGAACAAAAGTTGTTATGGTGACTCCATAGGTGAAAACATGTCTCACAATTGACATATGTGACCCTATGGCTTAAAACCTTCAGTAAGTCGCTAATCAAAATTTGGAGCAAAATTTGAAAAAGGTAATTTCTTTGAATAGTTGTTCCTGAATACTCTTACATGTGGTATGGTATAACGTGATATTTAGGTCCCTTCTGGAATAAACTACATGTGTTATACATTGTTCCAAGGCTTGGAATATCTAGTTTCAGAAAATGCTAAAAACAATGTAATAAATACCAATAAATACTGGGGGTTTTTTTTAGCCGAAATGTGCCATATATTGGGAGACAAGTTTTCAATCATAATGTGTGTTTCCATTATAAGTGTATGTAAACACAAACAGCATTCCAATTCCCAATTCATGAACCCACTTTGAATTTCAAGAAGAAACACAATCTGTGCTCTGTCTAATCATATTAGATATAATATCAAAGTTTGGGTGCTGTCTATCACCTATGCCACATAAAGGTTTAACCCTTTCCATCCTGTTGGTAGCAAGTCCCATTGGATGAATTCACTGTTGCACATTTCAGCTAGTTTTTTTTTTCTTCCTAAAATAGAAACAGATAGATTGCTTTGTGATGTTTGTCCACCTTCAGTGTAAAAGATGAGTAATGCCCAAGTTATCATTGAAAGTAAGAAGAGCTGAATATTTGGACTGTTCCCCTTTCTTTTTTACAACATATTTGTTGTTGTAAATTTAGTGCGTATAGTTGAAAGTACTATTTGAATTTTGGTGGCTCTTACAAATACAGTATGCATGCTCTTCTGTATTCAATCAAATTGTAACCTTGAATGTAAGTTGTTTTTTTCATACACTTTAATAGCTGTTCCACTCTTTGCATCATGGAGTGCTTCCATTTGTAAAATTTGCTTTGCTATTGTGTTATGTGACAATAAGACCAATTTTACATTTATCAATAATTTATCAATACTTTGTCAATACCTGGACAGGAAGTGAACAGGAAGTTAAATGTTTACAAATTTCACACTTTCTTCAGAAAGTATTACTCATACAACTTCCAACTAAAGCTATGACGCAATGGTCATTTTATGGTCTTCTTATTCTCAACATTACTCCTTCCAGATAACAGCCCCACTCCCAAATACTGAGTAAAAGTTATGACGTACTTATGGGCATTTGGTCAAGGACTCAAGGTTGACCAACTCCCAATAGGGGGTTTACCCATTATAAAAGGGGTTCACTTTAGGACTCCAGGCAGAATAGAAGAGAAGTCAGAATAGAATTCAGATTTACTTCAGAGTAGATTCCAGACATCATGAGAGTATAGTCACCATCAGACTTACTCTAGGCTTCATTGTTACTGTATATTCATCTTTATCTTCATGTTATACTGCATCTGAATAAATGCTATGCTATATAGCTTTCAACTTAATTGACTGTGTGCCAAGCATTCATAATGTACTCTCTCTATACTCAAGAAAGTAAACTGTAATTCAACCGATCCCTACACAACAATTGAATGAAAAGCTAGAACTGCATTTCAACTCTGAATGTGTATTTCTGTTTGCATCTAGCGTTGCCGACCCCTACACCAGAGAATGCCACTGTTGGTGATGTGCGCTTGGTCCAGGGACTAACTGATTTGGAGGGGAGGGTAGAGATATTCTATGATGGAATATGGGGGACAGTCTGTGATGACATGTGGGACATTCAGGATGCACAGGTAAACACTCCATCACCCTACACCAATTTTTATGCATTTACCACAACAATGTATAATAGTTGTTCCACACATGCCACAGTGACAATATCTCAGCATGCAATAAAATGCAATAAAAGACGGCACAAAGTTGACCGAACTTGGGCTAAGCAAATGCTTTGAAGCCAGAACAACCAAATACCTAAATTCATTCTTTCCAAGGACAATCAAAGATTCAGGAACAAATTTACCACTTTCAACAACATCCCAACCTTCTCTAAGGAGCTTCAAAAATGCCCTTCAATTTAATTAAAATCAAAATTAAATGTCTGCACTTCACGGCGTCATGGAGTCCCTTACTACTCTGTTGCTGTGTATTTCATCAAGATGAAGATCAAGAAATGCTCTCAGAAAAAGGATATTCTAAGTCATTTTGCTCATCTCAACTTAATCCATTTTGATCATACCTGATGAAGTCCTGTGGGTGAAATTTGGTACTCTGGCCTAGAAATAGAATCCTTAATTGATATGTTTTGTACTATATTTTCAAAGCGTGTTTTGAACTTTACTTTATTGTAACCTACATTTGGTCATCGTACCTTGCAGGTCGTCTGTCGCCAGCTTGGCTTCGGGCCAGCCATTGGCGCGCTTCCCATGGCGACATTTGGGCGTGGCACAGGAGTGATCATGCTCGACAATGTAGCCTGTGAAGGGAACGAAGAGGCACTGATTTTGTGCTCACACAGTGGAGTAACCGTCCACAACTGCGGGCATTCGGAAGATGCCGGGGTGAGGTGCTCCTACAACTCTACCTCAGCCGGTAAGCATTGTAAAAATAAAGATAAAAATAAAGTTGAGTTCTGGTCATGAGACTGAATTGTGAAAGAAACTGTTCTCAAAGCAATTGGGAAAGGTTGATTGTATAGAACATAATATTGGTGTGTGCTGTGAGGTCTTGGAATCCCCAAAATGATTTATGAAAAATTGACTCAATCCTGCTGAGAGTCACATGCACTGCACACAGAAATGTGTATATGGGACTACACACAAATGTTCGGCCTGAACATTTCAGCTGTTTCTTGTCATAGTGGCAAATTTGTTTTAATGGAATATCATATATAAGTCACATGCCGCGTAAAGGGGTTAGATAGGGGTGATGTCTCATGTTTGTGATGTTATTGGCTGCTTGGTGTTACTAATTTAGACCCTGAATAACAAATTAGAGACAACATTGTTCCTTAGCTAGAATGACATAAATTGTATATCGTCGAGTAAGAGGGGAGGTCTCCCGTGGGAATGAAATATATTTTGGAATCAGAATACGCGTTATCTGAAATCAAATACATTTTGAATTGTAGGTTTAGTTTTTCAGGGTTACACCATGTAATCTTTCAAGGAATAAGAGCCCTGAAAAGGGCTGTTGAGCTCTGCTAAGAGCTCTGTGGTTCTCAACGCTTTGCAGTATATGCTCTGATCATCATCTGGAGAATGACGAGAACTCTGCCCAGTGGAAGTAGGGACACCGATTTTCCGTTTCCAAAACATGGCTTTTTCCGTTTCAGAAAATCTGGAATTCCGTTTCAGATGGGCTGATAAACGTAAATTCTGTTTTGCCATAGACTTTGTACACACGAAAAAACTAAAATTCCATTTACATAAGATTTACATACAAACATGAACTTGTAGGGTACAAATGTTTTATTAAATGTTCTAACATTACAGAGTCAGTTGAAATTGAGGTATTCCACTTGCATTTCATAATCATGACTGGATCAAAAAGGAATCATACATGACAAACCACGAAAATCTGTGTAGTACCTAGGAACCCGATGTCGACAAAAACATTTCAGTCTTGGCTGTCATGACAGCGATTGATTGATGTTAGGCGCACATGCCAGCCCCTTTTTCGAACTTTACAACAGCGTGTGTACAATGTCGCCGCACTTAGCGCCCTCTGCTGGTGTGTGCATGCCTAGTATTACGTAGAACTAGGCGCACATGCTAGCCCCTTTTTACTCAAAATGTGCTGGCTGTGTACAGCAGTCTCGCCTTACTTCCCTCTCGGCCGCATGAGTATGCGCCTAGCTTGCATAATAGGGATTCACTGCTCCTATTGTACTGTGTTGTGTCACAATCTCCATTGGTCCAGCGAAACAAAATGGCAGCGCCCTGTCTCTGAAGAATCTGACGAATATCACTAAGTATTTGGAGTTATTAAACATGATTTTAGGCCCAATATTTTTTCACTGCATAACAAATCACAAGAATAGTGTAAATTTTACGATTTCATTCTTGAAAAAATGAAAAATTTTGAGGTGAAAGGGGTTTTTCGCGACTTTTCGTCCAAATAGCATTTTCCGTTTCAAATGGTCATTTCCGTGAATTCCGTCTGTATTCCATGATCGTGGAAAATCAGTGTCCCTACTATTTATTGCCTACAAAGAGATCCGATTCACAGCCTGCTTGGCACCACTCGGAAATGCCTGCGAATTTCATTCACGGCTGCATTCTCATTTTGTTCACTGGTGGCGCTATAATTCTTCCAGACAGAGAACCACAGAGCTCTTAGCGGAGCTAAGGGGCTCTTATTCCTTGAAAGATTACATGGTGTAACCCTGAAAAAAAGATTTTTCTGAAAATGGTTCTGATTTGTTATATCTCATTTTGAAAATTTCTGTTGGGGTAACATGTCTAATCTAGGCAATACTTCATCTCTCCTGAATGCTACATGTAGGAGAATTACCAGAAGATGGTGATATTCGTCTCGTGAATGGTGAGAACATGTACGAGGGTCGCGTGGAAGTCTTTCACAGCAGCCTGTGGGGCACTGTCTGTGATGACATGTGGGACATGACCGATGCCGGAGTGGTCTGCAACCAGCTCGGTTACGGGCCAGCCATCAGCGCATTTTCGGCGGCCCACTTTGGGGCGGGATCTGGAAGCATCCACTTTGACAACCTGGCCTGTACAGGGAATGAAGATCGTCTAAGCATGTGCGATCGTGCGTCCCAGCAGAACTGCAACCATGGAGAAGATGCTGGTGTGAGATGCACTGCACCGTCTGGTGAGTTTTCAAGTTGAATTAATGATGTATGGGTTCGTTATGTATTTTGCAAGGGTCTGCATCCTTCTTCACCTACCCCTCTTTCTCTCATTCTCTCTCTTTCTTAACTAAGAATTGATTAATGAGATTGGGCAATATCTCTTGTTATAATGTAAATAAATATGTCTTTTAATATGGTTTGATTTTTGTTCTGTTTAATAGAGCTGAATGCCTGAGGGCAATAGTGATTAGATTCACTGTTTCAGCTCCTGTCAAATATAATCCATGTTATCTTATTTTATGTTGATATGATAATGATGATGGTAACAGTTTTTGCATTGTTGACACTACATGTTGGTCAGTTTTGTTTTTGCCCTTTCTACAATTCTCTTCATCAGTTCCTTCCACTCCTTTGTCAGGAGCCGCAGGCGCTCTAAGTCAGTCTTGCTCCATATGCATTTTCTCACAGTTCTCAAGTCCTCATCGGGATTTGTTGATGTGACAAATAAGATAATAATAGTAGAAAATAATAATAATCTCCATTGACATAGATGTAAAGTAATTTGTAGAGCAAATCTTCTGTTATTCAAGAATCTAGGCCTAATTCGCCATCTACATTTAATAGTAGAGGGTCGTAAGTGTCATCTTGTCTTCAGTATTAACGGAACTTGAGACTAGTTACATGTATGGGATGTTTATTGGTTATTTCATATATCAAGATTGGAAATATGAGCAGCAGACACATACATGTAACATAATGGTTCATGCACGACTTCCCTGATGATTATCTTTGTGGGATATCCCTTTTG
Organism: Heliocidaris tuberculata; assembly: GCA_025618425.1. Taxonomy (NCBI): domain Eukaryota; kingdom Metazoa; phylum Echinodermata; class Echinoidea; order Camarodonta; family Echinometridae; genus Heliocidaris; species Heliocidaris tuberculata. The sequence continues at coordinate 14,015,277 of CM046836.1, read as the reverse complement.
GATCTTAAAAATGCCCAAATATGAAGGAAAATATTACGACTGTACTTTAAATGGGAATTTTTGTTTATTTTTCCATTATGCTCCATTTTGTGTTTTCTTAGACTAATTATTCTAATAAATGGGCTCTAACAGTTGTGCCCACAGATACCAACCAGACTGGAGGTATAGTGCGAGGCTCGGTCCGTCTTGTCGGTGGAGCAGGGCCACACGAGGGCCGTGTGGAGGTGTACATCAATGAATGGGGCACGGTCTGCGATGACCTGTGGGACCTGACTGATGGAGACGTTGTATGTCGACAGCTTGGGTTCCTCAATGCCACGCAGACCATAGCCGCTTCCTTCCGATACGGCGTAGGAGAGGGTGCAATTCTGCTCGACAATGTCGAGTGTACCGGATCGGAGACCAGCCTTGTGGATTGCCCAGCTAATCCACCCAGGAACCATAACTGCCAGCATTCTGAAGATGCAGCAGTAGTTTGTTATACTGCAGGTTAGCATTTCTTTGTTGTGCAGTATTGTACAGCATTTGTGTATGTTGAATCTAGGGCTCAAATTATGCTCTACTCACTGGTGGAAATGCCACTTTTAAATGACAGTATCTGAGGCCATTTTAGCCAGGCTCTTTTGCTGTCAATGTAATTCTGGCCGTTTATGCCCTCTGACTGACCAAAGTGGCCTTCCTCTAAAACTGTCGACATTTGAGCCCTGTTGCCTTCCATTTCTGTGTGAGAAGTAAAGAAATGACATATCATGATATATCCTATTTCACCATACATTTTCACCTGTCATCCTCCCCTAATCTTCAAGCAATTCTTGTTGCCTTCTAAGGTCTGGGTACAAACGGCTCTGTGTCCTTCTTCGCTAGTACTTACAACATGGGTTCTGGTCTTGTCAACATCTCTGTCAATAACTATTGGGGATATGTGTGCGCCGAAGAATGGTCCATCGAAGAGGGTATGGTGGTGTGCCGTCAGATGGGCCTTGGTTACGCAACCCGTGTCTACCACGCCAATGTGTCATTCCCACTGATTCAAGGTGTGGGTGGTCTACAGTGCAATGGCAGCGAGTTGAACCTTTTGGAGTGCAGAGGGTCCAGGTGGCGTTTGTGCCCATCAGTGAAAGTCGGTGGAGTTGAGTGTTCTACCAATGGTGAGAAATAGAAAGAGATGAAGAAAGAGTTCGCATGTTTCCCCCTCTCATTCCTTTGAAAACAAGTGAAGTAAAAATTCCCAAAAGACCAAACAAGGTCAAACGAGCACCCCAAAACGAAAAGATCTGAATGAGGGGTCTTCCTAACTTCCCCTATTTATGCATCACATTACAGAAGAATAAGGTAGCTATATTAAGAAAGCAGCTGCAAACATTGTAAGATTGTTTAGATCTTATTTGTTAGATGCTCTGTCTACATCAGCGTTGTCACTGTGGTGGTTGGCGCCGGTCAGAACCTTCCACCACTCGAAACTTCCGACCGGCACTCAATGCAATATCACACCCGCCCGCCTGGCACTAATTTCCCCAATGACAAAGAAAAAATACTATGATTTTGACCTACGAACATGCAACTGTGGTTTAAGCCAGTAATCTGACAGCACTCACAGCAGGTATATGTACAAAGTAAACCAAATACTAGTACAGTAGTTACAATGCTTAAAGGGATTCAGTAACTTTGTGGAGGCTTGATTTAATAAATTGTTGAATTTTAATATCTGTCTTGTATAATGATGTTCAGAAGGATAAATAAATAGCCAGGCATAGAAAGGTTTTCAAATATATAGTGCTATTATTAAGATATCTATGACTGAATACTCCCATTTACGAAAGCGTATGGCCATACGCTTTAGTCTTATACTGAGTCTATGGGGGAAAATGAGTCTGGCATTTCCTATCACTTGCATATGTTTACTTTTGTGAAGCACATGATGATTTTGAAGTGCTTTTTTTTTCCTGGGCTTCATTTTTACACCATATTACATACACTGATAGCATGTAAGGCCAGGCAGCTCAGATTTTATCAAGCCTCAACAAAGTTACCAAATCACTTTAATGCTGCAGCTGCAGTACAGTGTGTACTGTGTAGATACATGTACATGATATTTTTACTGTTTAACTATAACTTATAAGCCCTGAAAACCGACTAGTTTTTGTCCCCCTGAACCCCCGTGGCAAGGTGTCAGGCGATAAAATTTCCACCACTAAAAAGTCCCTGGTGACAACCCTGGTCTACATATATACAAAGTTTCAGAAATTTTGTGTAACCCTCAGCCAAGATAGCGGGGGGGGGGGGGGGGGGGGCTCCTCTCCCAAGCTTTGAGACCAGCAAAATAACCTACCTTTTTATTAATAATGCGTATTTGTAAAAAGATTATTCCAAAATTTTTGAAATTTGCTTTTGTTTGTCAAAGTAGACCATTATCAATAATTTGCTGTTGCTTATTTTACCACGGCAGAGGCCAATGTTGGGGTGCGTCTTGTTGGGGGCGAAGAAGCTAACAACATGGAAGGGAGGGTAGAAGTCTTCTTCAACAACACGTGGATGACAGTTTGTGCTAGGGACTGGAATAGGAGGGAGGCCAATGTTGTCTGCCATCAGCTTGGCTTTGGTCCAGCCCTCGAAAGAGCCCCAGGGCTGATGACTCCTACATCCAGCCTAAGTGCTGGACCAGCTCCTATGCTGATGGCCGGCGTCAGCTGCAACGAAACCAGTATCAACCTGTTGCAGTGCACCTACCAGGTTCTTCAGACACCCATAGAAGGGTGTAACGCAGCAGAGGTGGTCTGCCAGCCCCAAGATACAAGTAAAAACTTCTTGCTCATGGCAGTTCAACATTTGACACTTTTGTAGTTGTGAGAAATGCTATACTCACTGTTGTTTTAATTTGTTGTTTACTACCTACAACACTGAAGAATGATTTTGCAACATTTCTACTTTCAACTGTAATTATATTTCTACCCTGCAAAAGCATAAAAGCAATTTTATGCCTTCTCTACTTCAAAGGGTTCAGTTGATGTATTCTAAATTTAAGAACATTTTAAGGTATGAATTTCAAACTCGATACCAATCCGATATGCATGACTGTGGCTAGATGAACTGATTGGATTTAGGGATCTTCTCCTCAATTGTCACTGGAGACAAGTAAAAACATGATGAATGTTGTTCCTTTTTAACAATATCTCTGGAACTCTTGGTCCAATTTACATGTATTTACGATGTATTGCTAGTATGTTATTGTCATTCAAGGATAATGTTACTATATTCAAGGTCAAATAATGAAACATTATACTGTCGGTCAGTCTGTATGAAAACATATACGCTGGTATTGCGACTTCTACAGAACACTCAGAATTTCCTTTTGTAACGCTTTGAGAAAGTCTGATTTCAATTTCATTAGGGAGACATATCATAATATTATGAACTTAACTGATTTTATATGACAAGTATAATTTACTAATTGAATATACTGTGACACACGGAATGGATCAAGAAAAAGGTAATGACAAAGCCATGTTGCATTGGATGTTCCAATTTATTTACGATGTATTGCTAGTATGCTATTGTCATTCAGGGATGATGTTACTGTTTTCAAGGTCAAATAATGAAACATTATACTGTCGGTCAATCTGTATGAAAACATATTCGCTGGTATTGCGACTTCTACAGAACACTCAGAATTTCCTTTTGTAATGCTTGGAGAAAGTCCAGATTGTCTGATTTCACTTTCATTATGGAGACATATCCTGATATTATGAATTTAACTGATTTTATATGTCAAGTATAATTTACTAATTGAATATACCGTGACACACAGAAAGGATCAAGAAAAAGGTAATGACAGTGCCATTTTGTATTGGATGGGTTAACCGTTTGATCCTTGAACCACCCTTGACCACTCTTACTATTATTCCCTGAACCTTTGTGTTAACTCTTTGTCTATTGGAACCGGGTGGTCCCTGTATGGAGCCTATGGGAGACATTTAGCACCTACAGATGTAGGTGCTAAAAGCATTAAAGGGATAATCCTTACTTCCTACAGCAGGGATGTCAGTTTTTCGGGCAAAAGCCTATAAAGTTCATGCCCTTGCAAGTGTTTTCATGCTGTATTTCAGGCTTTTCAGGGTACAAAATAGCTCATTGTAGATGATTTTCAGGCCCTAGCTCTCATAATTTCTGTCTGGCATCCCTGCCACTAATAATCATCTTTATCATTTCGCACAGATATACCTTTAGGGATACGCTTAGTTGGTGGATCCAACGCCCTGGAAGGACGTGTGGAGGTTTACATGAACGGCTCCTGGGGCACTGTTTGCGATGACAGCTGGGGTTTGCCAAGTGCTCGAGTTGCTTGCCGCCAGCTGGGCTATCCTGACGCCTTGGAAGCTGTTGGATCCGAACGCTTTGGTCGTGGTTCTGGTCCTATTCATATTGATGAAATTTCTTGTACAGGAACGGAGCTGTCGCTGTTGGAGTGTGGGTTCTCCCCGACCCATAACTGTGCTCATCTTGAAGATGCGGGTGTGGTGTGCAATCAAGAAGGTAATTATGCTTTGCCATTTTGTCTGCAAAATATACCATCCTTTATTGTAAAGCTTGTCTGACAATTTGCCAAAATTTGGGTATTAAAGGGATAGCACAGGGCTAAGAAGTAATTGACTTTTGTTGTTTAGAACATTCAATGTTTTCTAGATATAATTGTTGTTTCAGTGCTGTTCTGGTTTTGGAAATAAACTATAATTCTCTGGGGTTTTTAAATGATAAACCAACAAGACAGTAGCAATTGCCCTTCTGTGGAAATTGATTAATGCTTACTACTCTCTCAAAACCACAGAACTGTCCACTTTGATACGGCTGGTGGATGGGACATCGGACTACGAGGGGCGTGTTGAAGTGGTATACAATGGTATCTGGGGCACTATATGTGACGACTCCTGGGATATGTCTGATGCCGCGGTTGCCTGCAATCAGCTTGGGTTTGGCCCAGCCTTGCAAGCCGTCCAATCAGCACGGTTCGGCCGAGGTACCGGCCCCATCCATCTGGACAGTATGTCCTGTACCGGTGCAGAGCTGACCCTGCAGTCATGCTCACACAACGGAGTGGGAGTGCATAATTGCAACCATGGAGAGGATGCAGGAGTCAGATGTAGTGGTCAGTACAAATATACAACTCACTCCTAGATCCTAATCGGACAATGGAGCAAATTCATTGGAGCAAATTCACGCCAAATCTTTCTTACAATGATTGTTCTAGAGCCCCTGTTCTTAAAGTGCGGCCCACGGGCCACTTGTGGCCCGCGAAACGATTTCATGCGGCCCGCCAAAAATATCTGAGTAAGAAGAAAAAAAATCTTGTTTTAAGAACTATGTTGATACATAATATATCATCCTAACTATTGATAAGAATAAAAGTATAAAATTTTTTTGCTCACTCGCAAATAACGTATCATATTTATCTGTTCCCTGCCCTATCACATATTATGATAGTTTGGGTTTTTTTTTTAATCAAACAAAGAAAAAATAAGGAGGGTGTATTCTAAAATCGTTTAACCGTCCTTAGATGAGCCATTCGGGTATGTATGCATTAACGTCTGTGGCGGGGGATGGGGCCTGGAGCCCTTTCCCCCGAGAATATCAAAAATTTTCCTGCATTCTGGCACCCACCATTTCATTTTTGGGCAGTGAAATGGTCTCTTTGTAATTTTTTATATCTAATCTAAATTAGCACATTTTGACGACGAAATTACAATTTCACAATTCTAAAGTGTCAATTTTTTTTTGCTCGCAAGCTTCACTCGCTCGCTGAATGATAATAATTATAATAATAAAAAAAAACAAAAACAAAAAACAAAAAAAAAAACAAAAAAAACCAGAAAGCTAATACACAATGTATTCGGGCAAGAGTCGTGAGTCCCATGCGTCTTTGTATGTATATTTAATACTCTGTGGCCCGCGACGTAATCTCAAGAATATTTCTGGCCCTCGTAACAAAATGATTAAGAACCCAGGTTCTAGAGTATAATTTCAGGTATACGATTACTGCTTTTATTCAATTAATTCAGCTATTTTCTGCCAGTTTAGAATTCCTTTTTTTTTAATTTTTAATCTTTTGACTTCTGAATTCTTTTATTTCCTTAGGCTTTACACAGGGGCCACCTGGGGAGCGTTTCATCAAGCATTTTGTCAGTGATTTTTACTGACAAATTTACTCTCAGCCAATCAGATGCAAGGATTTCAGTAGCTTATAACACTTGTCGGAAAAAATATCCGACAAATCCTTTCGTGAGATGCTCCCCTGGTTCCCTTGGGCAATGGGTTAATTTTTTGGAAAATCTAACAGCACTTTGACATATGGAATAAACTCTGTTCTCATTTCAGTGCCTGCCACGTCATCTCCCCAGGTCAACGTCCGTCTGGTTGATGGAGATAGCCCCCTGCATGGTCGTGTGGAAGTCTTGTGGCAAGGAGAATGGGGTACTGTCTGTGATGATGAATGGGGAATAGAGGATGCAAGGGTATATCCTGTCAACTTCTTAGTATCCTTTTTAGCTAATTAGACTTTAAGAGAAGGTTGAGTTCTGGAAAAGGTGAAAAAATAATTTGTGAGCTTTCTCATTCCTTTAATGTCAGTTTGGAAGAGCATCATAGTAAAAATGTCCCCTGAAAAAGATTGCCATTCGAATGCCCTGGTATTCAAAATATGACGAGAAATAGCTGACATGTTCGGGCCGTACATTCATGCCACATGTGTGTGCAGTCCCATATACCCATTTCTGTGTGCATTGCATGTGCTTTTCAGCGAGATTGGGTCAAAATCTCGTAGTAATTCTTATGAAGATATGATCAACCTTTCCATATTACTTTGAGACATTCACAATGTAATTGCATGACCAGAACTCAACTTTATCTTTAAGCTCACAACACACTGATTAATGTGATTAGTAATTTCCAATTTGGAACTATTTGCAATAACACTTGATGTGACCATATACAGCCCTGGAAAAAATTATTAGACCAGCTCCATTTTGGGTAATAGTGTTAAGTCCATTGTCTATTGAAGTAGGAAAGTGATTACCAGCACCTAATTCATGATTAATGGACTACTAATAACTAGAACAATATCCCCTATGACATTTACCCCAGGACAGTTACCACTAGGATGACTACAGCCAGGACAAATTGTCCCAGACAAATTTCCCCAGACAATTACCACACCCCCTTTTTCCCCATGCGAAAGAGTTTTTGGACCTCCTAATGCGAAGAAAAAATGCGACTCCTTGTTCACAGCATGACACAAGGCATGGCTGCTATCATCAGATGTAGCAATTTTCAACGGAGAACTGAACAAACTGCCTCCAGAGGAGTAAACACGGCTTTACGAGGCAATCAGGCATACATGTACCTCCTGGACAATTATCCCCAGACCATGCCTGTCAGGACTTTTTTCCCGCGAAATCGCTACCCCTGTAGAATATCCCTGAGGACAGTTTTGAACTATCTTTCTGTTGGGGTGCCCTTAGAAGTAATTGTCCTTTAACAAAAATTGTCCGGGGATAATCGTCCTAGGGGTAATTACCCTGGCGGTAATTGTCCGAGGGATTAGTTATTGCACAAGGTAATTGTTTTGGGGAGTATTCATCCACTCATAATGAGTTAGCTACTAGAAATCATTCTGAAAATTCAATTAATGATGGAGCCAACTCTTGCCATATACATGTAGGACTTTATAATTAGCTGGTCTAATAATTTTTTCCAGGGCTGTATGTGTAGTTATATCAAATCTTATTGATCAACTTTCTGAAAAGTCATATGAATAGAAAATTCAATAATTGATATTGCAAGTCTCCTTGTAGGAAGAAAGCTAAATCAGCCCACCATCTTACTGAGGTCAGACCAGTTGTGCTATTGTCTTTGATGCCATTCTGGTATTTACCCCAACAAGAAGGCTTACAATTTGAGCTTTTAAGTCTTTGCTTTATTGTAAAATCTGGCTTTTATAACTTTCATAGGAAAGTAGTTATATATGTAGAGGTGTTGTGGTGTATTGGATAAGTCACCGAACTGTAGATAACAGCTAGGTACAGGGTTTGAAAAGTTGATTTAAATTGCGATTTAAATCAATAATTTAAATGGATTTATTTGAATTGGATAACCCTGCCTGAAGGTGATGAAATAAATTCAGACATACATGAAAAGACACACAGGCATAAACACACAGACACGCAGTGACACATAGACACACACTTTCACACATACCGACACACACACTGTCAAGGAAATACATGTATACAGTGTGTCCCAAGAAAAAGTTAACAGTCGGAAAAGGTCTCCCCCCCAAAATAATTCAAAATAATATTTGAAGCAAAGTTTCATACCTGTGGATAGCTTAGGATCTCTTCTATCAAATGACACCAAAATATGTGGCAATATTTTACGCTCGAGTGAGCAAAGACCACTTTTGTGAAAAGGTGCAAAATCCAGACTTGACAAGAATTGGTATTTCTTCTGGCTGGTATCAGCAATGTTGAGTGTCATGAAAAGCCTTATAAATATTCATATTTGATCAATAATAAACAATTCACCAAAGAAGAGGTTCTGTTCTCTGTATGTCATTATGTATCTCATCAATATTTTCATTTTTCAGTGAGCAATTAACTGCTTTACGGAGTGTTTTGAAATATTAGTTTTGGCAAGGTTATAATTCAAGCTGGTTTTCTCAGTCAACCATAAAGTTTTGATGGCATATGTCAAGACATACAGAAAACAAAGTCTATTCTTTCATAAATTGCCTTTTAATTATCAGAATGTGAAAGTTTCTAAGCCTTTTCAAAACTCCAAACTTTGCTGATACCAGACAGAACCAATACAAAATTTTGTCAACCATAGATTTTGCACCATTTTACAATAATGGCTTTTGCTCACTCAAGTGTAACATATCGTTAGATGTTTTGGTATCATTTGATAGGAGAGACCCTAAGCTATCCATAGGTATGAAAATTTCATGAACATATTTTGAAATGTTCATTTGGGGAGACTTTTTCCAAATGTCAACTTTTTACGGTTCTCAAATTTGTTAACACTAGTCAGCATAAAATACAAATTCTTGTCAAATCTGGATTTTGCACCCTTTCGCAAAAGTCGCTTTTGTTCACTTGAGCTCAAAATATTGCGACATATTTTGGTGTCATTTGATAGAAGAGACCATAATCTATCCACGGGTATGAAAATTTCCTACAAATATTTGGAAATATTTATTTTGGGAGACTTTTTCCAACTGTTAACTTTTTTGGGGGACGCACTGTATATAGGACCAAACACTGTTAATGATCGCTCCGTACCTAGCGAGTTGCACGGCATGCACTGCATCTGCAACCACTGATTCATTGACTATAGACTGCTCTCAGACTCGTCAATGTCAATCATTCTTTTTTGAAATTTTAAAGGATTAAAAAAAAGAGAAAGAAGACCTTTAGATGGATTTACATGCAACAAAAATTATGTTAGTATTTTTAAAGCCATCATTCATGCAAGCACCAAAAGGTTTTTCAATAACAAAGCATTTTGGCCTTACTCAAGTTATCATAAGATTATTATTATCTTATTTTTTGAAGAAAACAAAAGTATATTTTGTAGAAACTTACGTAGTTGGGTGCATGGGCACCACTGCTCACAGCACAGTAAGAGATACCATAAGTAGCTTTTGTCTCCTTTGTTTTTTTATCAGTGAGGACATCACAATAATCCATTTCATGTGACATCAAAGTGGGAATAACAAGTAAGATATCAATTTGAATCATTATTCCAGGTTGTATGCAGGGAACTTGGGTTTACTGATGCACAATCAGCTGCGAGGGGTAGCGTCTACCCACAGGGCACCGGTACAATCATGCTGGACAATGTCCGCTGTGTAGGAACAGAGCCTTCTTTACTCCAGTGCCAAAACAATGGCATGAGGGTCCACAACTGTGGACATTCTGAAGATGCAGGGGCAGCATGCATAGAAGAAGGTCAGTATATACATTGGCAAATATTTGATGATACAATCCCAGCTGTACAGCAACTATTTTGGGGGGAAAATATTCCATTAAGGAACTGCATGTAATCATAATACAAAAGTTATTCAGAGTTAGGTGCATCACTACTCTAAAACCAGAAATTTTCATATGCATGATTTGTGAAAGTTATATGCTGTAAAATAATTGAATGGCAAATGGCACAACTTGCAATTTTTGCAAATTTTTTTCTATTTACGAAAACGGTCAACAATAACAATTCATGAAAGTTCATCACGTGAAAGTCTCTGGTTTTACAGTATTCCAAAAGCTGTAAGATGGGCAATCTGGGGAAAGTTTCATGAAGAGTCTTGTCAGTGATTTTCACTGACAATTGTTATAAGCTACTGAAATCCATGCATCTGATTGGCTGAGAGCAAATTTGTCGGTGAAAATCACTGACAAGACTCTTCATGAAACGCTCCCCTGTAATTAAAGACATTGTTTTCATACAATCTGTCCATGTGCTGTCTAACAGGCCCGTCTAGCGACACCTGGATTCGCCTCGTGGATGGCGGCAGCACCAACGAGGGTCGTGTGGAGGTCTACTCCAGCAATGCTTGGGGGACTGTCTGTGATGATGCGTGGGATCTTAACGATGCAACTGTGGTCTGCAGGGCTTTGGGATTCACCACAGCTTCGGAGGCGATTGGCGGAAGTCGCTTCGGGACCGCCTCCAGCACCATGCCCATCTACCTGGATAATCTGGCGTGTGTGGGATCGGAAGAAACCCTCTTCGAGTGCAGTCATGGAGGCCTTGGCGTCCACAATTGCGGTCATGTAGAGGATGCTGGGGTCATCTGTGGATTTAGCGGTATAGTGTCATTGCGTACATCTATTTCAAAAGCGATGATAGTTGGCATGATTTATAGGCTGTTGACGATTTTGCTAGTAATCTAAAATGATATTTACTAAATGCATGACTGTTGTATTAAAATATGCAAAGGTTATGCTATTATGGAGAGGTTCTGATTTTCTATGATTTTTATATAGCCAATCAAGCATGCTTTTAGATATCAAGATATTCATGATTGAAAATTTAAAAGCGTAAACCACCTACCTTGAATGGGTTTTAGCTTCGTGAGGATGCATGTAATATCATAAATCAGAAATGGCTTTTGCAGTTTTGAATAGTTCAGTATTAAAGCAAAGTGGGTGAATTCAAGTTCGGTGTTGGGGCAAAACTAGCACCAGCCACAACATCGAACCTGAAAAGAAGCTGGTGCTGGGATTGACTTCACTAGGTGTTGAGCTATCAATAATGTGATTGGTATTATTTTTATAAACCCAAATTCGGTGTTGGGGCTGGAATCAGCAGCCCAATTCACGCTTTCAACACCAACACTAACTCCAACACCGAACTTGAAATCACCCAGTGCGTATACTTGACTGTACATGTATGTGACCATCAGTGATTTTCTTGATATGTTTGCAACAACTTTGTTGTTTCCATTTATTTCAACAGTGAATACCATGGCAAACATACGACTGGTTGGTACCGATAGTCCATTTAAAGGTCGAGTTGAGGTTCATGCCAACAATCAGTGGGGAACAGTATGCGATGATGGATGGGATTTGAATGATGCCACGGTGGGTCTAGTGTCTGTGAACTTAACTCTTACTGTGCCGAGGGGTTTACCTCTCTTCAAAATTTTACCAAAACATGATCAGTGCTTAATTTTCAAATGTCTGCACTTCATTAACCATCTATTGTTTCACAAAATATTGTGTACAAAACCTGTAGGAAATTTATTACCATTTCTTATGATACCAGACATTATTACTTTACCCAACTTCATGCATAAGAATTATTGAAAATTATATTTGAGTTTCTTTTTTGTCCATTATATTTTGGTTTCTCATTTGTTTACTATTGATTTATGTTGAAATAAGGTGATATCTTTTTTTAAATTTGCAATTTTCTCTAAAAAAAAAAAAAGGTCCTCAGCATTTTTTGGGCCCTTTTTTTTTTTTTTGAAACTAGGAATCAAACAGCCATATGTAGTAAGTTTTTCAACTTTCTGTTGCCCACGTATAGTATCCTAGACAAGTCAGTGCTGTATGAGGACTTAATTGTTCACTACCACTCTGTATGAATTGAACTGTGTCACTCAGCTTTAATTTGCTGGGCCCTGATTCGTAAAACTTTTCATCAAGAACAACTGCCCCATTTCTGTGACAAATTTGCTCTCAGCCAATCAGATTAAAGGATTTTGGTAGCTTATAACAATTATTGTAACTTGTTACTGATAACATGTTTTACGAAACAGGGCCCTGAGTTTAAAGGAAACTAAAACCCAAGGAGAGAATCAATGTTATTGGAAAGTGAAAATTCAGAGAAGCACTTTACAAAAAGTTTCATTAAAATTGGTTTAAAAATGAGAGAGTTATGGAAGTTTGAAAAGTCTCGTTTTAATTTCTATGGGGATCCTCAAATTGGCAAAATTGCTTCAAAATGGCTGATTTTGTGAACAACTCTCCATTTGTTTTGTGCACAGATTTTCAGATTTTCCCCATTTTCTCTCAGGGTGCTCCATGTCTCCTCCTGAACTCAACATAAGTGGTGTAAAATACATTTTCCCATTATATATGTTGAGCTCAGAAGGAGATTAACTGCACCTTGAAAGATAATGGGGAAAATCTGAAAATCTGTGTACAAAACAAATGGAGAGTTGTTCACAAAATCAGCCATTTTGAAGCAATTTTGCCAATTTGAGGATCCCCATAGAAAGTAAAACGAGACTTTTCAAACTTCCATAAATCTCTCATTTTTTAACCAATTTTAATGAAACTTTTTGTAAAGTGCTTCTCTGAATTTTCACTTTCCAATAACATTGATTGTCTCCTTGGGTTTTGGTTTCCGAAACAGGGCCCTGAGTTTAACAACGTTACTCAAGCTTGCTGTACTATGAGTCAAATGTGCATCTCTGGGTACTGTGAATCACACCTGCTGTTCAAAATTGAAGTGATTCGTCTCTTTTACACATTGAATGTTAATACATTTTTCTTTGAGTCTTTCAATTCGACTTTTCATATTGTAGCAAAATAGATACATGCACAATATCACTGATGGCTTATTTAGCCCAAAATGTACATAAAAATCTGAATGTTATGTAGAACTATTTTGATTATCACTGTTTTCATTGGTACAGAACAAATTAAAAATGTATTCAGAAACATTTGTTGGAATATGTGTTTTTATCACCAGAAATAATCCCGACATATTCCAGGATGCAAACTTTTATAAGAACATTGCCTCTTTTCACACAGGTTGTGTGTAGGCAACTGGGCTATAGCGACGCCGTGGACTTCGTCTCTTCTGCCCATTTTGGGCGTGGGACCGGTAACATTCTTCTGGATGATGTCGGCTGTGCTGGAACCGAAGAAACCCTCTTGGCTTGCCACAATCGTGGAGTTGGAAGCCATAATTGTGGACATACTGAGGATGCTGGTGTCATCTGCATGCCTGAAAGTAAGTATGATTTTCAAATTCCCTTAACCCTTTCAGGACAGGAATTATTTAAGGACTAAATTGATCAAATTTTGTTCATCAAATTGGCAACAATAATATTTTTCTTTTAGTGCTACATGGTTCTAATAAGGTGTAATGTCTTTGAAAAAATATACTTGGCTAGGAATTTTGTTGAAAAGTTGAAATAATTGCTAATTTTGATGAAATACCATGATTTTGAACCTATGTGTTGCCAATTTAGGGATTTTAAAGCTTATTCTCGTTTTTAAAATTCCTAGCATCAAACGCAATGTAGTCATGGGATGAAAATGGACATAAGAGTGTGCAGAAATTTTTGCTCTTTTATTCATGCATCTGGTATATTTTTTAGAGCTCTGAATCAAAAGTTATTGAGCCAAACCACTAAATGTGGTCAATCGTCTTGAAAGGGTTAAAGGGGACCACCCTGATTGTAAGTTGCTTTTAAAAGAAGTAGACAAATGAAAGAAATAGATCAGTGAAGGTTTAAGCAAAAGATGATAAGAAGTAAGAAAGTTACAAATTTTTGAAGTTGTAATCATGATTCAAACACAACTTGGCAACTCCGTGATGCATCTTGCAAGCTCCTCTCCCATTTGCCCTGTACCCAAGGATTCCTTGGTTTTGATTTTCTCTTAAAGGGGGTACCCAATGCTGAAACAATGTTAGTTCATATAAAAGATCATGATTTTATTAGCAGAAAATCATCTGCCTTAAGTTTTTTAAAAATTCGTGTTGCCAGAAAAATCCCCGAAATATGGTAAGACTTCAGGATATTTTGGCCCCTCAGCTGTGTCCCAATTTCAGCTTGGTAACCACAATGACGTCAAAGTGGTTACCCAGGTTCGCGTATTGCAGATGTGTTGCGCGCTAGACTGTACAAAATGCATTATACCTTGCGCGCATTTTGCTATAATTGCGCGACAAGGTAACCACTTTGACGTCATTGTGGTTACCTAGCTGAAATTGGGACACAGCTGAGGGGCCAAAATATCCTGAAATCTTACCATATTTCGGGGATTTTCTGGCAACACGAATTAAAAAAAAAAATTAAGGCAGATGATTTTCTTCTAATAAAATCATGATCTTTTAAATGAACTAACATTGTTTCAGCATTGGGTACCCCCTTTAAGAAAAAAAACTCAATCATACATACACCTTAGATCTATCTTACACAAAACCCGTATGAAACAAATGAATTCCTTCATCAAAAAATAAGAAAATGAAAATTTATGAAACTGAGCAAATGGGAGAGGACCTCGCAAGATACGTCACAGAGTTGCCAATCTGTGTTTGATTGATTAGAAATTCAAAAATTCATAACTTTCTTATTTCTTATTGGATTTTGCTCAAACTTTCACCCATCTGTTTCTCTAATTTTTCTTCTTTTATTCAAATCAACTTAATACCAGGGTGGACTTTCCCTTTTACTCTCTCAGTGCCGAAGTCACATATATGTGACAGATAGACTTGTCATTTTCATTCACCAATTGCTCGACCACAAGAAAGGTGTATGGTGGTCAATGCATATCAAAATTTTGAGCATAAATCAAGCATTCTAAATATATGATTATATTTATATGCTACCATAGAAATTTTCAGAGAAAATTGTAGATTTTTAAAAAGACATTACCTTCTTTCATCATTATACAATAGTAAACAAATGAGAAACCAAAAAATAATGGACCAAAAAGAAACGCAAATGTAATTTTCAATAATTTTTATGCATAAAGTTGGGTATAGTAATAATGTTTGATATCAAGAAATCAAGAAAAGGTAATAAATTTCCTCCAAGTTTTGTGCAAAATATTTTTTCAAATAATAGATAGTTAATGAAGTGGAGACATTTGAAAAGTAAGCATTAATCACATTTTGGTAAAATTTTGAAGAGAGCTAAACCCCTTGGCACAGTAAGAGTTAAGCCTTTTTCACATTTGACAGGATAAACCACCTTAAAGAAACCGCCTCCACAAAATATAATGACACAAGCGTAGTTCACTTAACATTTTTGTAGATCTTTTAACACTCGCATGAGAGGGTATGTGTAGTGGCCTTTGTTGTATGCAGTTACTTTTTTTTTCATCCCCACTTGTCTTTCATTTACACATAAAATGGTTATATTTTGCTGTGGCAATTTAAAAAAAAAAAAGGGTTTATAACATCGTCTGTGAATGAGACTCTGTCACAGTATGGCGTATGGCAGTATGGCAACAAATTATCCTAATAGGACTGGTCCAGGAATGAAGCCAAAATACTTTGATCACATGGAAGACACCAGAGTTCTTGAAAGATGCATTGAAAGGAAGGGTTGAAGAAAGTAGATCAATAGCAAAGCCAAGAACCAACTCTCATTGTTTCATTCCTTCTTTCTTTCTCCCCCACTAATAATGATGTCTGACTTTCCGTCTCCGTAGTTCGCCTCGTAAACGGCACCTATGCCCAGGAAGGCCGCGTAGAGATCATGATAGGTGGACAGTGGGGCACCATCTGCGAGGAGGGCTGGGACATTCAGGACGCCCACACTATTTGCAGTCATCTGGGATTCGGCATGGCCGACAGTGCTTCGGCCGACCTCGGAAGTGCCTATTTCGGCCTCGGTGTTGGCCCTGTCCACCTGACAGGGGTGAACTGCGGTGCCCACAATGCTTACCTGTTTGAATGTGCTGCCCTCCTTACCATGGGTAATGATCCGTCATGTGATCACTCTAGGGATGTGGGTGTGAGATGCACACAGAGATGTAAGTGTATTCGGGTGAGGAGGATTTATACAAAAAATTGAAATAATGTACATAATATATGTGAATATTTTAATAATAGATATTATTTGTAGCTTCACCTCTTATAGTTCATTGGAAATACCTCTTTGCCTTTAATAGCTAAAGAAAGTAAGAAACTCTAAATGGAATTTGTGAACTTATTAGAAATATGAATGTACAATGTTTTGTTTTTCTTAAATTGACATATTTTAAAGCAAATTTTGTTGTTTCTATGTACTCTCCTGTGGAACTGGAACTTCATTTTTTAAAAATTGATTCATTTGTTTTGTTTAAGCAGGGTAACTCTTTCAGTTACATAGCTGTTCTTCTATTATACATACATAAACATAGGGAGCAAACGTTGAATACATAACGTAACGATAGAAAGATTTCTTTCCTTCGTTATAACTTGAAATGAATATGGAAATAACATTAGACCAGCATACTCAGTGCTACCTGTCAAAGCAAAAATTGAAATATTGTAAGGCAGGATCAGGAAAGTAGAATAAGTATTTGGTTTACGTAAATTACTTTTTTAGAATGAGAAAGATTTAAAGATTTTTAATATGAATTTCAAGGTAAAGATAGGAACCAGTACTAAAAAATGGCTGAACTTATATACCAGTGTACTTAAAATATTCTCCAATGCAGATTAGATCAGAATATATTGAATAATGCAATATATTGGTATACTTATACAATATAATATAGATGATTTGTTAAAGGATTAACTAGCATAGCAAAGAATGTAAAGTATTAAAGTTAAAGCTATCTTGACTGAATGATGCTTATTTTAGCGGTAATTATAACAGATACACCTGTGTCATACATGACCAATCTAGCTGTTGCCAGTATGCAGTATAAATATTTGTTATATGTGTATGAAGTTTGAAAAGATGAGAAAAAATATGTGTGTTTATCATGCACCTCAGCTGCACCGGAGCAACATGTGCGCCTTGTAGGTGGTTCTACCCCCTTCAAGGGACGTGTTGAGGTCTTCATGGACAACAGCTGGGGTACCATATGTGATGACCTCTGGGACATTAGCGATGCGGCTGTTTTCTGTCGCCAGCTCGGCTACACCGGAGCTACCGATGCGCCACGCTATGCTCAGTTTGGGCGTGGCTTTGGCCCCATTCATCTGGATGATGTCCAGTGCAGTGGCAACGAGACAGATATCTTAGACTGCCCAAGGTCTACCCTGCAGACCACATGCACCCATCGTGAGGATGCTGGAGCCACCTGCTCTCCTGACGGTATGATGTTAATCTGTTAAGTTATGTTTATCTCCTGTTGAGTTATAAAATTTTCATGAAGCAAAAGGTGAATTTTAATTTTCTGTATTTACATGTAAGTTATCATGTTATACAAATATGTATAATGCCTTTATTAGTGAATTAACTCTGGTGCATTGACATCTTTATATTATACTTTTTTTTACCTGATCTAGGATTTAGCTATCTTATGCCATGTACTTTCCGTACATGCAAACCGTTCCGTTTTTAACAGAACCGTCCCGTTTTTGAAGTTTTTAGAACCATAAAAAATGGAACTTTCAGATTTTAGGGAAATGGTATTACATGTAATACCGATCGGCTTTCCATAGCATCCGAGTGCTGAGAGGATTACACTGCGCAGCGTGCATGCGGTATGTTGCTGTGCGCCATGCTGTAATAATGAGCGCTCATGTGTATAGTGTTATGCATATTCCTCAACCACATGCATATAAAGCATGCATACATATGGCTGAGGGATATGCATTCGCTACGTACAGTATACTGTTTATGTACATTAAGGCCCCCATTCCACATAATGGAGACCCTTGAGAGACTACTGAGAGACCCCAAATTGGCAAGATCTCTCAGCAGTCTCCAAGACCAGATATAAATAGTGTCTATGTGGAATGGCTCTAAAAACCCTTGAAAGATCATTGAAAGACCAAAAGGTAATTTTCCAGCAAATTTCTCAGAGATCTTTGTGGGACCTTGAAGATTGCCGAACATTTACTGAGAGACCAATAAGACTATTGAGAGCTCACTGAAAGGTCATCTGACATACTCCCTGAGATCTTCGAGAGATCAGTCAAGATCTCTGAGAGACTGATCGAGACCTCTGAGAGAACAGCAGATCTCAGAGAGACCTCTGAGATAACAACTGAGATCTGTGCAAGACCAAAAATGTGGCAATTCTTGAGAGACTGTCGAAAGATAATTGAAAGACTAGTAAGACCCTTGAGCGCTCATTGAGAGATCGCTGAAAGACTGCTGAAAGACTATTTTGAACCGTTCCAAAAAATTTTGGAGACCATGGAGACCATGAAATTTGCTGAAAGATCACTTAGGAATCATGAAGACCTCGGAGATCATTGAAAGTTCACTGACAGATCATTGAGAGATCTGTCAATTTTTACGGTCTTTCAGTGGTCTTTCAGAGGTCTTGCCCTATGTGGAATGGCCCCTTAAGTAGTCGCACATGATTTGTGATGTTAAAATAAAAGCAACCTTGAGTGGAACAGTGTCAGCCAGGGGCCCTGAGGGAGGCCGATGGAACCCTTACTCCACACGTACGTGCACGCGCCATAGAGGTACATCAGCTTAATGCGCTGCGCCATGATCCAACGTTTCATTGTTTCAACGCGCGTTGCTGCGCTTTGTTTTCGTGTAATAATTCAGTTTTTCGGTTGCTAGGCTGTTACTATGATAATCAATGCCAAATAACTAAAAAGTCACTTGAGTAGGAATGACCAAAATACGGCCAGTTTATAAGGAAAATCCTACCCTTAATTCTAATAGGTTCTTTGAGCATGATACAAACTGACTGCAAGTTGAATGCCTCCGTAGCGTGGGTGTGTTGTTTCCACGGAATATTCTCATTTTTATCATTGTTTTCTAAACTTTCCACTTAAAATTGAATTTTTTTTTTTTTAGAAGTTCCTTAAAAATCTGACAAGGAATTGTGTTTTACTGGGTGTGTGACGATCGTATAGTAGTTCTCATTTTTTTATCTATCGCAATTTACTCTCAAACTGGGGTCACTTTCCAATGCTTACCAGTTATAACGCACGATCCACGTACGTTATTGTGTGCATTATGTACTGGAACTGGAATAATTATATCCGCATGGTGCCTCGTATTATTACTAATATCATTATTACTTTTTTTTTGTTTAATACATATTCACAAATAGGTTTTTATCCTATAGGCCTACTCATGAACAGACGTCAGCACAATAGGCCTACCTGATGTGATACGGACGTTCAACACCCCCCCCCCCCCCTCCCCCCATAAATCATGGATTAATTTATTTTTTTTGAAATTAAAAAAAGAAAAAGTAAATCGTCTCGTTTGATTTTCCCTTCCTTTTGTTGTTTCCTTTTCTTCATTTCCATCTTGATGTTGCAGCATGCAATAGTACTGCACTGGTTATAAACTTTGTTATGTTTCAAATATGTCGGCCTATTTATTGTTATTATAATATATTGTCCATGTGGCTGAAAAAAAAAAGAACTATGAACTGAACAGAAAATATTTGGATCAGTATTTTACATATTTGATAATAATTTCTATCCTCTTTACTCATAAAAATGGTCAGAAGTGTTGATTCATTTTTATTTTTTTGTTGATAGGCCTATTTAATATTTTCTGTATTTTTTGTTCGGTTGTTTTAATATATTTGATATATATATCATTACTAATTTGGTTTCTTTCGCCATTTGGTCATAAACACACATCAGTCAGGACATTATCAACAGAACACTTATTCATAGTAAAACACACGCGCAGTCACTGCTTGCTTGGGGGGGGGGGGCAGGGATATTCAAAAGGTGCCAACACAGCCATGCCCCCCCCAAGTTTTCAGGTTTATGACTTTGGTTATCCCATATATAAACTGCCCCTTCCCCACCCCAGAAGATACATTTCAGATATGCCACTGATACACACATGCATCAAAACATAAAAGAATTCTTTCATTAAAAACATGCAAAGTGCATATGAATAAAGGTGTTAAAAAACAAACCATTTACAGAAAAGAAGCATAAAAGAAATATATATTCGAGAGTGCATAACATTCCTTTATATGAATCTTTTAATACAAATTTATTTAGAAGAAATGAATAACAATTTAGTAAAATACTGGTACACCCTGTATATGATCTCGGTGGTAGAGTAAAACTATACTGACACAGGTATTCCTTTTTATCACATGTCATAAAGCTTTAATATTTTTTTTTTGTATAATAAATAAATATGGTATGATAATTGTGAGTATAATGTGAGAATAGTGCAAGTATAACAAAATGTTACGATCCAAAATCCTCAAAAGATAAGAACCGAACAAAAGATATTAACTTTAGATGATTTATGGTTTATTTTGACTATTTACAAAGTTTCAGTATGAAATGTTATATATAAAAACAAATTATAGATATTACATTTAGTACATGTACTTAAAAACTAGCAAAGACTTTACAGTTTCTTAGCTGGGGAAACTCCTAATCCACAGAATATGAATGGAAGGTATGAGTCCAGAATGTTCTTGAAGTATAGAGTAATCCACAATAATAAATAGTTAATCCAAATGGTATGGTGTCCAACTGGTAAAAGAAGATTCCAGAAGATCTAGCCGAAGAATGTCCGAGATAATTCAGGAAGTCATCGATGTTGATAACGATGTCGATGACGATGCCGAAGACAATGTCGATCACGATGTCGATAATGATGTCGACCACGATGTCAATAACGATTTCGACTACAATGTCGATAATGATGTCAAACACGATGTCCAATACAATGTCAAGAATGATGTCCAAGATTAAGTCCAAGATGAGGTCCAAGACGATCTCCACAGGTTGATATCAATATCATCAATATCAGATGATGATAACTGAGAATTTACGCAATATATGCTCCACGATGTAGTCAGGGTATAAATTCTGAAATTTCTGTGGAAGCTCCCAGCTTATATACAATCTTAACCCTTAATTAGAATTATCTGCCTTCTACTACAACATTCATGAAGGTTCGGAACTTTCTTGTAAGTTCCACATACTTCTAGTTGTAACAAAAAAAAAAGGGGGGATTCCAATGATCTATTTATAGACTCATTGCAATGTAATACACTCTTACTAAGGAGTTCATGCAAAGGTCAGGTAAACAGGTCACAACATGCAATTACATTGTTACTATCATACTCTACTGGATGTGCATTATTTAATCTGTAATTAATGATTCTTTCACTGTTACAGAGTACACTGACTTTTTACATTTGAATAATGATTTCTCTTCTCGAAATTTCTGTTGATAAATACATAAAAAAACTGGAAAATAACTTCCTTCCAAAAGATTCTTCAATTATATAACAATGTGGTATTACAAAAGGCATGAAATTCTTCACATCCCCTCCCCCACGCCTTTGGAGATGTATTCACAGGTACCCATCAGCGATGAAGGACATCATGACTTCAAACGCAACAATCTTCTGACAGATATCAGTCTCTTGAGGTCAGCTGGGCAAAACATCAGACTCTGAATGATAGGCAAAAAGAATAATAAAATTTTATTAAACAAGTATTGGAATAAAAACACAAACCATTATACTCTTTGGCATAATAATATTATTATTATTGTTATTATTAATAATAATAATAATAATAATAATAATAATAATAATAATAACAACAATAAGTTTCTTCTATATTTCCAATGTAAATCATTATAACAAATATCTTAAGATTCTACTAAGTTAAAATGAACTGTTATGGTAATAAAGAATCATCCTTAATATTTTGGAAAATAGTAAGCCCACAGATTTACTAGACTCTACTTCTGCAGCTCAGAAAAAAAGCAGGAGAAAGACATTAAAAAAAATTAAAATTGACTTACCTGATTGAGTCTGATATTTATATCATCTGCATGATGACACAATATTTCTGACAGGTAAATTACTGCCCATGAAACTGGTTGTTGTAAGTAGGATCCACCAGTTCCATTTTTTCAATTTTCAATTTTCAAGGACAAAGTCGCTCTTTCTGTAATTGTAAACAGAAATTAAAACAAAATGTGAATTGTCTCATCAGTTTTATGAGCCCAGGTAGAGTGTAGGGGCCCTTCAGGGGCACTTCATTCAATCGGTAGATAAAGGGATCCCCCTTAAATGAGCAATTTACCGTGGGTATTGCATTCAGCCTCAGTGGCCTCACATGTACACTCACTGCCACAGTCACAGTAAGCCTAGTTTACAACTTGGGATGTCTTCCTCAGAAAACTTGTTTATTTTGTTTTATTCAATAAATGGGCTTTAATTTATTATGAAATAGATGCAAATTAATATTCTTCAATGAACTACTCATGTGCAAAGTCAATATTATGATGAACGTGTCTTCAATAAGAGAGATTTTACTGCGCTGCATCTACTCAATTTTGGTATAGATTACTAGCGCAGTATGTGGGACTACGTACACCCTTCACGCCTATACGGAACGCTGGCAGATTTCGTCCCTACGCACTCGGCGGAAACCTTACCATCGCCCTGCTGAAAAGTCATTTATGCGGCTCCAAACTTTCAAAACTTATGTCGATTAGGAAAGTTTCCTTCTCAAATGCATACTATTTATCTCCTTTTCTACAGTGACTAGTCCCATTTACCAAGATATTCTGATATTTCAAACTGTTTTCGTACAATTCAGCCAAAAATATGTCATAAAAAAAGGCAGAATAAAGTAAAAACTTACCTCAAATTCCACATTTTGAGAGCTCATTCACGATGAGGGCTATAGTAAACAAACTGCACAAATTAGCATATCCTCGATCACTCAAAGAATATTTTGGCTAAGGTTGAAAAACTCTTTCCAAGTTGCTATGGCAACTGAGCTAAAAATTTATTTTTGCTCATTTTTTTGATTAAAAAGCATTTTTAAGGGTATCGAAAATGATTGAGAATCAATGTAAGGTTTTTCAAATTTAAGTTTTATATTAAAATGAACCATAGACGTATGTCTATTCATCTATGAATATTCATTTTTTATGTAGATACACAGTTTTTAATTGGTCAGTGTGTCAAGTAAGGGTTTAGGAAAAAAAATATTTATACGTGAATAAATTAAAATGGACATTTAAACGACGCACACGCAAACAAAATGGCGCCACGCATTAAGTGAGCATGCAGCACGTACGTGTCCAGGGAGCTCCACCGCCACTGCCGGCAATGACGGTGGCAGGGGTGGCGGTGGCGAAGGAGCTCTCAAGAGTTACTGGACCCCTGCCAATATGTGCGTTCAATTTTCTGAATTCCAAATGTTAGCAAATATGACCTCCATCTGACCAACTATTTTGTGCATGCCTGCACCGGCTAGCTACATGAAGATTCTGCATAGGTGGAAATTGATTTTTGATTTGCCATGTGTGGTCCTTTAACAAAAGGCAGCAAATGCCTGGATTGGTTTGTTAAGGCACCTACCTGATCTTCAGTTAGATGAAGATGAAAACAGTTTAGATGAAAAATTAAAATAGTACAGATCTTTCTGTTGCAATGAGATGTGAAATGACTATCCAAGATGTGACTGATTATGCTTGATGGCTCATTATGCATTTGTTAAACCCCAGCCAACAGCTACATGTACATGCCTGTCTGTGCTTGTATTCCCAAACCCTGTGATAACAGTGAGGCTGGCTGGCGGAACCAACATCTATAAGGGCCGTGTCGAGATCCTCATTGACAACCAATGGAAGGGCTTCTGTGGGGACGGCTGGTCCTTGTCCAACGCTCGGGTTGTCTGCAGTCAGCTGAAGCTTGGCCTGGTGGCACAGGCCCCCACGGGATACTTGTTTGGAGAACCCAATGCAGTGTACTACCACCGGCCAACGTGCGGGGGCTACGAGAGATCCTTGGGAATCTGCTTTATGGAGGTCCTTGACAACTGCACTGGTGGTTATGCAGGTGCTGTGTGCTCTTTACCAGGTAGGCCTTGGCTTTAATGTTTATCTCATTTGTTAAGGAGGATGCCAATTCTCTGGCAGTTGACTATTTTCCCTTTAATAAAAGGTACCATTTATCAACTAAAGTGAAAGTTAAGTGGTTAGTAAATCTATCATTATAAAAATGCTTTCAAAAACATCTAGGAAACTTTCAAGCAAGTGGACTCTCAGCATGTTCAAAGGAAATACTTGGCTCTTCTGTTCTGTAAAACTTGTGTTTATGAAATAAAGACTGACATTTGGAAGAGATCTACAGGGAATGAGCAGAATATTAAAGTGATAACAAATCAAATCATTTGAATCCACAGAAGAGGAAACAGAGATTAGGCTAGTGGGTGGGGCAAACCCCTACGAGGGGCGAGTGGAGATCGGCATTGGAGGAATCTGGGGTACTATCTGCTCCAACAGCTGGGACAAGACGGACGCCAATGTGATCTGCCGCCAGCTGGGCTATGCAACGGCGACTTCTGCGATCCAGCAGAGTTCACGCTACGGGACAGGGACGGGTCCCATCTATCTGGACAACGTTGGATGCACAGGCTTAGAGGCTAACATAGCCCTCTGTCCTAGCAGTGGGGTGGAGGTCCATAATTGTAGCCATAAAAACGATGCTGGCATTATCTGCACGCCTCCAAGTGAGTTGTACCAAGTTTGGGCTGATGCAGCGAATGTGGGTCAGGCCATATTAAAGTGTTACTTTAGTCTAAAGTCATTTTAAATGTTGAATTCTCCCTCATGCTTCAATGCTTCATTGATTAAAGTGATCCAGTGTATCTAAGCTTTCACATGACCTTGTTTCAACCCATATGATAATCTTAAAATATTTTAACAGCTTTCTAACTTCTTGTCTCATGATAACTAAAAACTCTCTGCTCATTTGCCCATTGTACACTTTTACCTGTATAAGGTGCTCACGTTGTTTTTCTTGAATAGTACATGAACTCAAATGTTTACTGCCATTAAAGTCTGAAAAATGAAGGAAGAATAAATGTGTTGCGAATGACCAAGGTAACTGATAGTAAACTTTCATGAAAAAAGATAACTTCCCAAACGAATGTTGCCTATTTTGAAAACTCAATAATAAGGATACTTTGAACAAGGGATGCGGATGAAGCCAAGATTGTCTCATCATGGCAGGGAAATATAATTTTTGCTTGTAATAAGCCTTTTCTGGAGTTTGAGTTGACTTTAACTTTTTTTTGTAAATCAAATGAACAAAATCAACTGAAATAGTTGATTTCAAACTGAAATACCAAATACATAATTGATTTTGACCCACATTTATTGCTTCAGCCCAAACTTGGTACAAGAGGATTTTGACAATACTTTTTGAAAAGGCTGTCGCTAAGTCATCTGTGGCAACACGGTTAGGAATAAGGTATCATTAGACAGAATATAAGTTGCTCTTTACTATGAAATAAATTTCATGCTAATAGAGGTTACCACTTTTTAATTAGAAGCTACCAAAGTTGGGTATACTTTTTTATAGGCAGTATAAGCAGTATGAGCAGGATGAATACTGATGAAGCTCTACCCAGGGTAAATAAAACCATTAATAGAATATAAATCCCCCCTTATGTCATCTCTGTGTCAGTTCGTCTGGTTGGGGGGAGCAGCCCATACAATGGTCGCGTAGAGGTCTACAAGGGAGGCTGGGGCACCGTTTGTGATGACGGCTGGGACATCCACGATGCCAGGGTGGTCTGTCGGATGCTGGGCTTTGGACGTGCTCGCAGGACCATAGACACGTCGGGGATGCGTCAGACGTACAGCACCATCTACCTGGATGAGGTTGGTTGCATCGGCAACGAGACATCGCTGTTTGCCTGCCCTCACAGTCCAACTCACGATTGCACACATGCCGAGGATGCTGGTGTCGAGTGCTGGGAAGCAGGTCAGTGGATTTCAAAGCGATTATTTCATTCAGAAAGAATATTAACTAATGATAGTGCACCACGAGAAGTAGCTGGTCAAAAAATGCTTCAATACTAGATGCGTCTCACAACGTCACTCTTATTCTTTCAGTAAACACTATCTACAGAATACAATGAGACTGCCTAGGAAACATGATAAATCAAAGAAAGATCAGAGGGTCTAGAAGAAGAAGACCTAGATCAGGATTGATCAGTAAAATCAAACATGTACATGTAGCTTGATGCTCCCTTCTTTTAGTGCATGCTCTTTGCTGCAGATTATCTTGTATCATTGTTTAAGTCACAAGCTGTCAGTCATGATGTGACTTATGGAAAGGACCAACCAAGTCACAAAATTGATATCATTATGCATACAGTGCTGTGCGCAAAAATCTGACAATTTCAAGACTTCTGTCCCTCTGTGATATCAAATGGTTTCTTCAATGTGTTTACTGTGTAATGTGTTTGATGTGTACATTAATTACCTAATCTTTCATCCGACTGTTCCAACAGCCTCAAGTATCTTGTTAGACCTACTGTAGTGGCATTAAGGTGATTGGTGAACAAGGGGATGGGGTTGATACCAGTAAATAACAAATTTACAGATGACAAACAACACATTCTTAGATGCTTTTGCCACACTTTACTTTTTCTTTGAATAGACTTGATATGTGAACTGCCTAGAATATCTCGCTGGGCCTACATCAGTGTGACTAAGGTGAATTATGATCAAGGGGAGGGGTTGGATATCAGCTGCATTGACGACTCAGCGTCTGTCACCCTGATCTGTGGCCCTGGAGGGGTCTGGAGTGGACCCCCTATAACCTGTCTCCCTCCTGATGTCAAGGAAAGTAAGTTTGCAATCGGGTTTAGAATATGGAGGTTGTATTAAAATTGCGCCACCATTATTTTGTCAAAGATATAGGGTTAGAGTGAGAGTTGCAGTTGGGTTGTATTATTGTATCCCCTGGCAGAATGCCGGAAGATACTTTGGATTCAGCAGCGCCGCCGCTGCAGCGGCGTCATATTCTTGTGTGCGCCCAAACTGCCACATTCCTTGACGGATTTCTTTCAAATTTTGTATGCAGGCGTGTCTTAGTAGAATCTACACATCTTTAGTGTTTGGTGATGCTGCCCCCAGTGTTCCGCTTTTTATAGGGTCAAATTTCATACTTTGGTTGCTGTCTTGCATGCACTCTGGCGGTCACATTTTTTGACTGACATCTTTCAGATTTTGTATGGAGGTACATCATAGTTTACTCTAGACCTCTACAGTTTTTGGTGATGCTTTTTATAGGTCAAAGGTCATATTTTAGTATATCTTGTTTGTGCTCTGCATGTTACATTTCTTGACAGATTTCTTTTAATTTTTCTATATAGACATGCATTATACTCTAATTGACACACATATTGTTTTGGTGATGCTGCTCCTAGTGTTGACAATAGTCTGGGCCACTGGTGGCGAACTCTTCGTCATCCTTTTGTTTGAGGAAGGGGATGGGGGAGGTTCTTTGTCCCTCCTATGAACAAAAGGATGACGTGAAAATTGCTGCCAGTACCGGGGGATACATGTAACATTCGCATTGCGAGGAATTGGAGATTTCTAATTTTATTAGGTTTAGGTTTAACGTGGTTGTATGTTTGGTCCAGAGTTGAAGTCGGGAATTCCTTAAGCATAGGATATTGAACATGGAGCAATTGTCACAGTATTTGTGGTTTAAACCAGAATGAAACCCTGGGGGAAAATCAATTTTGATGAAAAGAGAGGACAGAGAGAAGCAATTTAAAAAAAGTTCCATCAAAATCGGTTAGGAAAATGAGAAAGTTATGAAAGTTTAAAAAGTTTCAATTTACTTTCTATGGTGATCCTCAAATTGGCAATGTTGCTTCAAAGTGACAGGTTCGGTAGTGCCACTCTCCATATGTTGTGTACACAAATTTTCATATTTTCTCCATTATCTGTAAAGATGCTGCTTGTCTTTTTGTGAACTCAACATATGTTGTGTCAAATATATTTTCCCATGATATATCTTGAGCTAAAAAGAAGACAAGCTGCACCTTGAGAGATAATGGGGAAAATAAGAAAATTTGTGTACAAAACATATGGAGAGTTGTACTACTAAACCTGTCACTTTGAAGCAACATTGCCAATTTGAGGATTGCCACAGAAAGTAAATTGAGACTTTTCAAACTTTCATAACTTTCTCATTTCCTAACTGATTTTGATCGAACTTTTTAAAAATTGCTTCTCTCTATCCTCTCTTTTAATCAACATGGATTTTTCCCGAGGATTTCATTCTCCTTTAAATCTGCACTAGCTGACCCATTGGATACATAATTTGGATATTCCCTCTGCTGCTCCTTCAGACCTTAGTACTTCCAGTTAATGCATACAAATTTACAAAACAGATTTATGTAAAAAATCTGCCTTTTGAGTACTATATTAACATAAGTAATGAAGTTTTATTTCATTGTAATTCATGTGATTGCTTTGATTCTCTAATTATAATCTCTTGTATTTAGTAGATGTTTCCAACAGAGGATATTAATCAACAATCCAATGATGGTGTTGCATTTATTATGCTACACTTTTTGACATACATGTAAATGATGTTTTATCAGAAGATTGGAACTATGAAAGCAAAATAGGATGTAATTCCAACTTGGAAGAAGAAAAGGGACTTTTATTCATCAGTTCATTTATATCAATTTTAAAAGGTGACGAAACCCCTTTAAAATTTTCCACTTGTGCCTTTCCTTTCCAGGACAAGTTTGTCCTTTGCCCCGCCCACCATTAGGCACTGCCTTCAACACTGTCAAAACTGTCTTCAAATCAAGGGAGACGCTCATGGTCTACTGCGATGATGATAGACCAGTGTCAGAGACGTCAGTCATCTGGAAATGTATGGAAGATGGCACGTGGTTCATGCGAAACATAAACTGCGGTGGTCACACAGGTGAGTACTTGCAACGCTGTCAAAAGAGGAGAGGGGCTAATGCCCCATTTTATCAGTTTGCAGTGCAGATTTGTCCTATCTTTGCTGTAATATTCATCAATTTCAAATTTTTGTTTTTATATTTGTGCACGAAAGTACCAGTGACTGACTCTCCCATTTTCCCTGGATCCATTTAACCATTATTAGGTTTGCCATGGTATAAAAAAAAGGAGATATTTTGCTCTGCTTGTATTTTGTGGAGGTTAACATTCAATTTTATAATGAAAGATATTTGTTATATGGTATCAGTTGTACACATTTATTTACATTTTTCAAGAGTTGGTACATGACAGTCTTCACAGTATGTGTATTTGCTTGAGTAGTACATGCATTTTGGACAGAAAATAAAAATAAATGCGATTGTTCATAGCAGATAGTCAACAACAAAAAAAAAGAAGAAAAAAGACAAGTATTTGAAAAACAGAATGGTCCTTCCAAAACAGAATAGTATATACTACGGACAATTTTTTTTTCAGACGGGGGTGTGCCGCAGCCGCCCTCGAAACGGGAGTCTAAGGAACGGACTTAAAGGGCAAAATACAGGGTCTTGGGAACTACAGAACTCACCAACTGAGTGAAAAATAGGGTCTTGGGAACTACATACACTGTATCTAACAGCTGCAACAAGGTCTTGGGAACTGACAACCTTTATTTAAGGGTCCACATGCCTGTATTTTGAAGCACTCAGGATGGTAATTCAAGCCTACACGAGTTAGAATGAAATGCGACGTTGCCAGACTTAAAGAGCAAGAGACTGCAGTAGCGTGTATGTAATCTGTACATCATGTGTGTAGCACAAGAGCTAGACACTGCAGTATTGTGTTTGTAATAACTTCTGTACATTGCGCGTGTAGCACAGGGCAGGTAGAATGTACGCCTTAAATTGGCAATGCCACCATAACGATTTTTATGCCTCTGCCCACTGAAGGTTGGTGCCGGAGGCATTATGTTTTTGGGTTGTCCGTCTGTCCATATCACAAGGTCAAAGGTCAATGGTCACAGAAGTCATTGTATATGAAAATGACTTGTTCTCGCAATAACTTAACCATTTGGCTTATCAACTTCAGACTTTGCTCATGTATGCATATGGGAGGGACAATAGTCTGATTAAATTTTGGGGTCATGAGGTCAAAGGTCACAGGTCATTGCATATATGAAAATGGCTTCTTATGATAACTTAAGAACCATTTGGCAATTCAAATTCAAACTTGGCTTATGTATGCATATGGGAGAGATGATTATCTGAGTAGATTTGGGGTCACAAGGTAAAAGGGCAAAGGTCACAGAGGTCATTGCATATATGAAAATGTTCTTGTTATAACTTAAAGGTAACAGATAGTTTTGGGAGGCCCTCAAAAACTTTTCGTGAGATTTCTTTGATTTTACTTAATAAAAAGCAGGGTACTAACATAACTAAGATGCTGTGAAGTTTTTTCCTCCTCAAGTGAAATATTTACTGAATGAGAGGTGAAAAGTAATAAAAATCCCTGGCCCAAAAAAGAGGGGATGTAAATTCAAACAACGGCCACACACACTACTCACATTAGGATTGCTGTGTGTATAGAATACGCTACACATATAGTGCCAAGCGCTGGGCTTATTGTGCGGGGAACCTTCGGGTGGATATGGTCTTAGCGTGAGGCAGTGAAAAGCCGTTACCAAGCGTTTCTTTCAGATATTTACACTAAAATTTGTTTGAAATCGTGAATGGAATGTTAAATAATCTCGTACATGTGTCTTATGATAAAAGGAGAGTAGTATGTGACTATGTTAGATATTAAAGTTTCTTGCCAGTATGATTTTTGCTACCGAGACTGTCTATGAGCTTTAAGAGCCATTTGGTGAATCAGTTTCAAACTTGGCTCATGTATGCATATGGGTGTGATGATGATGATCTGAGTTGATTTTGGTTCTCACAATAACTCAAGAACGATTTAATGGATCAACTTCAAACTTCACACACATGTATATAATTGGGTGACAGTGATTTGATTAGATTTGGGGGTCATGGGTTCAAAGGTCAAAGGTCACAGAGGATGTTATATACCTGTAAATAGAAAACATGATAGGCTAAAATATGAGTAGCTTTGGTTAAATCTCTATGTACCAGTACTGATTGCAACAATATTAAGGTTTGAACCTGGGTTTATTTTTCTGTTGACTCACACTGTACACCTGGGGGTCGTTTCATCAAACCGTCATAACGACAAGATCAGCGACATCTCGACACTGTCGCTCAACTTGTCTGCTAAGTGTTTCACAAAGCCGTCTTTGCGAAGAACAGCGACAACTTCCCTGACAAGTGACTTGTCGGTACTCCAGACCTGTCATATCTTTTTAGAACGCCATCACAAGCCAGCTTTTAGTTAGTCTATGGGCTGCGAAAAAATAAGAAATATAAATTAAAAGAACATTTATTTCCTGATCTCCAAGCACTATCCTTTATCATTCCTCTATCAAATAGTGTCACTAATGTTCGTATTGTAATATTGTACAGACAGACAATACGTTCTTATGGCTTCTTGACCCCCCAACAAGTAAATGAGATTGATATTAAAAATACCCACATTCGTCTACCATAGAATCAGCATCGAAAACGGAACAGTCTGTATGTACAGACCCATGTGAACAACGACAATTTATCATGTATATATTTTCCCTATATTTTCCCTTTTCACGCAATGCTTTGATATGAATAATATTATATGTATTTTTCAATGAATAAATATTAAAAATATGGCCATAAAATATCTTAATTTAATCATTTTCTCTAAAGTGAACATGATTTGGTCTTCTTTCCATAATTAGTCAATTACGGTATCCTCTTACTTACAAATCTAGATTCGTACATCGCAAAAGCCTCCTCGAGTTTTCTCAATTTTATAAATTCTAAGATGCCATAAATAACACATCTTTTCATGTAAACAGGATGTTTGTATCACCAGCATTCATCTTTGCTGCCATTTTTGACATTTTGGAATAGTTTGGGAAAAACTGAGCCTCAAAATCTGTTTGGGTAATTGACGATAATTCCAATGGACTGTGATATAGACTATGTTTTTTTGCCGATGAGTATTGATATCATTGAGTTGTCGTTTATCATGTCTTCGTGAAACAGTTTTTCAAGTCCATGACATTTCCGTAGATCGCCGATAAGAGTTATGACTGTCATGGAGTTGATTTGATGAAACGACCCCCTGGCATATGCCTGTTACTTGTGTATTTAAACATTGATTTAATTCCCTGAGAATTATTTTCGGCCATATCCACAACACAAAGACTATCTTCCATTTTCTTACATTTATCCCTTATGTCCTGAAGGTACAAGAGGAGGTTCCAGACCAAGGAACTTCAACATCACTCTCCTCATCTGCATCTTATTTGCAATAATCATCATCGTCATCATCATTGCGGCTGTCATTTTAATCAGAAGGTAAGTACGGTCAAACCCGCCCTAGGTAGCTTAGCGAAACGCAATGGCTCATAAAGACGCGGGAAAGCCGCAACGACGAAAATTGCTTGTTTTGTCTGTGCTCCTAAAATTAGAATCAGACATCTATGAATACAATTTTTCATATTATTTTGCTTTAAAAAAAGTGTCCAAAGAGGTTAATACTTGTCTAATTCTACATCCTAATATTTTGTTTCTGTCTCTATAGAATAAAATTCATATAAGTCTTTCCTGCATTTTTACGCGCCACGACATTTCGCTATTAAAGCTACCTAATTGACATCCTCTCTGTATAAGGCCACCTCTCTATTAGGGCCACCTGTCTGTAATGGTCACACAGAGGTAGTATTTCTCACTCTCTGTAGAACTTGTGTAGATCATACTTCATGTGCATGTATTTCAGTTTTCCTGGGGTAGTCTGAATAGACTGTATCTCAGAATGTGGAGAGCTGATAACCTTGAAACATGTTTCGACTGACACTTTGAAATCTTAACCTTGAATGCTGTGAATTACCCTTAATGCATTAGGAGAGAGATAAAAAAGTAATCATGAAAATATTCAAATCGATTTGTTCTTACTGTACATGCATAATGTGGTTCGTAAGGTAGCTTAGCGAAATGTTGTGGTGCGAAAAGATGGGGTCCGGAACGCAAATGCATATTTGTTTAAAATGATAATTTTACTGCATTAAGGTAGAAGCATATCATGAAGCCAAAGAGCAGGTAAAAATACCTCTACTACTGTGATTAGGCTTGATATTACCAAAATTTTCATTACATATGTCACATTACGACTTTCTATTCACCACTAGCACCAGCAATTCCCGCGTTTGCGTTCTGGACGCATCTTATTATATTGTGCCACTACGTTTCGCTAAGCTACGTAAGTAAGAACATTTTAAAGTCAAATAAGCATAAAAAATTATTGTCTTTCTCCTCCTTCAGATATAAACGGCAGCGACTCCTGGCCTTACAGCCGCAGGGCATAGATATGGAGAACGTGAACAGCAAGTTCTCCAATGTCAACTATGCCAACCCTAGCTATGACCCTTCTGGGGATACTCCAGAAGACTCCCCCATGGGGGGCCCAGAGTCCACCGGGCTTCCTCCGCCATCGCCAGCTGAGGGTCAGTCTTTCAGTGATGTTAAACCCCTCATTACATAGTAGTGACCGTAAGGGGGTAGAATCCTAAGAGGGGAAGGGGATGACACGTTTTGTGAGCTTTCTTTGTGTTAGATAATGTTGAATTTATAGTAATGTAGACAACTTTTATGACTGGTTATTTTAGTAAAAAGTAGGAGGCTTGGTTTGACATAACAACAATAATGGTGTAAAATTATGTGCATTGAGAAGTCAGTATGCTGTACTTGCCAGTTGTGTTGAATTATTCATGATTTGGGATTAATTTGAAATGTTAGATGTTTGCCATAAATTACATGTATGAGTGTAGTAGGGAATAACTTCCAGTAATTTATATATCTTCAGTGATACATGTTTACAGGGAGAAAATAAAACTAAACTTGAGGGAATTTGAACAAAGATATTAGTGCTTGAGTAAACCTTTTTAATACATAACTGTAAAATCATAAATTTTCATGATATGAAACTTTCATGGATTATTGATAATGGCGTGTTAAAAAGGAAGAAACGTTTATGTATCACAGAAATTCAATGTGACGATTCAATCACTTTATAGTGGCATAGAACCTGTGTGAGACTGCACCACTTTCAAAATTTGTGAAAAACTTTCATGCTTGCCAATGCTCCTAGTTTTACGGTGGTCTTTAGGAAAGAAACAGTTTATTATCTAATAGTACCCACATTATAAGCTCATCTCACACACAAGTGAAATGACTTGAAATTCAAATATACTATAAACAATGGTCTATATTAGTTTAATATGTTGAGGGGAAACACAATTAGTCTCTGAATTATCCCATTTATCTGAAGGAAATAATATTTACTGGTCGTAAAATTGTAAACCAATGAATGTTCAGATGTTTGAACAAAACAAGAAGTGGGACTCTTGCATGCATTTCAGTAAGGTACATGTAGGCAGGTTGCTTAATGCATTTTAAGGCTGAAATGTATTGCTTATTTTACATTCAAGTTTGGCTCCTATAGTACTAATGTGGGTACGATTGATGTTCTTATTTGTATATGATAGGAAGAAAACATTCCATTTACTACATTCCAACTCGGAATTAGGTGACTTGCAAAAGGTGGTATGTACTGATTTTTATACTTGCCTATTATTTTTTTCTTTGTGAGATTATATGTAGATATTACAACTCTGAGTTATGAAATGTATTTTCTTGTTAAGTTCTTTGCGGAGTTTAACTTTATCACTGATTAGGGATATAATTGTCTGTTTACCATACAATGTATATGATTAATGTGATCACTAGATTGTAAAAGGTTATAATTATCTTCTAATTTGAGAAGTGGTGACTGAAAATAAATCTTCCTTTTAACTTTCCTAGAAGGCCAAGTCTTTTTTTTTTTTCTGTGTGTGTGTGTGTGTGTTTTCTTTCCCTGCATGCCTCAACATTATAGTGAAGAACTTTGACATGGAGTTTTAAAAGGGATGTACCCGTAAATGACAATTTCAATACCTCATTTCAATACCTTATAAAGGTATGATACATGTAAAGACGATTGGGTGATCTCACATAATGCAAAGTATACTTATAAATCGGTTCATGCTGAAAAATCAACACTGTGATCTGACATTTTTGCTCTGGGCATTACTGCGACAGAGATAGGAGGTTAGAGTTATGTATAGTGTTGGGTTCAGGTCTGAAGGTAGGAATTAAGCTAACCCTTTCAGAACAGGAATTATTTAAGGGCTTAAAGGGAAAGTTCACCCCGAAGATTACTTGAGTTTAAAAAATGCAGAAAAAATAAAGAAAAATATTGGCGAAAGTTTGGACAAAATCCGTTAAAGAATAACGGAGTTATGGACTTTTGAAGTTTTGATTTTGTGACGTCACATGCGAGCAGCTCCTCCATTATGTAATGTGATAAATATTCCATAAAATACAGTTTTCTCAAAAAATTTAGAATATTTTCGTCTGTGCATTTGATATATTGTCAGAAATGTTATTCAATACTAGATTCTGAAAAGAAACAATATTAATTTATCGTGGAACGTAAAAAAAATGCGAATATATGGAATATTTATTACATGACCAATGGGCAGCTGCTCGCATGTGACGTCACGAATCCAAAACTTTAAATACTCATAACTCTTTTATTATTTGACCGATTTTCATCAAACCTTCGCCAATATTTTTCTTTATTTTTTGTGCATTTTTTAAACTCAAGTAATCTTCAGGGTGAACTTCCCCTTTAATTGATGACATTTTGTTCTTTAAATTGGCAACAAATAGTATTTTTCTTCAGTGCAACATGGTTCTAATAAGGTATAATTTCTATGAAAACAAAATATGGTTACATATTTTGTTGAAAAGTTGAAAAAATGGCCAATTTTGAAAAAAACAATGATTTTGAACCTCTCAATGTGTTGCCAATTTAAGGATTTAAAAGCTTATTCTCATTTTTTAAAATTCCTGGCATAAAACGCAATATGGTCATGCAACAAAAATGGACATAGTTTGTGCAGATATTTTTACTCTTTCCACCCATGTATCTGGCATATTTTTTAGAGCTCTGAATCAAAAGTTATTGGGCCAAACCACAAAATGTGGTTAACTGTCTCGAAAGGGTTAACCCATTGCCATACGAGAACCGGGTGGTTCCTGTACTAAAACGTATGGGAAATTAGAGAATCCAGTAGTCAAGAGGTTAATAAAGGAAATTTACCATGGAGCAGTTGTCACAGAAACATGTGTTGTAAAACCCTAAATTTCATGCTCTTGGGTACACACGTGTATTCCATTCAAACGCATTTATGAGTATAAAACTCAGCTGATTTGGGAGTTCTTGAATATCAATCCCATGTACAACATTTCCTTATGTGGGAACAAACAGACCAGTAACACACAAGAGTTTTCTTGAAACTGATGGCAATAAATACAAATTTATTCACATTCTTTCATTATAAATAATGTTTTACAAAATAACATATGAACTTTAGTCTTATTAAAATAAGTAGAGCACTTCATTGTTTCAATTCAATAGGTAATATGGACATTAACTGCCATTGAAATGTAAAGTTGCCATTTACAGTTACAATATTGTATTTTAATAGTATAAAATCAACTTGTCATGTATAAGAAATGATTTTTTTCATCAAAACGAGAGGTTTCCTTCTTCACAGGGAGAGATTTGCTACCTTGTTTTGAAAGTGACCCTCTCACTTATGTTTTTAAAATTCAATGCTAGAAATAATTTTTCCTTCTATGAATATTTGTAATGTTGATTCAAGATAAAACAATCTGAACCTAAGCCTTACCACATAAGGAAAAGAACAATGACTTTATTCCCTCTTCATCAAATTAGAAAACTTTATGTACAAGAAGTCACTGTCAAACTTGGCATCTATAGCAAAACCTCCAGCATGTGGTTTTAACAAATCAGGAACGCATCTAGCAAACAACAACAATCACCTTTCACCTTTCAAGAATTTATCCATCTTGGGTAGGCAACCACCAGAACAAGCTAATTCTGACCCGAGTGCATGCCTGGCATGGCTTCCTAGATCTCATACGGGTGAAAGACAATTAGTAATTGTCAACATGTGTTCCTTCATTGAAAGTTGCAGGACAGAATGCTCCAAAGATTCACTAAGATGTCTTTAAAGGGAAACTCCACCCTGACTACAAGTTGGTTTAAAAAGAAGCGGAAAAATTAAAGAAACAGATCAGTGAAAGTTTGAGCTAAATCTGATAAGAAATAAAAAAGTCATAACTTTTTGAAGTTGTAATCAATCAAACACAAATTAGCAACTCCGTGATGTATCTCGCGAGCTCCTCTCCCATTTTCTCAATACATAAAATTTCATAAATTTTCATTTTCTTAGTTTTTGATGAAGGAACAAATTTGTTTCATACAGGTTTTGTATAAAAACATGAGCAATGATTATATCTAAGGTGCATATTTGATTGAATATTTTCTCTAGAGAAAATAGAAATTACTAATTATTTTGTGGTACAGGGAAAAGGGGAGAGGAGCTCGCAAGATGCGTCACGGCGTTGCCAATTTGTGTTTGATTGATTACAAATTTAAAAATCCATAACTTTCTTATTTCTTATCGTATTTTGCTCGAACCTTCACTGATTCGTTTGTTTAATTTTTCTGCTTATTTTTAAACCAACTTGTAATCAGGGTGGACTTTCCCCTTTAAAGACAGTTGTTTTACAGATAATTATAGCACAGATTTCACGCCGTTTCAAATACATGTACATGCTTGATCTTCACATATACAAGTACAGGATGCATAAGATAGCTGAGCAAAAGCATATTGCATGAAAGTTGCATTTATGACAGTTAGGGTAGTGTAACTGTCGGTGATCAAATGCTTGTTGAATTGACAGAAGAAGTCTTGTAGCAATAATGATAAATCTGAATGAAACTGATATGAACTTTGTACATAAAACTAACCATGATCTGTCTATGATGTTGATTTTCATGCTACTAGGTTTTGCTAAGCTTATGTGTCTCGGTTCATGAACAACCGTGTACATCCATAATAATTAGGACAAAAGTTTCTTTTTGGTATTTGATTATACAATTAAGAAGTGTTTGGCATAAGTCAAATTGAAAATTTCATGCATGAAAGTCAGAACTCACTTTACTTATCCTAAAAATGCTTAAACATGTAGCCTGAATGGCTTGATATTGCTAGAACTCGGGTAATGAAATTCAACACATTAACAAATTCATGATGCACATTCCCATTAAAGACATTTAAAATCTACATGTATGCATAGATCATACATTTATGACATAATTTTACAAAATAGAGAATACAAAAACATAATCTGCAAGTTTTACTTTACTTTGGTTCATCAAAAAAGAATCTTTAAACACAAATATTCTCCATGAATACAGCACTCTTCATTATAATACTTGCAGGAAATAAAAAAGGGGGAAATCTTTAGTCCTCTAACTTCCCATA
Organism: Heliocidaris tuberculata; assembly: GCA_025618425.1. Taxonomy (NCBI): domain Eukaryota; kingdom Metazoa; phylum Echinodermata; class Echinoidea; order Camarodonta; family Echinometridae; genus Heliocidaris; species Heliocidaris tuberculata. The sequence goes on along the minus strand of CM046836.1, from coordinate 13,976,575 downwards.
TCCAGAACATACATGTACAATATTAAATAATAATTTATGGGCTTTCTCATTTCTTTTATGTCAGTTTGGCAGAACATCATAGTAGAAATGTTCCCAGAAAAGAATTACCTTTAAATGCCCTTGTATTAGAAATTTGAGGAAAAAAAAGTGGTCTGGCTGAACATTCATGCCACATGTGTGTGCAGTCCCATATACCCATTTCTGTGTGCAGTGCATGTGCTTTTTTAGTGAGACTGGGTCAATTTCTTATCAGCTTGATGATTCCAAGACCTCACATTATACACCAATTCTTACAGACATAATCAGTCTTTCAAGATTGCTTTGGGACAGTTTCTTTCATGATATCATCGGATGACCAGAAATCAACTGTATCTTTAACCCTTACTGTACTTGGGGGGGGGGGGGGGGTACTTGTGTATACTGTAGTATGGGGATGTGCCGCATTGATGACTCCCTATTTGGCTTCCGATTGCTGTTCTCAAGATACCCGGAAATGCCGACCCGTTTTGTGGGCTTCCTATTGCTGTTCTCAAGATACCAGAATTTTCATAAATTGCCGTTCTCAAGATACCCGGATCCAGGGCCTGGAACGAAGTAACTTTGTCTCTCTCCGTCTCCCCTGTTCCCTAGCTCTCGCATATATACATCCACTCACTTGCGGGCGCAATTGCATATATGCATGGCATATAAAGTATGTTTTCCTTTCAAAAACTTTGCATTTTGTGAATGAAAGGGATACCACAACTATTTTTTTTTTCAGGATGGGTAAAGACAAACGTGGAGTCGAAAGAGGAAAATGCAAAAACTGCGAATGTGATGAGTATGAGATAGTAGAAAAAGATTACATACTCTGTGATTGCTGCGGACATCCACCCATGGTTCACATTAAGAATATTGAAAATGACAAGGAGCAAGGATTAAAGATGAAGATAGACAGAACAGAGCAGCAAAAGCAGGAACAGGAGTACTTGTTGATGAACAATCGGGTAGAGGATCTAAAACAGATGCAGGAAATGAAACACAAGTTCATGAAGAACAGTTAGAACACAAAATCACCGAAAGATGCCATCCTACAGCAAGGGCAGCAAAGCACCTTTCAACCAGGCACTGAAATCCCCCAATCAGCGAATCCCTGACTACAGAGCTGGGAAAAATTACATCGGACGCAACACTCGTTAGTGAAAATGACATTACAGAAGTATAAAAGTGTCTGCTATGCTCTACCAAAATAGATATAGGAAAGAGCAACAAGTAGTCGAATTTAAAGAGATATCTTAACAGTGCTGCGCATCATAGAAATGTAACAGCAGATTTGGAGATGCTTCAAAATTATCGAGAAAGAGTACCCAAACACATTTGTACGCAAAGGTAAAAATGCTGTGTGCGTGAATTGTCAAGACCAAATATCTCTAAATACTCACTGCTACCTTACAACATTCTGCTCTGAATTAAGTGATGTTTTTGTTAAGGCAGCACAGAATATTGGTGTTTGTAAATGGAAAAATCCTCAAGTTAGTAATGAAACTGAATATGAAATGGTTAAACTATGGTTTGATTGTGATTGCCGAAAAGCATGAAGAAAGTATTTCAGTATTAAAAGTAGATTAAAGAATAGGTCTACGAATCACGTAAATGTGTCCACCTCTCTTGAAAGTGAGTTAAATGATGCTTTGAAAAGTTTTAAAGATTGTTGAGATTTAAGAAGAGATGGTAAATTAAACAGTTAAATGAATCTTTGAGGTATTTAAGGAATAATAACCCCCCTGAATATTGGACTCTTCTGAAAAGGGGTGAGAAAAGGGCTTCTTTTACTAATAAAGTCCCATTATAAAGTATTTTCGTACAGCATTTCAGAAATCTTGGTAATGTAGACATTGTTACAGACTTTTGGAGTAGTATACTGTATAAGTGGTTATTTTCGCGATTTTCGCGAGTCGGTCCTCGCGAAAATTTCCACTTCAATATATGGCTGTTTATAGTAACAAAAACATCACAAATATCGTGAAATTAAACCCTCGCGAATTTCCCTACCTAGTCCAAAATCGCGAAAATATCTGTACGCGAAAAAAACAGCTTATACAGTACCAGAAGTTGAAAATTTTGAAATACATTCGTCGTTGGCAAGTTTTAACGAGTCTGATATTTTAAATGCTCCAATAACAATTGATGAGACATTGCTGGTTATCAAACACTTAAAAAATGGCAAGGCTTCTGGTATAGACTTAATGAAAAATGAATTTATGAAAAATTGCCCAATTACAGAGGTACTTCTAATAGCTGTTTAGGGAAGCTGTTTACTTCAATTTCAAACTATAGTACATGTATATTAAATATTTTTGGATTGTAATAAGATTTTAGGCGAAGAACAGGCTGGATTCAGGTCAGGCTATTCAACAACTGATCATAGTTTTGTACTGAAATGTATTATTGATATTTTTTTGCAAAGGAAAAAAAAAGGCTGTATTGTGCATTTATTGATTATAAAAAGGCCTTTGATTTGACTGATAGATCATCTTTATGGCAGAAAATTTTAGCTTCTGGAGTTAAATGCAAAGTTTTTGTAGTTATAAATAATATCTATTAATATGCGAAATCATGTGTTAACTTAAATGGTCAGTTATCAGAATATTTTATGTGTAATGTAGGTGTCAGACAAGGTGAAAACCTGTCACCGTTGTTGTTTGCTATGTTTCTGAATGATTTCAAAAGTCATATTTAGTGAATTTTATGGGGACTTTTCTATGATGGATGATGTTTATAGTGATGGTTTGTCAGATGAAGTTATTCAAATTTTTCCAGGCTTTATTGTTTGTTATATTCTGATGATACTCTTATTTTTGCTGAAAATCTGAATAAGCATCAGAAAGCATTGAATGCTGTGGAGGAGTACTGCGAGAAATGGTATCTTCAAGTAAATACAAGTAAGACGGACATTGTTATTTTTTCAAGAGGAAAGGTGAGGAAAGTACGTAGATTTATGTTTAATGGTCATGAACTTGAAGTAGTAGATGACTTTATTTGTTTAGGATTTAAATTTAATTATAATGGCAGTTTTAAGAAGGCAATAGCCAAACAGGTGACTCAAGCTAGGAAAGCTTTGTTTAGTATGTTGCTAAAAGCTAAACGATAGCAGTTATCTCTTGATACTCAAAGTGAATTGTTTGATCGTATGGTGCTACCTATTTTGTTATATGGTAGTGAAGTCTGGAGCTTTGAGAATATAAATCAAATAGAATTTTTTCATAGGAAATTTTTAAGAATGATCTTGCAAGTAAATAAATGTACACCCGACACTATGGTATATGGTGAAACTGGTCGTTGTGTAATAATTAATTATGTTAAATGCAGAATGATTGGTTTTTGGTTAAGAATAGTCAAGGCAGAACAGTCAAAATATACTTTTTTTATTCTATAGACTAATAAGATTACATGAAAATGTGGAGATATATTTTGTATCATCTTGGCTTACAAGTATTGAAAATATATTGAATAATGCAGGATTCACTAATGTGCGGCTTTCTCAGGGCAATGGATTTAATACCGATTGGATTTTAGGAGCATTACGTATGAGACTAGCTGATATGTTTAAACAGGAATGGCAAGTAGCAACCTGGTCCTATTGGGTAAACCTTAATTACAGGATTTTTAAACTTGAGCTGGAGTTTGAAAAATATTTGTGTCTTTTGAATAGTGTTGATGCAACACTATTATGTAAGTTTAGATGTCAAACACATAGATTACCAGTTAATAACAGTTTTCAACTCTAATTTGTTAAATGAAAGTTTATGCACACTCTGTACATCATTAGATATTGGTGATGAATATCACTATTTGCTTGTTTGCCTATTTTTTATCAATGAGAGAAAACTGTACATGTACTTGTCTGATTTTAATATACATAGACCAAATACAACAGTAATGGCTGAAATTCTTCTTACAAAAAATGCTTGCCAGCTTAACAAGCTTGATAAATTTGGTAAAATTATTATGCAGCAATTTAGATATAAATCCAAGAGGATGAAGTTGTTGATGTTGTAGGTGACGATCAAAGTCAGGTAGTTACATGTAGTGGTAGAATAGTTAAAAATCCTATACGTTTAGTACTTTAGTTGTATTTAGTATTTACACTGTTTATATATATATATTTATAGTTGTTTATTGAATGTTTTGTTGAGAAATGTTGTTCGATATGTAAACTATATACTCATGTGCATGTATTCAGTATACCATTTACATTATTGTAAATATGTTGTGCTCTCATACCACAAGAGAGGGTCAATAGAGTGAATAAAATCTTATCTTATTCTATCTTATCTTATCTTACAACATTTCAAAACATATTGAAAGTCAGAAGCACAAGCTGAAAACATCAAAGACTGTCCCAATGAAGAGGATTACACAATTTTTCAAGCCCACCAAAAATACTCCTTCGTCACAGTCATCAGCAGCTGATCAACAGATATGATATGGTTTCTACCGTGATGTATGTAGCTACACATATACGGAACAAGGAAAAAAGATTGATGTTAATGTGAAACTTTTGATAGATGACACCGTACCAGGACAAGCCAATCAAACAACTTCATGGTTCCCAGAACCATATGTGACTCACATTCTGTATTCGAAGAAAGGTCCCGTCAATATTCATGAAACATTTCGTAGCTCCAAATGCACACAGTTATATAACTTCAAAAACAACATGTGTCAACAGTGTGCTGACAAACCTAAGTTGCTGTCATTCCGGTAAAGAGCACTGTTGCCCCCCCCCCCCCAAAAAAAAAAAAAAAAAAAAAAAAAAGAGAATGAAGGGATAAGAGACACATCCAGCATTCAAAACGAGTACCTCACAAGGTAATAGAAGAACAAAAATCCATTGAAGCAAAGAATTCCCAATTGTTCCTGCTTGGTAGTAAGGCTGCACGACTATCAGTCAGGAATAGAACTTAACAAGGAGAAAAATGTGGAATACGCTAAAAGAGGTTCCATGAAAGCCATCGCTCACCAACTACAGAAAGCAGCAGATGGAGGGAAACTGGAAAATAGACATGTCTTACATAGTTTACTTGAGTCAATTTCCAGTAATCTCAATGTTGAAAAAAATGGAAAGAGATACCCAGCACCCATGCAGAGCTTCTTTGAAGTGATTCTACTATAGGGTGGCCCTCGGCTAGCAAACTTTGTGTTGCTCATCATCTTTGGGGCTAAAATAGACATGCTTTACAAATGGCGGAAAAAGAAGTGTGTTCAGTTGGATCTAGGATTAACAGATCACAATTTTCAGACAGTCCAGAAGATTTACCAAGAGGTGGTGTTTGATATAAACCTAGGAAGAGTCCCTGTCATGACAGCAGAAGACACAACAGCAATCACTGCACAGGTAGCTTATTCATAAGAGAACGATGTCCTTGTTGTATTCTGTGGCCCACTTGCTTCTGATGGAGGGCATATGTGCAGGGATTTGTACAACATTCTAGTTGGAGATGGAGAAGACGGCTACACCAATATAACATCGGCATTTAAAGACAAGATTGGTCAACTAGCAAGGGCGGTGATAATAAATCCCCTACATCTGGATTTACCTAAAATTCCTGTCCTTGGAGGTACACCCGACGTGTAACAAGTTTGATGCTGCCTTTGTGAAGCAGCAGTGGAATGAGAAAGATCGCCTTTATAATTGTACGTGGAAGACACACTTTGGCCTTGTTAGGCCAATCAACAGATGGAGATGCGAGGCGTCGAAGTCTGATGATGGAGACTGCAACCAGCAACTCAGGTAAATACTAGACAATTCCATGTGAGGACAACTTCAAATACACCTGTTACAAACAACAGAATGGAGATGGCACCTTCTCAATTTCTGACCTCTTTGATCAGGATTATGTCCACAATCATAAGAAATTAATGAACCATCTCTTTCACAATTCCAAACAGCTGACCAATGGAAAATATCAAGCACACAGCAACCACCTCACGCTTCTCCACCAACTGTTCTGGTTTGATGAACATGGCTTGCTAGCAGAAGACCTGACACACAGTGACAGACAGAACTTATTTCCTTAGACCATGTTTTTTTCCACTCAGCTGGGTAGTTCCGCAGTTCCAAAGACCCTATGTTTTTCGCTTCTAGTCAGTTCCTTAGACCCCCATTTTGGGGTTGGCTGAGGCACACCCCTGTCAAATGAAAACTTGAGTGGCCCCCCCCCTAGACAAATTTCGCTGGGCATTTCGAACAGCTGCATTTCACGCCACACAAATTTCTGACTTTTTTCATTCAAGTCTTGCGCATCTTTTGAAACCAAATTTACAAAAATCAGTCATACCACTACCAAGTCACGTGACCTTTCATAACTTCATGTCTGCCCAAAAACGGAGGATTTCTGAGTTTTGTGTACAAAACAAAAGGGAAACTGCATTTCCTCATGTTCCTACTTTATCACCTATAATTTCTTCTTTAAGCTATAATTATCATCTATTCTAACATAATATTGGTTCATATAACACTCTGAAAGAACAGATATAAAAAAAACAATAAATAAAGTTGAAAAACAAAGAAATACATAAGAAATTCGTAAAACAATAGAATACATAAGAATTGAAATCACTTTCAAATTTTTTTCTTATGTAGTAATGTTTTTAAGGTTTAGAAAGAACTTCTTGCATTAAAATTTCATCTCCAAGGCCTATTTTACTTGATTATCAATATAAATGTATATTTATGAATATAATTTGCATGAATTATAATATTAAATTAAAAAAAATAAAGATTTACATAAAAATAACAATGGATCTTGAGGTCCATGCAAAATTTCACGGCGATTGGTCATGTTGCGGCCGAGATCGGGGGGGGGGGGGGCCTGGGCCTGTGAGGCCCCCCTCCCCCCACTCAGAGAGGGGCTTGAAATAACCCAGTACAGTAAGGGTTAACTACTATAGGCTTTATATAGTGTCAACAAATTTTTTAAAGACAGAATAAAATTGTATTTTAAAAAAATGTCTCGAAGTAATTTCAAATACTTAACTTTCATAATAGGCAATAGAATAAAAAAGCTGATAAATTCCAGTACTACTTTTTACATTAAAAAAAAATTCCTGATAGAAATGCACAAAGCTGCAAGCACCAACACAATATTAGAAAATCCATCTGTACAGTCATAATGTAAGTTTGCATATCCCCCACTTCTGCTATTATTTCTTGATTGCATGTATAGATATTGCAATATTTATTTCAAAATTATCTTGACAGCTATAACTCATTTGAAACATTCAGTGCAAAAATGTTTGAATCTGTGCAAATTTTACTTAATGTCAATACCGATAAGAATTTAAGACCATCGTAAACCCTACTAACGGCAGTCAAAATGAAATTGAATAAGAGTTGAATTAGGTTTGGAATCCTTGTGTTTAAATTTTGAAGCGGGCATATAAAGTGAAGTACATGTATATATTCTGTTGAAAAAAAAAAAAACTTTGTAAAGTGCTCATCTTTTTCTATATCAGGAACCCCCCCCCAGGCTATTATTATTCTAAACATATGGAAAAAGGCATTTCCCTCCCCCCCCCATAATGATTTCAGAAGTTAATGTTTTTGTCTCATCACCTATGAAAACTTATCATCTCCCCTGCACAAAGTACACCATAGGTATTGTTGGGAGGGACATGAAATACAACGACAGGGGTCTAGTTCCAAGTAGAAAGACCTCACCCAGACCTGCTACTTCTCTTCTAGGAGGAGACACATGTCGTAGATGATCTGGTTGACTCTGTCCGAGAGCCCCACCCACTTGTCTGTGTTGAAACCCATCACGTTGGCAAGACAAAGGACCTCCACATTCCCCATCATACCATACAGGGCGGCCAGGCCATAGTAAACTGGAGTGATATTAAAAATATTGATCATACATCAGTTAGATCCAACAAAATGAATTAAAAAAAAACAAAGAAAAAAATACCCAGAGCATTATGTATCAAATGAAACACTAGTCAGTGCTTCTATTACCATCTTATATACTTACTGAACTAAACATATTCTACGCATCGGTTGGTCAAATTACATTTTCTTTGTACTGTACCTCCATGAATTCTCAAATTACACTGGACATGCATCTCTTACATGTGGACCTGAAGAAAAATTTCAATATTTTGCAAAATGGAATAGGTAATCATTGTAGCTATCACACCTGCATTTAATTCTCTTACATCTTTGCAACTGGGGTATTTGGAATATTGCAATTGTGTACCTAGTCATAAAAACATGTACATTTATTAGCAGGTCTTATAAGACCCATTGCCTACTGGAAATGGGTGGTCCCTCTATCAAGCCTATGGGAATAAGGGAGCTCAGTCAAAGGGTTAATAACGACCCTTTCTTGTGGGTACTTACTTGTTGGTTCTGAGTACTCCGCTGTTGTTAGTGTCTGCAGCAGAGCACTTCCAAAATCAACTGCATTGTCATCTAAAAGCTGACAAAGAATAAAACAGATACATCTTTCAACTTCAAGAAGGGCTAAAAAGAAGTGATAGTCAAATGGCCGGAACACATGACTAGAGCTAGGAAAGTAAGAAGTGAATGAAGGTTTGAATAATGGCAAGACACTTTATGGCATTGTCATCTACTTTTCTTAACTCATGTGTACAAATAAGTACCTAATGGGATGCAAACATCAGGTACACATAACTTCAGTAAAATTTAACGGCACCAAAAGATGCACCTGGAACACAAAATGCAATAAATTTTGTTGATAATCAATCTTTCATTTGATAGGGAAAGAATCATTAGGATGTAGGGCTAGTACACCCCTACCATCTCCATTAGGCTTAATTCTACTAAAGTTATGGAGGCGCGATGGCTCAGTGGTAGAGCAGTGGTCTCGTAACTGGAGGACCCGGGTTCAAAACCAAGTGGATGCGCTAGTGCCCTTTGGTAAGGCATTAATCCTCATTACCAAGTCCCTCGGAGAGGACTTAAAGCCGTCATTCCCCTGGTTGCTTACTTACAAGCATACACAGGCTTTCTTAGCAGTCAGGTAAAATAGGCCATCAAACCTTAAAGAAAACTGTCATTAAATGAGACAGACAACATTTTTAGATGCACTAACATTACAGACATGTTTGCCTTTTGCTTTCAAGGCAGGACTTTATACACGTGTGTAATTGGAATTTTACAGACGTATCAAATGTGATTATTGCATTGAATTGAATGGTTTATTTAACACTTACTGAAAATGGCAGCTCACAGGCTGAATTACATTCAGTTTACAATAACAGAAAAACATCTGAACACAACTGATAACACAATTGCTTAGAATAAAGGAGTAAACATATGCTGGATTTACATAACTATATATACATCAAGAACACACATCCTGAATCTTATCTGTAGTGAGGTATATCGGCAGAATCACAGCAAAAGTAAAATCTGTTCCAAAAATGGCAAATTTGAAGAGAAATTTTATAAAAGACAGGCACAGCTGAAACAGTGCCATATCTTTAAAATTAATTACGTTTGGGGATCGACCTTTTATGGCACCATCAGAGACATGACTCAGTTTTGAACCCGAGTCAAGTGTGTAGGTGAAGACAGAGAGCTGACCGTAAGGTAAACCGACATTTGCTCCTGCGACATTTGCTCCTCCGTCCATATCTCGAAAGGTCAAAGGCTAAGGTCAAGTTCACGATTTGTTTTTTTTTGTCAAGGACAGTGTGAAGACTAGGATTAGGGTTAGGGTTAGGTTTAGGTTTAGGTTTAGGATTAACATGGCAAAGTTAGACCGGAGCAATTGTTGCAGGAGCAAATGTCATGGAACCGACCGTAATGCTAGACCAACTCACATCTCTGCTTATCTATTTTGTTAAGCTATGTAAGTAAATTGCTTCATAGTAGTTGTACCAATGGCATTACACAAGCTAATTTCTTTTCATTACTTATTTCAAATCTACCTTGTGCCTTGTGAAGTTGTAGACGAGGGAACAGGCTGCTTCGCAGAGCTGATCAGAACCACTTAACAGCATGGCTATAACAATGGCCTTGATGATCTTCAGGTTAGAGGTTGAAGCACCGTTGGCAGAGGGCACTTTAAATTCTTTCTCCGAGATCAGCCAGGCATATGCTTGACTGCTGGCGCACAAGTTACAGAGCTGAAATGAGTCAAATGTCCAACCATGCATCAATCACACAGTCATTTCTGCTTAAGACAGCTAAATAGGCTATGTCTTGTATAGGAAATTTTTATTCTTAACTGTTGATTACCAAGCCTGCAAGAGGTAATCATTTTCTTATAAATGTTTGTATGCAAGTGCATTATCTCAAACTTATTTTCACTGATTAGTGAAATGTTTCTTAAAAAGTGCTAATTTCATTTTCGACTATCAAACAAAATGAAATCAACTGGAAGGGTAACAAAAGGCAATGTAGACAACTGTCCTTACAGCATAATAATGTTGCACAATTCATCAACAACCGTAAAGTTTCCTGCTACAATATCCATAACACAGATATATGGCACAGAAGAATACTGTATATATTGACATAAACTGATCCTGACAGAAGTTAACAACCTCAACCACCATTACACTCACCAAATGAAGAATTTCAACCTGGACCTTCTGTGGCTGGCTCTCGGCCCTACTCACAAAGTCTATGATGGTCCTGTCTTCGTTGGTACAGAGGAGACCGACCACATCCTCCCTCAGGAAGGCCAGTTGGAGGAGCTGCAGGAGCGGGACCAGGACCACAGGGGGTAGATCAGTCCTACCTAGTAACTTTCCTGAAGAATGACCAGAAATGGAAGCACACTTTTGATATTGTTTGACGGAATGTTGTGCAATTCTTGGTCGATATTGGACTCCTGACCCTTTTGGCTCCACACCTTACACCTTACATTCTTTGTCAGTGCCGTTATCCCCAATATGGAATTCATGGTTAGTGCTGTTATCCCTTTAATGCAACCATTCATAAATTCTTTGGGAATTTGTTCTATTTATGATAAATTCATTTCATAATATGAATTACCCCCACAGGCCCTATGACCTCTGGCCAAGTACATGTACTAATCCACTAACCCATTATTTCCTGGAGAGTATGGCAAATGCTAGAGATAAAAGGTGTACATCACTGAATGAAGGTGTTTTGTAAGACATCATACAGTAATTTTTTATATCTTTAATTTTTTTTTTTTTTTTTTGGTTTTTTTTTGGGGGGGGGTGAAAGAATATGGATACGTCCTTTCCAAACACTTAAAGTGCAATGGTCCAAAGAAGAAACCCTGGGGTAAACCACTGACCTATGACCAGGAAGTAGTCTGGTTTGACAGGAGGTAGAGTTTTATCCCAGTCATCGTCAAGGAGACTGTCGCTAGGGGCTTGGAAGGCATCTTTCATCCGGTCTAAGATTAGCATCTCATCCGCTGTCAGGAGGCTCTGGGGAAGATGCTGTTTGATGCTGTCCGTATATGCTGCTGGCTGTAATATGTGACAAAAGAAGACCCCTTATGAAAATAACACTAATGATTATACTACTACCATTACTTCTATAAATATGTAATTAAAGAAAAAAAGAAAATGAAAAGAAAAATAAGAATTTATCTTGGCTTGTATACAAGAACAAGAAAAAAGAAAGAGGAGAAAAAGAAGATGATGATGGAGAAAAAGAAGATGATGATGGAGAAAAAGAAGATGATGGAGAAAAAGAGAAATGTAATGAAGATGAAGAAGAAGAAAAAAAAAGGGGGGGGGGGAAAAAGAAAGAGAATGTGAAGGAGGAGAGGGGGGGGGAGGGAAAGAAGAACAACACCAAGAAAAAGGATATGAAAAGATTTAGAACACCTGCTAATATACATGTAGCACTCTTTATTAAAGGCCAAGTCCACACTAATATCAAGTTGATTTGAATAAATAGAGTAAAATTAAAGAAGCACAACAGTGAAAATTTCACTGAAATCGGATGTAAAATAAGAAAAATACGGCATTCTGAAGTTCTGCATTATTTCATGACACAGTGATATGCATAACATGGGCGGTATGCAAATGAGTGAACCGATGATGTCACACACTCACTATTCCTTATGTATTTTATTATATGAAATTTCAATTATTTCAATTTTTATGGATGTGATAATAAAGAATCTTTCCCTTGTATCAAAATAAGTTACAATAATGATGATTTTACATGTTCCATAAGGAGTCAAACCATGTTTTACATTATTGAAGCAATAAATTGAAATTTAAAAAGGAATAAATTCCAGCCATGAACTCATTCACTAATCTTTGTTTGAGAGTGGCAAATAACGTATATTGATTGATAGCTGGCCAAAGGACATTGTTGTCAGACTGGGACTGGAACCCTAAACCTCAAACCGCTCAGTTGAAGGTGAATTGAATAACCTCTATACCAACAACTACTACATGTACATGTGCACATGTACTTACATCACCATCTCTGAAGAGACAGAGCCTTGTAACTGATTTCGATTGCCTTCGTTCCCTCAGCTTCTGCAGGAAGAGGTCATCTTCTTCATCGCTGCCATTAGATGATGCTGCAGGGGTTTCTTTTGATTTGCTGGCTTCGTCTGACGTTTCTTTTGCTTCTGAGAGGAAATTAATAAGAACAATCATGATAACTGGACTTACAAACCGTTGCATTTTAATATATTCCCGGTGTTTGTCAAGCAATGTTAGAGGGCACTGCAGGGGTATCCTTTTCGTTTGCTGGCTTCTTCCAACTTTTCTGTTGCTTTTACGGAGAAATTCAGTAATAATAATGATGAAAATAATTGGATTTACATATTGATGAATTTTAATACTCTCTTTATGCAATGACAAACAACAGCATGATGTTTAAAAATCTTTTTACCAATCTATACCTTTGGTGGTGGCAGAAGTTTGGGCAGGTTGACTGCCCAGAGGGGGCTTGCCCCCTGCCCCACTGGCCTGGGCATCAAAGATAGACGGACCCTCGGAGTCTGGGCGGTTGCCCGTTGGATTGTAGGCAAGGGCATCGATGAGAGGCTTCATGGCTTGACCAATGGGTCTGAGGGAAAGGGAAAGACAGAAAGAAATTACAGAGGGAGGGAGAAAGGTAGAGAGACAAAGAAAAATGGGGCAGAGGAAGAGAGCCAATAGAAAGAGAGAGAGAGAGAAATAGAGAAACAGAGAAACAGACAGGGAGAGAGGAAGATAGGGTAATAAATGTAGAAAACACAAAAGAGAAAATTTTAACAACACAAGAAATAGAGAGAGAGAGAGAGAGAGAGAGAGAGAAAGTATACTCATTTGCTACACAGCTCTATTGCCTTGCCAGAAAATTTGAAATAACTGATTTTCTTAATAGAGGGGGCCTCTGATGAGCCTAAGTTTCTGCTTACGGGACTTGATAAATAAAATACAGAATGTAGAATGGGGGGGGGGGGGGGCACATGCCTCCTGGCCCATGTGCCCCCCCCCATATGTCATTGCATCAGGAACACTTTGCCAATTCATTCGTTCATTGGCACATTTTAGTTAGTTGAGCAAGTGGTAGCCACCAAGATCCCTTAACCCACTGTCTAATGAAAGCGGGTGGCCTTTGTATAAAGCCTATGGGAATCTAGAGAATTCAATAGCAGACGGGACCACACAGAAATACTTTCAATGAATCACAGAAGACATCAAGAGACTCACGTGTTGAGTATTTCCTGCGGTAATTCGGTGATGTATGATGGGATAGGGTTGCCTGTCAGGAACTGGGCCACTTCGTTGCTGAAGTTATTACAATTGTGCTGAAACAGGTTGTATTTATCTCCGCTAAAAATGGGTGAAATGTGGCAGCGAAGACAAAGATTATCTTCAATTTTTTTTTTTTCACATCAACCAAAGGACAACATTTTTGATGTCTAGAAACATTACCTTTACCAGACCTGGGCCCCGTTGCATAAAACTTACCATTAATGGTAACTCTGCTATCAGTGGTAACTACCATGGTAACATCACTAAACAGCCAATCAAAATCAAGTTTTCCATGGGAGTTACCATTGATGGCAAAGTTACCGTTAATGGTAAGTTTTATGCAACGGGGCCCTGTTCTTGGTGAATGGGACTATTCTCTTTTGTGTGTGAGACAAGTAGATCTAAGAAAAATCATTGAACAATATAATAAAAACAAACCGCATAAATGCTAGATGGCTCACTAAAATTGGCCATTGTTATTCCTGTCAATATTATCATTACTATTATAAATATACTATTTTAAGTATTATCATTATGATGATGATGATGATTATTATTACTATTATTATTGATATTATTATTACTATTACTATAATTATCATTATTTTCATCATTATTATTATTATTATTATTATTATTATTATTATTATCATTAGACATCAATACCAATATAGTTATCACTATCATTATCTTTATCCTCCTCATCTTCATTATCATATATTCATAAATCAATATCAATATAGTTATCATTATGATGATCCTCAACTTGAATCGGTGGTGTACCTAAATGAGGACATGCCCATCTCTCCAAGATATTCCAAGAAGAGTGAGTAGGAGACTTGTGTGGATCCAATCTTGTGTACCTGTGTGGGCTGTCCTAGGATGGTTCCACACTGCATGATAGACAGACAGCAAGAAAGATAATAACATGAGCAGTGATTATTTTTTCCATATAATATCTTTTTAAAAATGGTCTGAAACAAACACTTTCTCTTTTTGTAAAGAGATACATTATAAAACAATACTTTATACTTTTTAGACAAGGTATTAAAGCTATTTCTCTGTCTTTTATTCGCAACATAAATCATTCAAGAATATTACTATGTACACAGAAAACAGGTCATCCCCTCCCCTACCCAGAGAATTAACTATTCATTATATGTTTTGTCCTCTAATTTAAATACTTGTCATCTGTCAGGTTCGTACAATATGTTCAAAAGAACAGTGATTGTATGATGATATGCCAAGTGATTTACCAAACTTCTTAATGATATTAACACTCCAAAATCTGACAGCAAACTCCTAAAGTAGTACATACCGGCTTGCAACTTTCTATTCCTCCGCCTCCAAAGAAATACTCTCTACCAAAGACCACAATACCTGTGTGCCATATTCCATCCAGATGTTTACCTGAACCAAATGATATGAATTGAAGAGAGAAAACAATGTTAAAAGAAAGGAAATTCAATGTAAGGGGAGAGAGTACAAGGTAGAAGGAAGAATAATAAACAATTGAAGGATGATTAATCTGCCTACATCTATTAGGGATGATTTTAGCTAAGGTAGCTTAGCGAAACGTTGTGGTGGCGCGTAAAAAACGTGGGAAAGACGCATAATTATGACAAAATTATTCAAAATCAAAATTTTATTTCATAGAGGCAGAACCAAAAATATTACAACGTAGAAATTAGAATTAGTATATTTGAACACTTTTAAGCAAAATAATATTCCAAAAGACCTGTCTGATTCTAATTTTAGAAGCACAGACAAAAGTAGTAATTTTTCTCTTTGTGTCTTTCCTGCATCTTTATGTGCCATTGCATTTTGCTAAGCTACCTAAAGGAAAGTACTAGGTACCACAATAAAAATTTTCAGCAAATTCATTTGAACATCTCAAAGCATGATGCATTTACAATAGACTTAGTTGGGTTTTTTTTTTTTCATATAAAAGTTTCTGTTTTTCAAAGTAGATCTTCTACCTATTCAAATGCTCCAATTTCCCCCTCACTCATCTATGATCTATCCTAAATTTTCCTTGTTAATCCACACATTATCTTTGGAAGGAAATTATTCCAGTATAACCGTCTGCTTTACGAGTTTGTCCCAGAAAACTCACTCATAGGCCCTTGCCTATGTGGGACTGTGTCAAACATTCACTATTGCAGTAGTAAAAAAACAGACAACGAAATTGCTCTAAGCAAGATTTAATTTTCTTGAATTTGCTAGATTACCTGATTCAGGAACCCTTCAACTCTTCCTACACTACAAATTTGAGGTTTCAGAGTTGAAAGTGAGATTTTAAATAATTATTTTCCTCTCATTTATGAATGATCTAGAATGGACCATAGCCTGCTAATACACACAAAACCTATTGAAGCCTATTCACCCGTAAAAGCTACTGTGGAGTGCAAGGTTATCTTCAGATAAGCTTTTACATGTATAAGTGGGTCTCAGTGAGAAAAATTGCATTGGTAACAAGTGTGTACAAGCTTATCTGAAGATAACCTTGTACTCCAGACTAGCTTTTACTGGTGAATAGGCTTCAATAGCTTTTGTGTGTATCAGCAAGCCTTTTTCCAGTCTAGATCATTCATACATGAGAGGAAAATAATTATTTAAAATTTCATTTTCAATTCTGAATCCCCAAATTTGTGGCACAGTAAGAGTTGAAGAGTCCCTGAATCAGGTAATCTAGCAAATTTAAGAAAATTAAATCTTGCTTCGAGCAATTTTGTTGTCTGTTTTTGACTGCTGCAACAGTGAATGTTGGACACAGTCCCACATAGGCAAGGGCCTATTAGTATTAGGGGATTCAGAATTGAAAGTGAAATTTTTAATAATTACTTTCCTCTCCTGTATGAATGATCTACCCTGGAAAAAGGCCTGCTGATACACACAAAAGCTATTGAAGCCTATTCACTCATACAATCCAGAGATCAGACAAGAGGGCATAGTAAGAAACTGTTTATTCCTAGGACCAAAACTCAGAGGTACAAAAATTCTTTTTATGTACGAATACGTAAACCATGGAATAATCTCTCTAACGACACCATTACTGCCCCGAGTGTGCACAGTTTTGAAGTAGCATTGGATAGGTGCTGGAAAAGTGAGCCGATTAAGTACGACTATGAGTCGCCTGCACCAGGAAATGATCCAGCCATCTTAAAAAGGAAGAAGAACTTGGAACTGAATACAGAGGCCTAGTGCCTGCGTTCAGTATCTTCCCTAGGTATCCCTAGGTATAAAAGCTAGTCTGGAGTACAATGTTATCCTCAGATAAGCTTGTACATGTATAAGTGAGTGATTGGTAACATTATTTGAGTCGACTTCTAGAACCTTTTCCAACCTGATTTTAGTTGAAATTCTAGTTCTTCAAAAGTTTGTAAGACTATTTTGGCAGTTTATAATCATTATTTTCTTTTATGATGACGAAATACATAGATTTACACGTGCTTAATCTAATGAAAACAACACAAAATTCAAGAAGATATATTATACTAACAAAATTATGAACGGATGGGACCGAGTATGAGTAAAAGGCAAAAGAAAGATGAAACTCACTCAGTAATGCTAGGGATAGCTGACGAGCAAGGCCTTTAGTTAAATCATAGATATAAAGATATACATCTTGTGGTTCTGGTTGTTCCATTTTTGGAGAGATTTAGAGACAAAAAGCACTGGAAAATGAGTTCAGTCCTGACGACGCCTTGATGAAGAATGAATCACTGTCAGTCACATTCCGTATAGTATGACGTGCGAGTCTATGCCCAAAAAGGGGGAAATTGTCGACTCACTTACAACAACCGCTCAGGTTATTGCAATTCAGCATCCCATTGTACGACAGCAGCGGGCTCTCGCAGGTTGAGATTTTTCAAATCTCGGAGAAAATGTACTTTTTCATGGAGACTTACACGGCATTTGTGTTTATGTTTATAAAGTTGGTATAAACACATGTGTTATCTGGAGAGTTCGAGATAACGGGACAACCCTCGCTCAAAATGTGCTGCATCATTTTGATGGCGTCCCAAGGCCAAGGCTAATGCCAAGGGTTGGGCGCCGTAGTAATAACGATAATTGCGGTGATGATGATGGTGATGATGATGATGATGATGATGATGATGATGATGATGGTGATGATGTTGATGATGATGATGATGATGGTGATGATGAAGATGATGATAACAGTAGTAGTAGTAGTAGTGGTAGTAGTGGTAGTAGTAGTAGTAGTAGTAGTAGTAGTAGTGGTAGTAGTAGTAGTAGTGGTAGTAGTGGTAGTAGTGGTGGTAGTAGTAGTAGTAGCAGCAGTAGTAGTAGTAGTAGTAGTAGTAGTAGTAGTAGTAGTAGTAGTAGTAGTAGTAGTAGTAGTAGTAGTAGTAGTAGTAGTAGTAGTAGTAGTAGTAGTAGTAGTAGTAGTAGTAGTAGTAGTAGTAGTAGTAGTAATAGTAGTAGCAGCAAGGAGGTGCCTAGTAGGGCCTACCTCCTTGGTAGCAGTAGTAGTAGAAGTCACGGTATAGTAGTAGTACATGTATTTCAGACTCAACTGCACACAAAAGAGGTCCATAGAACAAGGTTAACAAATTGAACAAGATAACAGATACAAAACAAATATAGGCCTAGATGTTATAGAAAAGAGAATGCACACACTGACGGGATACATTAACTACAACAGAGAAAATAAAAAGAAAGAGAGAGGGAGAGAGAGAGAGAGGGGGAGAGCCGGGACTCGAGAGAGAGATAGGGAGAGACAGAAATTGAATAAGTCCTTACAGTGTCAATCATTTCCACCATTTGTCAGCAGGGTACTGAGCCATTGAAAATTTCCAAAGGTCTGGTGAGTATCTGATACCTGCTAACATGGATTGACTACAACTTTTGTAATACACTTCATAGAGTTTTCTACCCTCTGAATGAATCTCACCATGATCTTCTCAATACAGGATAGAACATTCGACTGTTGTAATAATAATGATATAATAATAATAATAATAATAATAATAATAATAATAATAATAATAATAATAATAACAATAATAATAATAATAATAATAATAATAATAATAACAATAACAATAATAATAATAATAATAACAATAACAATAATAATAATAATAATAATAATAATAATAATGATAATAATAATAATAATAATAATATAATTATTTAGATAATAATAATAATAATGATAATAATAATAATTGAATAATATTATTTTGTTAATAATAATAATTATAGTGATAATGATATTTAAAAATATAATGATGATGATGATAACAATAACGATAGGCCTAATATCAATACAAAAAAAACCCCGATAACAATTTTGTAATAAGAATAATGAGAAGGGGAAATAAGGGGAGAAGAAGGGGAAGGGAAGGGAGAGACGGACCTGGGAGAGGAGGAGAGGAGAAGGAGGGGGGGGGGGGGGGGGGGAGGGAGGGGATATCACAATGAGGGAAGGAGAGGCAAGTAGAAGTGTCGTAGCCAAGTGGTTAAAAACACTCGATTGGAAATGCGAGGATCGTGGGTTCCATCCCAGGTATATGGCACTTTAATATGCCCTTGACCAAGGCATTTCATATCTACATTGCTCTTTTATCGTACTTGAAATAAATGGTGTTTGGCATATCAAAATGTGTGAGAATGAAACAAAGAGAAAGAAAATAGGAGCTTCAAACACATGTCTGAAGCTCCTTAGGGGAGGAGAGGAAGAGAAAATAAGTCGCTACATAAACATGTGCACCGTGAGCATCAAAGAAAATTTGCTAGAGAAATAGAAAGATCGATGGAGAGCTCGCGAAGAGCGGAAAGTCATAATTATAAAATCCAATTGAGTGAAAATGCGATAGAGCATAATTGATCAAGAGGTAGGCCTAAACTTCTCTCTGACCTCATTTATCACCTCTATTTACGTGCAGAGAATACATAAATATAAGGCCGTGATTTTGAAAATTTAGGTGCAAGGTTTCATAATATTGAATGACTTTTCTTTCGTGGGACACAAGGGCAATATCGCACTCGCTTTGAAAATATTTCAATTCAATATTTGAATATTAATTTCCGCTCTGTCACAATGCGACTCGGAGCATAATAGTTTTTAGTCTTCAGTATAATTATGGCTGAACTGAAATTTACGGCAAAATTAAATAGCGCGTTATTTGGCGACCCCATCCCCGCGCAAAATGCTATGAGCTGTAATTTGCTGAACATATATACTATACGTCCCTCTCGAGGCCAATTTCTGGGTACACCACTCAAGATATAAAGAGACCACCCGTTTGCCCAAGTACTGGTTATTATAAGATTCTCATACACGCCTGTATAGGTTCATTATTTGGGGTGAATTTGAGAAAAAAAAAAGAGTAAGTAAGATACATTTTGTTCATGCACATGTGTATAATCCCTGATGATTCTCGTATGAAATACAAAGTCGACATGAGTCTATAATATTTATTTTTATTAGCTTGTTAATTAACATGTATAGTTGAGGTAAATTTGGTCTGACGTCGTGCCCACAAGAGAGTCTTTATAGCTTCAATACTATCTTTTATGACCTTTCGTGTTGTTTGTTTCAGTTATTATTTTGAAAATTGCATATAAATCTTTCAAGCTGAAAAAAAAAATGAAGGTAAAAAAGGGAAGAAGGAATGATTATGTGACATCGTCTTCACTAATAGTTTGGACTTAATGCATGACGTCAGTGATCGTGCATGGTAAATTATTCATTATGACACAGATACAAGTAAATCATCTTTGAATTCAATTACTGTAGTTACAGATACCAAATCCAGCCATAAGCTATTTAGGGTTTTTCTGTAATGGTATAGGCCTATAGTTTTCCAATCTGTAAAAGGTTGAATGGCACTCCCGGCCAGATAGAGCAGTAAAAAAATTTTTTTAAATGAATGGCACTCCCGGCCAGATAGAGCAGTAAAAAATTTTTTTTAAAGGGCACCGTTTCTACTGAGCAGCATTTCTCTCTTTTTATTTCTGCTATCTTCCTCCTCTACCTCCCTTTCTCATTTTCAATACCATTCTAACCCTCCATGTATATCTCTTTCCTTTTCCATGGCTCCATTCCTCCCTCCTTTGCGACAGGCCTGTCCCCCTCTTCCATGTTTTAACCTCATTTTCTGTCCCCTTTCTCTCTCTCTCTCTCTCTCTCTCTCTCTCTCTGTGTCTCATTTTCCATCTCCTTCCCCCTTTTCCATGGGCCTATAATTCATACCCTAGAACTCTCACAAACTGAGGGTAGGAATACTGGGTTCCCTCCTCTCTTTTTCTTTCTCTTTCGCTGTCTAGTTTCCTTCCTCTTTCTTCCTGTCCCTCGGTTTATCTCATTCATTATCTCTCTCATTTAAAAACAAAAAAGAATCACCAGGCTTTCTCCTGTCCAATACTCATCCTCTCTCTCCTTTTCTGTATCTCATTTCCTTTCTCTCTCTCTCTCTCTCTCTCTCTCTCATTAACCCATCTCCCTCCCTCCATCTCTTTCTCAAAGTAAATGCATGAACTTGTGCTACTTTCATCCGAGTTTGGTTTTGAATTTCATGTTGCTTTATAATGTCAAATTGTCAATGCATATCACGAAACGAAGGCAATTTTCATTATAAACGTCACCTTTATTTCAATGAGAGAATCATGATCTGAGTGGATGATAATGATGATTGAACATAAATACAAAGTGACACTTCTGGCGGCTCGAGGTCTTTCACTATTAACCCTTTCAGGACAGGAATTATTTAAGAGCTCAATTGATCACATTTCGTTCTGCAAATTGGCAACAATAATATTTTTATTTTAGTGCTACGTGGTTCTAATAAGATGTAATTTCTTGAAAATAATATATGTGGTTAGGAACTTTGTCAAAAGTTGAAAAAGTTGCCAATTTGGACAAAAAACAATGATTTTGAATCTCTCAATGTGTTGCCAATTTAAGGATGTTCAATCTTATTCTCCTTTTTAAAATTCCTGGCATCAAACGCAATATGATCAGGCAACAAAAATGGACACAGTATGTGCAGAATTTTTTGCTCTTTCTACTCATGCATCTGGTATATTTTTTAAGGCTCTAAATCAAAAGTTATTGGGCCAAACCACAAAATGTGGTCAATTGTCTCGAAAGGGTTAAAAGAGGATATTAGAGTCTATATACCACATCCATGGTTCATGGGGTGCTCGAAATTGACCAAAGCAACTGGGGGGAGATTGAATTCGGGGTTTCCCCCTTTATATCGAAAAAATAAAACCTCTCCTGTGATAATCAATATTATTATATCCTCACCTTATTCTGCGTTTTACCACGAGAAAACAAACCTCTGTCATTGGAAGATTTGACAAAACTTCTCGTTAGCTCAGGCTTAAAATGTCACTGCAGTGGTATTCAAAGGGGAGGAGGGGGGGGGGGTTGAAACGACGTCTACCCTCTCTCTATATTTACACAAACAAACAAATATGTGCCCCTCCCCCAAGAATTCCCACAATCGTTTTCCTGAGAAAAATCAAAGTCTAAATTCGGACATTCCTGGATCCGCCCCTGGATATCACAAACTGTATTTCATATTAAGAAAAACGGGGATGGGGGTCAAGAAGCGCGCCCAAATTATTAAATGCGTCCGTAAGAAGAAAACCCTAGTAAATCGTGCTGCGTCTTACGCATCGAGCACGTAGCAGCAGCATCGCTGTAACTGCATCACCATCACTCCATCACTCGCGCCCTCCTTCTCCTCTTCCTCCTCGCGCACGACGTTTGAGATAAGCAGGAAATGCTCATTCATTTAGTTTCATCCTCGGTGTGATTGAGCACTTAGCTGCTCCAGCCAACTCCGCATCGCATCTCATCTTCTTTAGGATGGCACATGATGGGGGATATGCGGCTGGAGATGCTCTCAGATGTTAACCACCAGCATATGGGTAAGATCACTATGATGTTATTCTTGAATTTGGGGAAAGAGCATTCACCTTGTCATCATCATGGTTATGCAGAGACGTATACACGTAGCGAAAAAAAAACCCCAGCATCGGCCACGAGCCCCCTTTAACTGAAAAAGTGTTAATCCTTATCTTTATAAGCGAGTAAAGCGACGTATGTTTAAGGGAAGGGGCATGCCCCATCGCAGGGGGAAATGGACTCTTTCTCTCCTCACACACACCCACACACACACACTCGCGCATACGCACACACACACACACACACACCCACACCCACAGACACCACTCCTAAAACCCAGAATGGATCGAATATTAGTGTGCCACTAATGCAATTCCATAGTTAAAGCACTCCTCGAAAAAACCGGTTTGTTTTCCTAGGAAGATTATTAATAAATGATTGCTTTCCACGTTTGGATTTTGACCTCATCTTTTAGATTTCCCCAGTGATGCGAATTCTCACATCAACGTAGGATTGCTTTTACAAAGTTTGGAAGTGGCCATGGATTATTGTTGTATATAATTCTTGTTGCCCCTCCCCAACGAATGCACTCGTATTTTGTAATAAAATCATATTCTTCTCTTGTTATGACTCCCTCATTCATTTACATTCTACATTATGTTGTCCTCCCTTTACTTTTTCAACTACTTGAACTCCTGTAATCTACTCTTCACTAGTATACCCTCTACAATTAGCTTATCTTTTCACTTACCCTTTGTATACAATATTTGTTTATCCCCATTTAACATTCCATTTGTTTGGTATACTTCTCAATCACCATCCTTTGTAAAATTTAAATTTCATACCTTTTCTGTTTATAATTCAATTGATTGAGTTCATTTGATGTCAAACTTTCTGACGCCATATAAACAGTTCATGTTCACTGATGTTTTAGTTCCTGAAGTTGATCTGGAATCAAAGGTCGAACATTTGAAACTCATCATGGCTCTGATCGGAGTATTATTTCTAGCACTATATATTAATTCACATCTTGTTAGGTAATAATGGATTATACTCGCTGCTAGTAATTCTGCTGCTGTATGCATGTTTAATTTTCAGACTTAATATCGTATTGTTTTAGCACTTCAACGTAGCTGATAGCGTTTTCGTGATCCTCTCCTCAAAGTATACTGACTTGTTCCTTACCAACTACCTAATTTTGTGACGTACACCGCCTTATAAATCATTTCGACGCATGTCCAAAATGATAGCAATCTACAATATTAAATATTAAAATCATGTCCTTATAATACTTGGAAAAGAACACTAGCATGCAGAGCAATAAAATTAAATACAAATATTTCAAAATAATTACGATAATGAAGAAAATGCTGAACATACAAGATAAAAGAACACCTCTGTGAACTCTCTCACTTCTCCGCACAGGCCCACGAGACGTGAGGGCGGGGGAGGGGGGCAGCCCCCCCCCGAGGATTTTGAAAAATGCCACCTCATATTCGGGCAACGAGGTGCCCGACTGTCATCATATTTGGCTAGTGAAATGCTCGAATATGGAATTTCTGTCATTTTTAATACAAAAACTGGAAAGTTGTTATTCAGGCAAAAGGCGTCAGCCCCCTCGCGAAAATGTGCCCGCACTCTTGTGCTTCTCCTTCTTGAAATATTTCAATATCATGTTGGGTTTTTCGCGAGTGTATTTTTTGACCCTGCGGTGAAAAACATGTATACGCAGTGTCATGATATCCCTTTATGCTGTCTTATACGCACAACACGTTTTCTGTTCCATATCAATTTTTATTTCTTCAGTTCTCTCGTACACTGTCGTAGAATCCCTGGAACTGATTATCCCAAATTTTTTCTGAGCCCATCCCCCTTATAATTACCTCTCTCTCTATATATCCTTCTGTATCTATACTGATTCATGATAGTCCATGAATCAACACCAATGATCACGTGTTGAAAAAATATCCACGTGACCGCTATACATTCCGATTTACCCCACGCAAGACCTGTTTCATAATTGTTACATTAAACGCCTACCTGTATATATCTTTCCACCGATTTCATAATTGGTGCTCTTATAATTAATTTGATAATATTCATTTCCTTGTGAGCTAGTATTTGAAATTTGCCGTGCATGCGTGCTTTCGTGCTTTCTCGAGACCTTCTTATAAGCAATGACATTTTTCATTCACTTGACATTCAAACTAGAATCACAAATCCTTGGCCAATTGTTTACAGTTAATCCTCCTTATCCACGCGGGTATAGTAAATGCATGGTTGCCTGATATAATTAATTCATATCAGTGTTGAGGACGGCTGTTGGAGCAAAAGCCAGGATAATCCTGCATTGATGCTTTGTTTCAAATGTGAGGTTGTTATTCATATTCTAAGTCCATTTATTAAATTTCCAGAAAATGTATATCTGTGACAACCACTGCTTTTTCTACTCAGTATGATGTATACCCCCATCTCGGCTCAATATTTACCCCCCCCCCCTTCCTGTCTGTCTGCCCCCTCTCTCTTTCTCTCTATCCCCTTTCACTTTGTTGTTTCCCATAGTCATTTTCTTGTCCCTCAGTCTCTCTTTTTCCTCCATCACTTCCCCTTACCCCTCCAGCCAGTCAGCTAAATACACTTGTTCATCATTTTCATGTATTTTTTAATTTTTTTTTTCTTCGCCTAATAATATTCATTGACGTTTTACACAAAGAGAAGAACCCGGCCCTGAATCAACACGTAATGATCTAAGTCTGTGGGAATGCATGCATTGCTTATGCTAAACACATAGGTCATATAACAAGCACGTTGAATTATCAAAGTCTACACAAGTCTTTAAAATCTAATTGCCAGATTTCTCTTAGCAGCTTAGTAGATAAAAAAAGACTATCATAATCTTTTATTTTACTCGGGAACATCACGGTTGTATACGAGAAATTTATGTATATTTAGAAAACATGAGAGGAAATCCCAATCGCAGATTTTGTTGAAAATGAGCAAACCAGACTGATCTTTAATATTCACCCCCAATCCTCAATCCGTCTCAATAGTGGAGGAGACATAATTGTGAACGATGGCATGTTCATGATTATTATCTGTCTCTTGAGAAAAAGTAGGAATATGCAAAGAAAGAAAGACAAAAAAAGATGTGTCTTTTTTGTCGTGTCTCCAACTTCTCTGTCAGTTCTTCGTCTTTCCAGATCACGTCTCTGTTATAACTCTTGCCTTGTGTCACATTTTGAAAAGCAGCTGATCATTGGCGTTCTTCAAACCTGAGGATGATTTCCCAGGGTACTAGCTCAACATCAAAATGTGTACGCATGACTGTTCTGTGATACATGAAATAGAGGTATTTTCCCCAAGTGATTCTCGGACCGTTGTAATCTAAAAAGAAGGGGGGAAAGAGTAAATGTTCAATCTCTTTTCACTCTATTTTCAACCCACGGGGAGTACGGTCAGTGATCACTCGATTTTTTTAAAGACATATAATTTAGGATATCATTAATATGGGGGTGAAGTTCCGCATGGACTACGTCAAGTCCATGAGGTCCAAAAAATATCAGGGTGTTATGGAATACACGAAGTCCGTCATAGACTTCTATCATGTCTGTAAGAATCTTTGAAATGCCAAAAATACGGTTACTTGATAATGAGCCTCCTTCTAAAATGTTGAAAATGAGACGATTTTTGAATATTTTTTTTTAATTGTTTGAGCATAAAATAGGGTAGGGGAGGTAATTTATCTGTATCATCAGATTCTATTCCTTTTCTTACAAAATAGGGAGGGGTCATAATTATAGCGTATACTTAGTAGCTCATTATAATAGGGTCCCTATATAATAATGCGCTTCTAAAAAAAAAAAAAAAAAAAAAAGAAGAAGAGGGCAAATGGAAGACAGCGTATAAAATATATGGACACATTTAATAGGCTGACTGGTTATAATATTACCAGCATGTATACAGATGACCAGAGATAGAAATAGATGGAGAGCCATGATCACCATTGTCTGCATGGAGCAGAAAGCAAAAATGGAAATTATCACCCTGGTTGATCGGGCAAACGTTATCAGGGCACAGTGCATTTCAAGTAATAATTCAACCAGGTACCCATTTACCTCACCTGGGACGAGTGTGCATGGCAAATGAAGATCAATGTCTGGTCCAAGGACGTTCGTCCCGTGGCAGGGATTCGACTCCCCATCGTCCGAAAGACCTAAACACCTCTATATGCAGAGTAAACTCTCCGGCAATGGTTCACTGCATACAGCCTACCGCACTAGTGTGTTATTTGCTGGCTTATTAATCACTGTCAAAATGAATGTATTCTTTTGTAAGTTTCATGGGACAACCAAATATATAAATTGATGTTTATTCTACGGGAAATGTTAATTCTGTCCAACATGTCCAATTGGAAATGCACTTTAACAATTACAAAAGCTATAGTGCTGGGCATCGCGGGGCCATCCATCAATCAATATGTTTTTCCCCACCCTAAATGAAACGTTGACATAAACAAAATTGTACCCTCTGTCACTGTGTAGTGAAATTGACACTTCTTTATGAGAAAGTGTAAATCCGCGGTTTGCTGAACATCGCTAGCATCCTAATTTTCTTTCGGACCGCTACCCTAGCTGCGGAGGGAGCATGCTGAGGGGAACTGAATGGGTTTCCCCAAAGTAGGAAGTGAGAAGGCGAGGACACTGGACTTTGCAATTTCAGTGCCGTCACCAGCTTTTTTCAAGGGGGGGGGGGGGGGGGGGGGGGGGGGTGCCTTTTGGAAAAAAAAAGACAAAACTTACCAACTCCAATGTCAGGCAGTGGTGCTAAGGTAGATATGAATATAACAACACTGATACTAAGAACATGTCGCCCTTTTCAAAAGACACCCCCCACCCGGCGACGCCCCCCCCCAAAAAAAAAAAAAAAAAAAATCCCTTTTTTTTTTTTTTTTTTTGTTTTTTGGTCTGGAGGAACGCTCCGCACCCCCCTGGCGACGCCCATGAATTTCTGTTATGAAAATGGGTAAAAATATTTTGTAATTGGACAACAATGCCCAATTACGGTTTGTCCAAGAATAGTCATTAATTAATTTTCTAACAGTGTAGTGTCAAAAACGAGAGGGCAATGGATTGGGGAGGGGGTAGGGTTGGGGGGGGGGGGGAGAGAGAGAGAGAGAGAGAGAGAGAGGCACGAAACAAGAGAGAAGGTTGAGAAGGGGGAATAAAGGAAAAATAAGAGGCCACAGCTGGTCCGTTCCACATCTAAGGGAGGAACCCAATTGAATATATAAAACAGGAAAAGATGCAAGGGACATGGTGCATCATAATTATGAACATGTATGCACTATCAGGGAGGAGGATAGAGAGAAAGATAGAGGTAGTGTGTGTGTGTGTGTGTGTGTGTGTGTGTGTGTGTGTGTGCGTGCCCTTACATAGATACACTTGTGGGGTACAGAGAACAAAAGAGCACAATGATGGCCTTTATTCCGTCATGCTTGTGGGGTACAAAATACAATAGGAGAAGTGCTTGTGGGGTACAAAGTACAAAAGGAGAAAACAATACAGTTCCCCACAAGTCAATGTGTGTGAGGGTGGGTGTGTGTGTGGGGTGTGTGTGGGGTGTGCATGCTTGTGTATGTAAGGCCCATACATATATTTTTTTTTTCATACCAAACCCTCAAAACCCTTGCAAAATGAAATAGTATAACTATTCTCAAAATCATGCAGGAAATCTACGAACAGTAAATGATTTGTGTTATTACGCAAATGCTCCCTTTTTTCTGAAACCAAAACATAAATAAAATTTTTAATTATCCACAATGCAGAATGTACGAGCAGATTAATCTTCGAACCTTAGTAGGTACTTTTGCTCAAAACTCTTATTTTAAAGATTATTAAGTATGCGGGGTCAGATCAAACAGCACATTTATTTCCTTCCTGCATCAAATCAATATAAAAGCTATGATTACTTCGGAATTTATAGAGGAATAGATGCTGAAATGTGAAATCACATCAAAAATAATAAAGCACCATAAACGATTTATAGGTCTAGAACACGACAACAATTTTCTGGCAAGTACCAAGCAAAAAGCTTTTACAGACAAAATCATTTCTAGAGACGACGTCGTCTGTTTATCTATGGTGTACGTCACTGGAATGATTTATTTTTACAAACACTTTCCATGAAAGGAAAGGACAATTAGCCTGTTAATTTATCAATTGCCAGGGGCCCCATCTTCTGTTTATATCACGCACCTCGTTGAGCAGCTGATTCCTCGTTTTTACAGAGAATTAAACACCGGTCGATGTTTCGGCTTGAAAAACGTTAAGTGGAAATCAATAAAGGAAGGAAATCGAAGTCTTTCATGTGACCTTTCTGAACTTGTCATCTACATGGTCTAGAACTTTGTTCCCACCTTGTGATCCCATGTCAAATGGGGCAGATACATGTATAATTTTCATTGGTTTTCGAAGGTCAAATGCCCCGAATTCTCACACGCAAACTTGTAATAACATTGAATTAAAGCCTTTCTTTTCGGAAGAAAATCTTTAGGTATTCAAAATGGCAACTAACCACCCAGACAGCAAATTGATCTCTCTAGGTGCTACATCTATCGACTTTGGCGATCATGTTGCTCCACAACTCTCTCTTTGCAGCCATCTCTGCAGACTATCCGTCCATCATGCCCAGATCTTCTCCTTCCTCCACTCCTCTTTCCATCGATCTTTGAAGTAAATGCCGGCTTCTCCAATCCTCCACTTCGTATCGAGTGTCCCATAAATCTCACCTGCCGAATCCTTATGTCACAAATCAGTTTTCTTTTCAACTCCGCTTCTTCTGGACAGACAACTACCCCCCTTTTACCCCTCCCAGTCATACCTCTCAAAATTTACACTATGCCTATCTTTATTTCTGGATAAAAATCCCCTAGGAGGCTAGGAGTGATTTCATTTCGGAGGTAGTTGTCCGGGGTTTGTGTTCTGGGTAGGTTATCATTTAGTTACAGTTTTCTGTGAGTATTTTTAGCAGAATCATATTGGCACAGTTTCATTATCTGATTTCATTTTATTCAGCTTTTATAATAAACCAGTAATATAATACAGAAGTTTACTCTAACTGATGTATAAAAGATTTCCCTATCTTTATCATTCTAATCTAATTACATATACAAATTTGACATGAACATCCAAATGAAACATTTTCGGTACAATGGAGAGTAAAACAGAATCCAAAGACCTTGACTGCATTAAAACGACCTACATGTAGGTGCATTTATTAGACAAGATAACGTTAAAATGATGCGTTGTGCCTGACAATGAGTTATGCGTGCAATTTATTCTGATTATTCGCGGAGTAAAATATCACATCAAACAAACAAGTGAGAGCAATGAATTTTATCCTCGAGAATGTATATTGATATATATTTTTGGTGCCATTTGGAGCATAAATGTTTGTTCAATTACTCGGCATGTAAGCTTGGAATGCCCCCTGCCTCCTGTAAAAACTTTCTGTGTTAAATAACTCGGATGTACTGGTTTCTGTATTCAACTTTAATTCTTCCTCTTCTCTTCCCCGATAAGATCACTTCTCGTTTAAACCTTATCAAGTGCACAAACACTGACACAAAGTCGGAGGCATAGAAATCATAATCAATATGACTATGCAGGCAGTGGAGTAATACATGACATGCATGACCAAGCCATTAAAGCTAATGAGAGAGTGCTTTTGATTGAAAATTAACTTGATTTATTTTCAGTGATCGTGGCCCGGCTATGATAATAATATACCAACTAGCCATCGGATCTTAGGCACTCTATTTCGCATCCATGTAAATGTATGTGTGATTAGTGAAGTATTGCTGACATGAAAGAGATGATAGAGAAAATATTTATGCATTGCTATTTCCCACGTCTGTATAACATCGTTTATTTTTGCATTTTACCTTTTCTAACCCTTTATTGTAATATCTGTCTTTCCAGCACATATAGGTTTTCTCTAGTCATCTCAAATAAATTCTTTTGTAACCATCTTCTCCCTGTCAAAAAGAAAAAAAGAAGAAAAAAAAAAACTAAAACCCCCCAAACCAAAAACAAAAACAAAAACAAAAAACAACAACAAACAAACTAACAAACAAACCCCCCTCCCCAAAAAACCCCACACACACACAAAAAAAACAACAAACAAACAAACAAAACAAAGCAACAACAACAACAACAACAACACCCACCATTGCTTACTAATCCGTCTGTTGATATTTTTGGGGATTTTTTGTTTTCTTGTTTCCCGTCCTCCTTCACTAGCATGGCTGTTCTCACATTTTATAAGGTTCTTGCAGGGGCGGAGTTACATGGGGAGCAGGGGACGTTCGACCCCCCCCCCTATGATTTGAGAGAAGACGGGGGAAAAAACCCCCAATTCCCTGTGGCCAAACCAAATCTGGCATACATTTTGCTACAAAGCATAATATATTTTATTCTTTGCTTGCTTGTCAGAGGTTTTTCGGACATATAACTCATAATCAAAAGATTATCATGTTTTGTTTGCTTGTCAGAATCTTTGAGACCTGTACCCCCTAACAAAATACACTGGCGCCGCCCATCGTGACCTTTGATATGTCTATGCCTCTCCAGGCGTTTGGTAACATTCTCTCAGTCCATCTTTCAAATGGATTATTCTCCCTTTTCGCTCTTGCCCGTTTTGGTTAAGATCTGTATGTTTTGCTCCTCACTAGGCATGATGGGTATGTTCCATTACTGTTCTGTGTCTCTTTCTCCTCCATTTCAAGTCTGTTTGTAATGGATATATATATATATAACCCTGGCATTTTCTATTACAGCCATATGAAAAGCTTTCGTTGTGTCATCAGGTTTGAACATTTCTTTTGTTGTTATCAGTAGAAAGACCGCTTTATATCTCTTAAGCCTCTTTCCTATTTAATGATCTATTCGGCTTATTTCTTATTTAAACCTTTTAAAAGTCTTTTCGATTTCCCTTGGGGAAACCTTCGCAAGTATACTTAGGATTTTGCTCTCTGATGTATCATTATTAAAGGTACTGTCAGTTATTTGCAGACACATGGGAAGGTTTTATTTCAATATGTTCAAATTCTCGAAATACTATATAGAACTTCGATGCGACTTCTCATCAAGTAGAAAAAAGAAGAAATAATAAACAATTATTTTGTAGCTTTGAATTTGATTAAAAAGACAGAAAAGTCTCGGAGACAACATTCCAAGGTATTTAGAACATCTGAAGATCTCTTTAACATGAAATTAATTTGAATAAATAAAGTATAGGGTATTACTGTTCGGAATGGGCCTTCAATCAAATTAGGAAATCAAAGCAAGCATCCACATGCAGCTAAATCTCAAGCTGTCAAAACAAATGAACCATACCTGTAGGCCCTACCAAATTAAGCTTGCCCACAGTACAGTATGCATTTAACTTCTGCTTATTAATAATTTCCCTTTTTAGCATTTTGACATTTTTTCTCCTGCAGACTGTTTGACATTTTTTCTCCTGCAGACTGTTTTCCCAAGATGGATAAGTTCTGTCATTTACCAGAGTCACTTTAAATTGATGCCCTGACACCACCTTTAATGGATGTTTGTTGCGTTATATCATAGACAGCAGCATATCAATATGCATGTATTGTGAGCTCTATAGACAAAGCTCACGTCGTTTTCAGGTTACATCTTGAAGCATTGTGGATACCCATCTCAGTTTTAGATGGTTGCCATGGGGACTGTCAATTTGTAATCCATAAAGGAAAGGAAGATGCTCTATGAGGAGGATGCAGGCCTAAGAGGAAAATTTAGAGTTCAGTGAAAATACAAAATGAGTACATTGACGCCTCTGTGCGCCGACACAAAATTTCGCACGTGCGTATAGACAGCAAGTCTGAATATGGCGGGGTGGGTCGGAAAAGAGGTCTGTTGGAATATAAAGGGGGTATATGAGGGATGCAGGAAGACAGAGGTGTCGGAGTATGGGACATATGATGTCGGAATGGGGGGGGGGGGGATGTTAGGAAAACAGCGGTCGTAGGACATATTGGTGTATAGGGATGGCGGAACATAGAGCTGTCGGAGTGTGGGGCATGCCGGAATAAGGGGATGGGGGGGGGGGGGGGGGTGTAGGAAAACAGGAATTCAGGGACCACCACTGTAGGAATTATTATAGGGATGGCGGATTAAACGGATGTCCCAACATAAGGATGACAGAACAAGACTGTAAAGTATGAAAAATGATAACAATATGCTCTTGCTGCCAAATAAAATTACGTTGGTAAATATTAATCTAGTAAAATACGAAATAATCAAAGAAGATAGTATGTTTTCCTCTTAAGAAATAAATTTGATAATGCATCATTGTGGTTTATTTTGCCTTGATGACTTAAATTTACTTGATAACTTAAATTTACATAAAATTAGACAGCTCTGTACGATAGGTTTTAAAGTGCTGTCACTCAAGACATTACAAAATGGTATTCATATTGATATCAAAAGGAAGATGCTTAGTATTTTAGTCTATAGTGAGATAATGGTCGGCCCTCTCGTCTGTCTGTTCTGTACAGCAACTTGGTTCGAATCCTCCTTTAGAGTTGTAACGTTCAAACTCCGTCCTTGACGTATATAATGAATTATCAATTCTAATAAATACACGTCCCTCCTAAATAATACATCTCTTGTAAAAAGAACAAAAAACCTAGAAAAAAAAAACTTCATTCGGAGGCCAACCAAATCAACAATAACTTGTATAAGCAACAAAATCCGACGCTTTGATATTGTCTTTGTCCCTGACCTAAGGAAATGGTAATATTATTCCCCCACTTTGGAAGTCTGTCAGTAATTTCAACACGATCAATATGAATCGTTGTTTTTCGTTTTCTTTTGCCCTGAAATCTCGTTTACATTTTAAAGTGACAGTAAATTGAAGCTCCTAATGGCGCCATCTTTCAACAGGATTTGAAAAGTGTCTGTGCCTCTAATTTTCCCATCATGCCCCATTCTAGTTTCTAGAAGCTTATAATGTATCTGTGGGCAATTTTCCCCATGTGCAACGTCAAAAATAATAGTTTGAAATATAAAATGTGCCTATTTCCAAACACCTGTTTGTCTAAATTCAAAATAAAATGCAATTAATTTTCAAATTATGATCTCAATTTGGCAGTTACTGTAAGGTGGCGCTGTTCAAGTTTTGCCAGTTTAATGCCATTTTAATATGAAATAATGATACCAAAGTGACCTACATATTAATCATGTTCGTGAAAAAATTGAAATACAAATATTCTGTATTGATGTATTGTAGGCCTTATTGAATGTATGCCCTTAAGTTTATGATACGGTGTTTTAACACGATATGGGATGCTGGAATAAAATGTATAAGAAAACAGGGGTGGCGGGTGTTTTAACACCATAACACCATATCATAAACATAATTGCATGCACTACATACTACATCTGATGTATTATCATAAACGAAAGTGTGCTAATCAGTAATATTACGGTTTTAGAGAATCAACAAGGAATCAAATATTTTCAAAGGTCCGTTCCCCAACAAACGCTCACCCACACCCACATGCACCCACACACCCAATATACACAGTCTCTCAAAACAAAGATTCATACGGATGGACAATATACGCACAAAATAACAAAGTTACAAAGCGTTTATCTACCGAGTCCGGTTCATCGATTTTAATTTTCATCGTCTGTTAGCAGATCGCGTCAAGTTGAAAGAAAATCGAAGCAGCAGATAGTCATGAATATTCGAAGTCTGATCAGGTATCCGTTTAGCGTCAGTCAGAGGTTGGTATTGAGGTCATATGCGGGTACGGTATTAAGGTCAGGATTTACGCTACACTGCAGGTACACATATTATATTACAAAAGAAATATATTTGTTTATGATGTGCCTAGAATGAAGGAAAATTTCGATCGTAGGTGTAGATAGACCAGACGAAATATATTTTTTGTAATGCCTGAACCAAAAACATGTAGAATATCTGATCATAAAGAGATAGATTGTCGCCTATGATTAGTGTGTATTTATTATTATGAGCAACCATCATGCAAAATATATTGTCATAATTATTCTTGCTTAGCATTTATCGGCTAAATTAGGTACCATATCACGTGAGAAGGTCTCCCATAATAGAAATATACATGTCTGTGTGTGTGTGTGTGTGTGTGTGTGTGTGTGTGTGTGTGTATATAAACATGAATATTGCTGGGCAGGAAACAACTTTTCAGGTAGTTAAATCTAGAACTATTTATAACTGTTTTATCAACAATTTACGTGAATCGTATAACTTAACAGTAAAGGATGGTCACAGCAATTTCAACTTTACAGATAAAGAAATATGTACTTTTTTCATCCGAGCAAGGAACACAACTCTCATTAGAAAACAAAGGGAATTTCAATTTATACTTTTACATGGAGCTATATATACAAAATAACATTTGATGAGGTTTGGGTTTGTGAGGGACAATTATTGCTCATTTTGTTATAAGGAGATTGAGTCTTACTTTCATATATTTCTGAACTGTGCGAAAGTGAAACCGTTATGGCAATTTTGTATTGAATATTTTGGCTTGGCTGAATTAAAAGATATGAATTGGGGGGATATATACATGGGATTACCTGGTAATTCAAATAGAAATAAATGTGTAAATTCTTTGGTCATGTTTATTAAATATGCAATTTTCCATTCTAGGGCTCAAGGCCAGGTTCCTTCATCTACAAAAATACAAAAATATATAGCTGATTGTATAGAGGAAGAAAAAAATCTAGCAACTAAGGCAGGGAAGTTACATTTACACTTACAGAAATGGGAAGAACTGAAAGTGAATAAGGATGTGAATGTGAGCAGGTATGATGTGTCTAGTGTTGTGCGTGTGTAAACCTTGGTATGATTGTTGGATGTTAGTGAGTGTGAATGTGAATGTTGTGAAGGGGGGGGGGGGGGGCGGGGGTTAAGTAGTGAAAGGGGTAACAAGGTATACCGATGAAGGGTTTATATAAAAAATATGCATTATGTTACTTTTCATGAATGATCATTTTCCCCTTCTCTTGGGTAAATTGTTAAATGCACATCTTATTATTTATGATATGAATATAACATGAAGAATTGTATTTCATTTAATTATACCGTAATTATACACTTTTGTTTACCCCTTTATTCATTTAAAGGAGATCTTTATATGAACTAGGAAAATAACAAAAAAGAAAAGAACATTAACATATTTTGAATGAAAGATCATTTGCATTGAATATTATACATTGTGGGACATAGGGAGGGGGTATAGGGCGTACGTTAGTGTTTGTCAGTATATTATTTACTTAGTGATTTCATTCCAACATTCTTCCATGCTTGTCTTGTGAATAATTTAACACTATGGTATGAAAACGAAATGAAGATTTGTATTTGTTTGAAATTATTTACATTTATTTTATGTAATTATCTATTTTGAATGAAATCTCTAATAAAATATTTTGAAAAACAAAAAAAAGTATATATATATATATATATATATATATATATTCCGATGTAAATGTCAGTCATCATTTTGTGTTTTTATACAGTCCTGATGAAGATCACAGATCGAAAGCTTGACAAATAAAGGATAATAAAAGCTAGGACCGTCTCATAGTGATCATATCTTTCACTATACCATCCACTAAAACAACTTTGAGTGACCACCAGCGTTGTGTTCGAGGAACATTTCTTACAATATATATATATATATATATATATATATATATATACATACATACACACACACACACACACCCGCACACACTCATATATATCGTCTTGTCAATAGCTAGTCATGAGTATCTGATACAGCATTAGAAACATTTGCTTATGAATCAAATAAGAAAGCATCCTCTTTAGTTTATTTTGATACTAAAATCAGCAACAACGATAACAAAAAAGAAAAACCACACAAAAAAAATCTTCATCAAGACCCTTATTTTCTTTATAAATTTACATGCTTACTTCTTTTGATGTGAAAGCAACTATACCCCCACTCCTCCTTTTCCTCCCTCTCCCGTTTATGGAAACTTTTGACATCGTTTGGGCTGTAAATACTTTTCATCAGTCTCTTTTACACTGACATATCGAAAAGGATTTTCCTTCTACCTCCCCTTTTAAGAATAGTGTTTATAGTTCTTTGTATTTTAACTAGGTCTATAATCTGCTAAATCAACTCTAATGGTATTTGTGATACTCCAAACTTAGAAGCTATAGGCACTGAACTTTCGATCACATAAACACTTTATCCAGGAAAAAAAATCGGTCAATATATTTGTTCTCTGTAATTGGATCTTGAAGCTCTTAACTTCACGACAGACTGTACTTTACCGTGAGTATCGGTAAAGAGATTGAGGGAGATAGACAACATAGTTGAATGTCTGTGCATAAGGGGAGGGAAAGAAAATACGAAGAGATAAACTGATAGAAAGTGAAAGAAAGAGAGAGAGAGAGAGAGAGAGATAGAGAAGGAGAATGAAGATATAGATCTACATCGTGGAAGGGGAAGACAAAGAGGATGATATGAATAGAGAAATATGAATTAGACATAATGAAACTAGTGATAAGAGATAAAAGATGAAAGATGAAATATAAGCGATAAAAAGTGTAACAAGAAATTGGTAAAGAAAGAGAGAGAGAGAGAGAGAGAGAGAGAGAGAGAGGGGGGGGGGGGGGGGGGGACAGAGAAAGCAAAAGAGTGAACGAAGGACAGAATATGGTGGGAAAGACAGAGGCGTCAATGTACTCATTTTGTGCTTTCACTAAACTCTAAATTTTCCTCTTAGGCCAGCATCTTAATAGAGCATCTTCCTTTCCTTCATGGATTACAAATTGACATTCACCATGGCAACCATCTAAAACTTAGATGGGTTTATCCACAGTGCTTCAAGATGAAGAAGTAGGGAGATTATCATTATCTGATTAATTGAAAATGGTACATTCTGAATACATATACAACTGATAGCCTTCCTGTATAATTTCATTTGTAAAAAATATTCCATGGAAAAAAAAAATCAGCATTGAGATGGAACCAGTTCTTGGTTTAATAGTTAACCCGTGTCAGCCTTTACCAGGTACCACACTCAAAGTGATTTATGACATTATGAAGTGCATACATACTTAGAAAATAATTATTATCTCTATTATCCGTACAGGCTCCTCCCATAAATTTGACTTGCTAGAGCCGGTATTTATAAAATCATACTTACTTAATTCAGCTCCTCGTTTCATAAAACTTGTTATCAATAACAAGTTGCAATAACTGTTATAAGCTACTGAAATCCTTGCACCTGATTGGTTGAGAGCAAATGACAGTTGTCATTGAATTTTATGAAACAGGGCCCAGGTTTCAACCCAGACCTTCAGTCAATTGATTAATGGAGCCCGAAGTGTCAACCTCTTCATCCCGTAAAAATTGTCATGACTCTGTTTTTATTAAAGTGAACAAACAAAACCATGTCAGGATATTAATTTCTCGTTTTTATTTCATGACAGGATTCATTCCATTTATTAATTTTATTACAAAACTTACAGTGTTGTACAGCATAAGGATCGACACTTTAATAGACTCCATACTGGTTTAACCCTTTCCTGACAAGAATTATTGAAAGGCTAAATTGATCACATTTTGTTCTTCAAATTGGCAACAATAGTATTTTTCTTTCAGTGCTTCATGGTTCTAATAAGATGTAATGTCTTTCAAAACAATATACATGGTTAAGAACTTTGTCAAAAAGTTGAAAAATTGCCAAATTTGATAAAAAACAAAACAATGATTTTGAACCTCTCAATGTGTTGCCAGTTTAAATATTTAAAAACTTACCCTCCTTTTCAAAGTTCCTGGCATCAAACGCAATAATGGTCATGCAACAAATATGAACACAGTGTTTGAGAAATTTTTGCTCTTTCTACTCATACATCTGGTATATATTTTTTTTTTAGAGCTCTGAATCCAAAGTTATTGAGCCAAACCAATTGACTCTAAGGGTTAACTTACTCCGCCTTTATGAATATGAACCTAGGAGTTTAATCTTTCTTCTGCCTCGTCCGATACTATTTTCAAGTCATTTTTGTCATTATCCAAGAAAGGACCTTTTGGTTTAATAAAATTGAAATTGAATTGAACTGAATAGAAGGACAAGCACTGAAAAAAGCGGTTTAATTTTCCCATAATTATTCCTACAAGCCGTCCGATATCAAAACAAAATCGCGAATAGTTTTACTGATCAATTTTACTGTCATAGTTTTACACATGTGGTTTGATATTCCCAACATTTTAAGCTACTACTTTTACTTTATAAAGTAAACAATTTCCGTTTGGAACTGCAAATTCTTTTAAATATTTAGTTCATTGTTTCATTTAAGAAATTTGTTATTTGAGTAAATTGACATTTCACTTATCATCCTCTATATTTGAATACTTTAAACTATCAAATACCGACAGAATATAGAATAATCTATCAATATTCATTATTTTTCCAAGTAACCATTCTCTTTTTTATTGTCTATCTAAATGACCGCCCCCTTACCCTCTTTTTCTTTACATGCATATATTTCGAATAGGGTACCTCGCGATGGAAGGAACTATCATTAAAACTGCTACCGTCGTTCTCCCTAAACATGTAAAGCTTTTAGTCATCGTAAACATGTCGTTTCAATTGGTGGTGCTGCACGAGACGGAGTGGCATCGCTTTCACACTTATCTTATGATTTGTTGCTTTTTTAAAGTTGACTTAATATCCATATTGACCTCGTTCGATGCCAAAATGCGACCCATTTTCATAAACTTAAGATGATTTGGTGCTACCAGTATTTTTATGTTGATTGGCTGACACCGTTCAGATATTATAATATACTATCTTGCTTCGTTCCACATTTTACAATTAAACTCGCGATTTTGGAACTTTTATTGTCAATTAAGAAAATGTGTTTACCCATTAGAATTAATCATACCATTGTGACAAAAGGCTTTAATCATTAATTTTCTACCATCACTTCCAGATTCAGATTCAGATTCAGATTCAAACTGCATTTATTTCCTTCTCATAATCAAATAAAATACAATAATGAAATATACATTCACACACACACACACACACACACATACAAAACATGGTGGAAGGAGGTGAGGGTCCCAGGAAGCACATGGTTTGTGGTGGGGTCGCGTTGACAATACATATTTACATGAATATTATACAACAATTATAACATACACAAAATATCTATAAGATAAAAAAGAAGAAAAGAAAAAGAAAAAGGAAAATGAAATCTGCAATATGTGCTACTGACTTTTACATGAAATCTACTTCACTCTGACACAAACTTCATCTTCCTGCCTTTTCCCTGTACCACTCTTTCCCCCTTCCTCTCCCTCTCCCGCTTTCTCTCTCCGATTTCTCACCGTTTTCTATCTCTTTCCCCATCTTTCTCTCTTTCTCTCCCTTTTTCCCTTTCATGGAAAGTAGAACAGAGACATAGGATGTACACTGTTGATGTTGATTATTCTGTCACTTTATCCTGTATTCTTTCCCTTGTGAGATTCCTCTGATTTAAATTAGAAACTAAAACTCCCCGTCCTCGTGGTTTACACAAAAATATCCTGCCCTAGTGTGCGATCGAGATTTCTCCCCTTGTGATTGTATCGACAATATAATCTCTGACATGCTTCGAGCAGTGTGCCTGCGATTGATTGCACAGTTGCAATCGATATCGGAAACGCTAATAAATAGGTCACTGGCAATGCTAGTGGTCAGGCAAATTCACATTTCTAGCTAGCTTTAATCGTTTGTTTAGATGATTTCTAGACAAATGAACCTGGATGATATATAGTAAAATTGCTTAACCACCGTTGAAGGTGCTATTTAAAACTAAAGGGTCATAAAATTACTTGAATGCTTCACTTTTCTGTCAAAAATGTAAGAAAAAAAAAATGAATCGCTGAAAAAAAAAGAACGATCCATGTTCGTTTTCAAAAGAGAATGATAAGAACTGGGCCCCGTTTCATGAAACTTGCTTTCACTGACAATTTACAAAAACTGTTATATGCTACTGAAATCATTGCATCTGATTGGCTGAGAGCAAATTTGTGGGTAAAAATCACTGACAAGACACTTGATTACACGCCCCCCTGTATTTACAAAAAATAAATTAATCATAACTAGAGAAGTAATTTCCTACTATGTTTCATACCTTTCCCTCCACCACATTACCTTATTTCCAAACATTATTCAGTTATTAGCATGATCATGACTGATTTCTCAATATGCATTTATGTCATTAAGAAAAGATTGAATTGAAAGTCTTGTTTCTACCTCTTGTCCATGAATTGCCATAGTTTATTCAATTTTCTAGACTTTGCATTATCTAGGCCTTGATACAATGAGAAAAAGTTTCAAGCAAACATACACGGGAGCAGAGTGATGGTATTAGACTTTACACGGCCAGGATGCAGTTATTTAGCAAAACTGAGCGTTTGGATGAGAATAGGTTCAACTATTGCATGTCATTCAGCTTTGATGCATAACTGTTACTTTCAACTAGAGACAAAACCTGCATATATTTCTATTCAGTCATTTGTACGTAGTTGTAGTCTATGTTTGAATTTAACTTTTAAAAATGAACGTAAATAATTGCAGAGTTGTATTGTCATTAAGTTTAGGGCATTGGAATTTAATAGTGTATATTCCAAACATGGACTAGAGAAAGAAATGCTCTAAACTTGTCCGTTAGAACTGCTTGTATAATCTACGATGTAGAATAGTTTAGTCCTGGACATACAATAGCAGTGTCAAGTTTTTCCACCATAAATTATAAATTACATTTCATTGTAGTCTGTATATAACGCTGCGTATCGATGCCTTATGACTATGTTAAGCGCGGGCCTAATAGAATGTAACGTTATGGATACCCTAATGCGAGTGATGCAAACTCATTTTGCGGGTAGAGAAAAAAAGTAAGAGAAAAGTGCAAGAGAAATTAAAAGCACCCCGAGGCCAGCTCTCAAAAGCACACACGTGATATTGCTTAATGAAATAGGGGGGAAACTTAGTTGTGGTGCACAACATGATTATGTGTTCCCCTAATGGAATTGTTTATGCCCAAGTGCTTTTATACGACCGCCTCTGTTAATATCTTGCGTAGATCTGAAAGTATTATTATGCCGCTGGACATGACAAAAAAAAAAAAGAAAAGAAAAATAGAGAGAGAAAAAAAGAGAGAAGATATGTCTCTGATTATACATTGTCCTCACATTTCCTCTTCATCATATTCTCCTTTCGCTCTCCCTCCCCTTTTATTCTCTACCTCACCCTCTCTCGACCAACTCCCAACACACACACACACACACACACACACACACACACACACACACACACACACACCTTATCCCGATTCCCATTCTATTTCCCCACACGCACACACAGTTCCCTAGACAGATCACACACACCCACACACACGCGCACACATGCACCCCTTCCCAAACACATCCTTTATGTCCCGACACTTTCTATTCCTTTCTAAAGCTTAGAGCCTTTTCTCTGACTCTCTCTCCCCTTCTCTCTATCTTGCGCTTCCTCAATCTCTCACTTCTCCCCATCACTCTTCTAATAGTATGCCGAGCAGTATCTAAAAATACCTGGCAGTTGGTCACTTGGTACAGCTAGACCTCAGGGGGCATCAGACTGGCATATGTGAAATTGAAACGTCTTCAATAAGTATTAATCATCTTTGTGATTGCTACGAAAATATTCCCCGGCAGGTCATGATGGAATTATCAGAAAGGGAAGGGGATAGGAAGAGAGTTAGTGGAGTTACAACGAAAGGGAGAGAGGAGAGAAAAGTAAATGAGAAAATGAGAAAAGAAAAAGCAGAGAGAGGGGGTGAAAGAAAGAGATATATTTGTCAGAAAGGGTTGAGGCAGAGGTAGAGAGAAAGAGAAAGATGAGGGAGATACAGAATGAGAGGGAGCGAACGAAAGGAGACAGAGGTATTTCAGGGAATCTATGGAGAATCAAACTGATAAGAAAACAGACGAATAATTGAATGGCCAAAAACACCTTGAGTAATAGGGGGAATTCATCTTTGTTAGGAAAGGAAATTACATGCTATATAAAATGGACACTAAAATGATGATGACAATCTCGTAATTTGTTTTGCATTGTCCATGTCCATGCCCAAGTAAAACGGGACAGAGGGAATGAAAACCTGAGGGAAGGTGTTTTCGAGAATACATGTCTCTTCTGATTTGACAAACTAAAGAAAATAAATGCATTTAACGTAGTGGGGAAGGGATTTACTCGTGAAATCTTATTCAATTATGAATTGAATCCGTCGCCGATGGGGTTTTACCACCATCTCCATCATTTTGAAATTGGTATGGCACGAAAGGACATACCTTGTAAAATGTCTCGCCTTTTCCCTAGCCGACGTATCGAAATCTGAATAAACATCTTAGGGTTCTTGTTGAGATGAAGCTAAATATCAAAGTTTCTCTGAACATGGACCGACTATAATGTGCTCTGATGTTGGTGTCTCTGCATTGAGAACATTCAAGGAACAGACCACGCACTGGTACCTCGAAGCATATCGAAAG
Source organism: Heliocidaris tuberculata (assembly GCA_025618425.1). Classification (NCBI taxonomy): domain Eukaryota; kingdom Metazoa; phylum Echinodermata; class Echinoidea; order Camarodonta; family Echinometridae; genus Heliocidaris; species Heliocidaris tuberculata. The sequence continues at coordinate 13,933,361 of CM046836.1, read as the reverse complement.
AAAAAAGAAAAAGGGTTTCTATGAAGCATCCGTTGCTTAATTCCTTGATTTTTTTTTTTAATCTTAGGATCTATATTTCTGATAGATCATATGTGTATATATATATATATATATATATATATATATATATATATATAACCCAATTTAGGCTTATTTGATGTCAAGTTCTGTAATGATACTATTCAATGACCAAATTAAACGTCGATTAATCCATCTTGCCATTTAATCCTACGGTTCTCTTTTATTCCCAGGTTCTATAATTTTGTCAGACCATATTCGTAACACAAAGCTTGTTTTTGAAGGCAGGTTCTGTAATGACAATCTTCGAAGACCAAAGGCACACGTCTGTACATTCATTTAGCTTTCGAATCATTCTTTTTGTTCGTTGTTTCTTTAGTTTTGTTGGGCCACTCATTTGTAAATCGAAATTTATATACTAACGATTTTTAAGAATCAGAACATATGTTGGTAAGGTCCTACTTTTCTGTGTCGATCTTAATGTTTTCTTGTTCTTATCTTCATATTTCAATTATTCTTGGTGCCGTATATTTCAATGAGCATTGAGTGATTACTCATTCTTTTTTCTATTGGGGTTTTAACATATTTCCGTATTCCACTCATCGTTTTAGTTTATACTTTTATACTTTTGATCTAATGATACTAATGTAGCGAGCGAGATAACTGAGGATTTCTATTGATATAAAAAATTGTCACAATTCTACACAAAGGGTGGGCGTTTCTTCAAACATTTAGTGTTGTTCGTGTCGGCGCAGAATACAGTGTACTATATAGTGTACCAACCACCTGAAAAAAAGGAATTTGTACACCGCTAGGAAGTATAAAATTAACCACAAAGAACTTTATCTGAAATTCTATAAGTCAACAGTTTAGCAGTATGAAGGAAATAAAGGATAACATGGAGGTGCTCGCGCGGAACCGAATCTCCGAGTTGGGTTCCGCGCGAGCCCTTATCTTGGCGAGCGCGTACGGGTGCGTTGAGTAGTCTACTCACGAGTCGCTTTTATGCTTATAGAGAGTATAATTAAACTAGTGATATATCTTTATAGAAGTGATATTCGAAGCCCATATTTGGAATATAGTAGAATGACATATAACCTCAAACATACAGAGTAAAATATTTTTTGGTGATTGGTACCCTTTAAAGGGCAATCCAATCTTGGTAATAAGATGATTTGTATGAAAGCAGAAAAATAAGAAAAACTGGATGGTGAAAGTTTGAAAGAAATCGGACAAGGACTAAGAAAGTTATGGATGATTGAAAAATGGGATCACTACATCTATGCGAATCTCAAATTGGCAATTTGGTCAGTCAATTGTTACATTTTTGTGGACAACTCTCCCATTTGTCGTACACAAAAATATCATTAATTTGCGGTTTTCTTCGAGGCACTTTTACCCTCAGGGCAGTACTCAAAATATATTGGAGATAGCATATTATTATAGGTCCTCATGAAAGAAAAATATCCTACTGAGTAATACATTTTGAAAAAAGTGACATTTTAGTCATTTTGTGTGTTGGAGCGAATGGGGGTGTTGTCCACAGCTAAATCACAGTGACATTACCTATTCGGCCAATTTGAAATTCCCATATGTATAGTGATTACAACTTTCAAAAAATCATAACTTTCTTATTGCTTGTCCGATTTTGTTCAAACTTTCACCAATCTACTTCTCCGATTTTTCCTCTTTCTTTCAAAGCAACTTGCTATTAAGGTTGGATTTCCCTTTAAAGCATGTTGCCTTCAACCTTTGCACTACACTTTTCATGGAGCATTATTACATCTGCATTCTACTGAAAAATGCATTCGAAAACGTTTTCATTCCCAATATTGCAGCAGAGTACAGTATATCTCGGCGCAATATCAATCTACAAAGAAATCATAATATTTAATGATAACATTGAGAGTACATCGCTTTCAATACACTGAATTTTGTCGAGTCATCGTATACAAACCAAATATGGCAGCGTACACCTGTACCACTGCTGGATCTGAATTAAAAGGGAAAAAAAGGTTTGAAATATGGAATTTTCAATTAAATTACCTCATAGAGCAACTTCATGGAATGCCCGACTTAATTTTTCATGTACGCTTGGTTTTACGTCATTTCTGAAATAATTTGATGTTTATGCAATTACCGATTTCACAAAAAAAAAAAAACTGCCGTCATTTAGCTAATACTGTCATATCACTTACTGTAGTTTATACCACGAAATTCATCGTAAATATACCTACCATTCAAAAAGTCATTTATCTTTCACATTTACTTCATCTTCCAGTGCTGAAAACCGATATACAAAATTAGCAAAAAATCAAAATGGGACTAGACCTAATAACATGGAGCTTAATTTAATATTAAGATTTAAGGAGCACTTAACGCTTGAACAGTATAGCTGAGAAGTCTATAGGAATATAAATAAACTCGCATTGTTTAATTTATGATTAATTCGTCGTTATGTATTAACGAGCAATATCTTCCAAATATTCATAAAGGTTTGTGATCATTCCTACCTGTCTCTTGATAGATAGCAGCCCGTGATTCTACCGTTTGTGATATTATAGCATACACTACCTCAATCTATTTCTTTAACAAATCTGATATCTAAAAAAAAAAATCACAACTCATTATGTTGAGGAAAAAAATAGCACAGTGACATTAACTTTTCGGAGCTCTTTTACCTACATCTACAAGACCGACTGTATTTTTCCTTCCGTAAGTAAATTAACACCTGAAAACATATAAGGCTGATTATCAAATAATTATGTTCATGTACCTGAGAATATATACTCGATGTTTTTATGACAGAAGTATTGATTCACGTAGGACTAATAATGGACGTTTTTGACCCACGATGATCCACGGTGTGTACAAAACTTACCGTCATTATTATAATGATGACTTCTCCCTCACATAGCTAATGTATTACCACCTGAATTATGGTTTGCAAAAAGAATGATTGCTTTTGTGGAGAATGCTCTAAATTCTTCCAACAATGCAGTAGCATACATTACTGGTATGAGTCAGTTTGGTTCTCATTCAGTGATGGGATGTAATATACGCTTTTTACAGAGCGTTTTTGATATGAGCTGTAAAGAGGTGATGTATACTTGGAATCATACATGTCTAAATGATGTAGAGAATAAAAGAGTGGCTGAACAAAGGGAACTCATTAATGTTAGGGATAGATGTCATTACAATGGGGATTGGGTTTTAAGTAAGGAAGAATGTAATGTGATTATCAATTTTCTTTGCATACATTAGCTACACTACTGAAGGGTGGGTGATCCAGGCTGGGGGTAAGAATGATTTGAACGGATAAAGTGGGGTCGGCCTGACGAGGCACTTTGCCGGTTTCTCCGGGAATGACGTTTTGGGGCTTTCTGCGTTGTATCGATTGAGCGGTTCTGCGCATGTTTTCTTGGGCGTGCGATGGGTTGGCAGTTGGCGTCGTCTTCTCCCTCCTCTTATGTTAGGGTGTTATTGTTGGCCTAGTTAGGGGTGCATGCATGTGTGTGACTAAATGTTCTTGTAGTTTGAATGATTGTGATTTTGTGTGGTAGATGTGGGAGAGAGAGAGAGAGAGAGTGAGAGAGTAAGAGAGAGAGAGAGAGAGAAAGATTGAGAGAGAGAGAAAGATTGAGAGAGAGAAAGATTGAAAGAGAAAGATTGAGAGAGAGATAGAGAGAGAGAGAGAGAGAGAGAGAGAGACGGGAAAAGGGGGAGGGGTGACGTCTTCGGCCATCACGTCGTTTTGTCGGGACAGCGTGCGCGGGACTGTTTCCTCGGAGCGATGCGGCGAATTCACTCTTGTGGTGATTCCGTTTGATTCTGCTTTTTCTGTTCGGATCGTGTTGTTTTCAGCCTGGAGTACCCGGTTAATTTTGGATAGGGGAGGTGGGCCACGCTCACCTGTTCTCATTTTCATATTCAATATTTTAGTGCCCTGTCATCAGCCGTGTTCATTCGTTCTATTCCCCCCCCCCCGCATACTATGTTATATTTATATATATTTATATTTATTTTGTTGTTGCCCAGGTATTTATCTTTGTAAAGTTTTATACTATTGTACCTTTTTAATTATGAGGTGAATAAAGACGATATGAAATGAAATAATCATTTCGCTAGGGTCGACATTACCTTGAAAGACACTCCAATACACACACACACACGCACACGCGCACACACCCATACACCCGCACACACATACACATAGGCCTATACTATATTCATCTCTACTCTGTAAACTAAAGCTCTCAAGTAAAAAAATAACTAAAAGGAAATCCATTATCAGTTCATTATCTACATATATATATATATATATATATATATATATATATAATGTGATGATGTTGAGTCTACTTTTACCATTCGCTTCGGTTTGGGTGATATGGAACATAGTGGGATGAATTCAAACCAAAGATGACGCAGGATACTCAGGAAATTTAGGCTTTCGTCTTTCGACTTCTTCAGAAATTTACTCTGTCGTAAACAGAAGTGATGCCAAGGTCTTGTTGAATTCCTTGAATAATGTTAACATTATTCAAGGAATTCAACAAGACCTTGGCATCACTTCTGTTTACGACAGAAAAAATTTCTGAAGAAGTCGAAAGACGAAAGCCTATATTTCCTGAGTATCCTGCGTCATCTTTGGTTTGAATTCATCCCACTATATATATATATATATATATATATATATATATATATGCAGAGAGAGACTACCCTCCGGTCATTTTGCCATTAATAAAAGTCAAAACATCTTCAAACATATATGCTTCTAAGCTTATAGTGTTCTAACACTTGAATTTATATGAAAACGGATTTGACCTTTCTCTTGTGCCGGTCACGCATTTTTATAGATTAATCCGTACGGTTCATCGAATCTAACCATAATAATTGTTTGTATTTGTAGTCGGAAATCTAGAAACCAGTGCCTTGGAAAACAAGGAGAGAAGGGAAAGAAGATAAAACTATAAATTGGAACAAAAGAGAGAGCCGTGAAAAAGAAGGATAAAGAATAAGAGGAGGGGGGGGGGGGAGAGATGTAGAGAGAGGACAAGAGGAAAAAAGCACTATTATAAGACCGTAAATTTTCATCCTTACTTGGATTGCCATGTACCCTTTCGGGATGTTTCATGGAATTCACTCATGACCTTCACCCACGAAAGTCCAGGAAAAGGGGCATTCTTCTGCAAAAAAAAGTGTCAAAGCAAACATACACGCCTTGGATTACATTCCAGTGGAACGCAAGTGGTCAAGACACGCAGAAAGGTAACCAGCGACTCTTTCTCACAGTTAACAATGCTAAAGGGATTTAGTCAGGAGTTTCTTGATGAGCAATTTTGAATTTGCAATTGCATTTGTCTCTAAATTAAAATTTATTCATCATCAATCGAAAGTAAAAAGTTTTGTGTAAACGACAACTTACATGTCTGAACATTTATCAATAGATGAAAAGATTCCTAAAAAAAAAAAAAAATGCACGAGCTAGGCTTGTAAAGGCGAAGACATCTGCACAAAGGAAAGTTGATAAATACAAAATAATTTACACACTGCCATATTATACAAACAATCTGAGCACGCAATCACACAACGCACACACACGCAGACACAATCAAACAGCTCACATCTAACATGACATAATATAAATTTATAACAGCGTCTTTATTGCACCTCCTGAACTAGTCTGTAACGGCTGTACAAATGTATTAATGCCCCAAAATCTCCTTGAAATTTGCTGGAAACATTAGGTTATTTCTACCATATTATGAAACAATATTAATTTGATGAACGCAATATAAAAAAACACTATTGTTAATGTACTTTGAAGTAGAAAACCAAACTTTATTTTTCAAGTGTGAATACACTACCATGTTCATTCACTGTCATGAATTTAATTCATTTCTTATGTGCACAAATTATTTTAGCAGGTGTCTTTAGTTATGTTAGCATGAATAGATAGGCGGAAGAGCGTGAAATCAGAAAAGTACGTGGAAGTCCTTTCTATGAAGTGTTGATTTTAGATTCACTGATCGCCAAAATATGATTATTGATTAACCAATTTTGTTAATCATATACTACCCATTTGTGAATGTAGTTAATGATGAAAGATATTAGGCATATCAAAACCAGTGCGGTGTTTATCTTATAATAAACATGGAAAATGACCGAGTCCATCAAGTTTCTGATAGTACGTGATTTCCCAGCTGGTCTTAAAGGAGAACAGTTCCCACTATGAACCAAAATAAATGTAATTAAACATTCGATTTTTCTGTATGTTGCTTGTTTGCCAGACACACCCTTGCCCATACCCCCCCCCTTGTGAATATAGTATCAATATTATGCAGATTTGAAATGTACGTCCTTGATAAAACACTTCATTATAAATGTTGCCCTCATTACACATTTAAGCTTGCAATTATTTCGCTGTTTACTAACCATCATGGAGTATAGAACGTCAAGCAGATAAATAATTTTTAAAAGCATTTGTAAGTACCAAGTCTGAAATATTCATCAATGAATTTTAACTAAAACGAATACCATAATCCTAACAAGTTTTACCAAACTCCCATGTTTTAACATTTGCTAGTTTAAGGATCCAGCTTTAACGTAAAAAAAAAGGATACTGTATAACCCCTAATCACGATTCGCTAATCAAACTTTTTAATGTAGAAATGTCTACACAGGTATCCGTATTTCAATGTCCTTAAATGTTTTTTGCTGTTTCTGGTGTTTTACAGATATCAACTCCCGTCTTGCTACTAAGGATTAGCCGATGATATCGGATAGGTCGCGTGAACAGCAACCCGAGCCATCGCCATGTTACATACCTGCCCCAAGCAAACCATTTATCACAATGGCAAGTCAACAAAGCCAGTGAGAGTGTACGATTAGTGTTTCAGCTCACGGCAAGGCCAACTATCACATCTGGACTATTTTTCAGCATTCAAGTGCCATGCTTTCATTAGAAGCTCACGGCGAGGCTGTAGTGTTACGTTTTTTAAGGACGTACTAACTGAGATGCATCCGTAATGACCAATCATAACTAACAAGCTCATGAAGCCAACTTTTTGGAGAAAGACTCCCAGAAAAGGACAGCCTGACATTGATGGTGTGAACAATTTTTATTTCTCTGGAAACTGACCAATCAACAAGCAGATCAGGATAAAACCAGATTGACCATCAACGACACAGGGTTTTCACTTTCCAAACAATGCAAGTGAAACATTCATTACGTGCCTTTCGTATTTCGAAAAAATATGAACATATTACACTAATCAAGAAATTCTGCAAACGTGGAAGATTAGCTGTTTCGCTCAGTCGTGAACGTGACTTGGTACATTGAAGTGAAAAATAAATAGCATTTACTATCTAATGAAGATGTCGACTGATCTAGGTAATTGTGATGAAAGCAACGCTTTGGCAACACGCGAGGGTTCAATACGGGGAATCCTCAATACTAAGAGGACTTTAACCCGAAACTCCAGCACGACGAGCAAATCCAAAGGTCCAGCTCGTCATCCGAGTCTCCATCGCTGTGTCAGCGAAAGCGACCGAGACTTGCACGATGTCACCGGGAGCACGGTCATCGTCACGATGCTCATTCTCAGTCCGCCCATCGTCCTCGTAGGCGTGATTCTTCTGACCACGGGGGCCATCATCAGCAAGATATTCGTGCTTGTCGCGGGGCTTGCCACCATTTTAAGCGGTGTGCTGATTGCCGCCACGAGTGCCTTTGTCTTCGTACGCATGCGCGGTGGTGTCAGAAGTCAGAGCAGTTTGAACGACCGTGGATCATCCGTTCGTTCGAGAGGCGGCAGTGCTGGGACCGCGCCAGGCCGAGGTAATTACTACCGGGTTACAATGGATTTGGAGAGGAGCACCAACTCGGCCGATGGGTCATTCCGCGTGGAAATTACGGAGCAGCCGACCACCATGGTCACCTTTTTCTCCTCTGGCGATTCGGATACCCAGTCAATACGAAGCACCAAGATGGACGGGTAGGTTGAATGGCCTGAAAATATAGGTCTACCTTGACTGGGCGTCTTTAGAACATGTTAAAGAGGGTACAGATGTGGCAAACCAAATTTGCCACCCCCTCCCCCCAAACCCCAAACCAAACCAACAAAAAACAACAAGAAACAAACAAACAAATATAAAAATAACTTCAAAATAACACGAAATTTTCAGAAAATAATATTCAGAAACAAGATCTTTAAACTAATAAATCCATTAAGAAGGATAAAAACCCCCCATGAATTTTCCTTACACTCCCAAACACCCCTTCAAAGAATGGAAACGGAAAAGTACAAAATCAAAAATGCAAATCATCAACAACAAAGAATGGCTGATTCGTGAATAGATTAGAGGAAAGTGTATTGTTAGTCTTTTGATAACATTTAAAAAAAAATCACTTATAACATTTACTAGAGAGAAAGAGTGGAGATCGAAGTGTAGTAAAAGCACATATGCTGTATGATCATACAGCATATGTGCTTTTGACGGTTGCCATGGTTGCTTAGACAAATATCCAGATTAAATATTAAAATAATCTTAATAGCTATCTTGTCAACCTGTAAATTTTCTTTCATTACATTGAAAACTAATGCTGGATACTATTTGTATTATTCTCGATTTTTTTTCGTATGAAATAGAAGTGAATGAGTGAAGTTATGTGAATTAAAAAAACAACAACAAACTTTTATTCATATTGCCCTCTTTCAGGTCAAATAACAGCAGTTTGAGCAGCACCAGTGACACCATTAAAGCGATTGGAATCAAGCTAGGGTCGGAGAATTCAAGTCCAGGCTGAGGGTTATAAAAGTCGTGATGGATACTTCCATGATTACTATTCACCGTTTAGGACGTTTGAGTCTCATATAGACCAAACAACATGAGGTTGCAAAATCAACGATTTACAATCGGAAAATATCAGTTAAAGCATCAGAACTCACCTTAAAACTTTTATGAGGACGATTTTAAAACATGATCTATGTGACTTTACACATTGTAAAGACATTTACTGTTAGAAGTCTTTACATTTCGAAAGTACCAAAATACATTTTCATAATGGTGTGTAGCAAGCATGTAGCATGACGTCTTTATCGTTGATAAGCATGCGAAGCACGTAAGAGCTTCTACAGACGGCGATCGAATTATTAAACAGTTAGTCGGCATTATCGTGAATACAGTATATGCATATACGTATCAGTGTAAATAACGACCTGTATACTATTACTGAGACTGGCACCACAACTACCATTACTACTACCATGACTACTACTACTACTACTACTACTACTACTGCTGCTGCTGCTGTTGCTGCTAACAGTGCTGCTGCTGATACTACTGCTAGTAGCAGTGGCAGTAGTAGTAGAGTAGTAGGAGTGATATCTTCATCATTATGTTATTTGTATCATTATCATATTATCATTATCATTATCATATTATTATTATCATAATAAGTCGTAGTAGTAGTAGTCAGAAGTAGAAGAAGTAGTAATAGTAGTAACAGTAGTAGTGACAGTGGTAACATTATAACACCCGGCTGTGAATGCATTGGTTAAAATTAGCGCACGCGATAAACTAGAATTGTATGATATTGGACAATTCTGAAGTTATCAAGTGAACCTATATTTAACCAATGAACGAACTAGAGCCGGGGGTTATTCGTTTTATAAAATGAAATGTATGGATCCTTGTCGTTATGAAACGTATGGATCCTAATTGTCGTTTTATAAATTAATAGAATCTAGATCTATACTCAGTTAGATCTTACTAAACTAAAGTTAGGTCACTATCTAGATTTAACCTAGGTGAGATCTAACGTTAAGTCTGTCTCTGTCAATTTCTATCGGTAGGCTACTGGGTACTTACCAGCAGCTGTTATGTCCACGGACCACAGAAGAAGCAAAATCTCTTGTTAAAAACACAAACTTTCCAAATTAAACTGAAAAATAGAGGTCATGCCTTCTTACTTTATTAGCCTAGATCTAAGTTAGACCCAGGGGCGGCGCCAGGGTATTTTGATAGGAGGGGCAAGACGACCTAAAGATGACGTCATATTTTTTCTCCATTAAATAACAGGGGTAATATAGAGTTATATGTTTAAGACCTCTTTTTAATACTGCTCTTTCTTCCCTTTTCTTCCTCCTTTTCTTCTTCTTTTTTCTTTTTTTTCTCTTTTCACTACTTGAAAAGTCATAGGGAGAGGGGCGGTCGCCCCCTCTGCCCCCCCCCTGTAGCGCCACCCCTGGTTACACCAATTTTCTAATCTAACGCTACGGTACATCTATCACAAATGAAGATGCTCGCTATTCCATTTCCAGTAAATTGTTGATTCAACGTCAAAGTAATAAAGTTAAACAATAACACAATTGTAGCAATTCCTCCTCAGGAAAGATCTTATTCTTAAAGGGAGTACCCAATGCTGAAACAATGTTAGTTCATTTAAAAGATCATGATTTTATTAGAAGAAAATCATCTGCCTTAAAAAAAATTTAAAATTCGTGTTGCCAGAAAATCCCCGAAATATGGTAAGATTTCAGGATATTTTGGCCCCTCAGCTGTGTCCCAATTTCAGCTAGGTAACCACAATGACGTCAAAGTGGTTACCCAGGTTCGCGTATTGCAGATGTGTTGCGCGCTAGACTGTACAAAATGCATTACACCTTGCGCGCATTTTGCTATAATTGCGCGACAAGGTAACCACTTTGACGTCATTGTGGTTACCTAGCTGAAATTGGGACACAGCTGAGGGGCCAAAATATCCTGAAGTCTTACCATATTTCGGGGATTTTTCTGGCAACGCGAATTTTTAAAAAACTTAAGGCAGAAGATTTTCTGCTAATAAAATCATGATCTTTTAAATGAACTACCATTGTTTCAGCATTGGGTACCCCCTTTGAGATTTGGAACTGTTGCTACATTGTCCCCAAATGTACCGTTCCACTGAATAAAATTTAAAAGTAACACGAATGTAGAGCTGGATCTATCAGCAGAAATTACGGTACCGTATGTGATTACAAACTCAAGAGTTAAGCTAGGCTAGCTAGCTGCATAGCTTTTGTACAACGATGCGCGTAATAGCTGTACGCGCTAGCCTAGCTACAGCCACGGCTAGAGCTAGCTACACGTACGTACGTACGTCCATCCAGGGGCGAGATACGAACACGTACGCGCGCATTGCTTCAATTGATAGGTGCTACTCGATTAGCGATCACATTGACGCACACGTGCAACATACTTTCCTAATGCATGCTTGTTAGTCAAAAAAATGCAAGTTTGTTAGTCATAAAATGCACAGTAGACTAGACAGTAAAACTGATGCATGTCACGTGACCGGCTCTCAGCCAATCATTTGATTAGGATCCATACATCCATTTTATAATAGTGGTGGTAGTAGTAGTAGTAGTAGTAGTAGTTGTGGTAGTAGTTAGTAATGATAACAGTGTCAGTACAATGCTAGTACATGACTACATGAGATAGTAGTAGTAGTGCGAAAATTGTCACGGTCATCGTTGAAATCAGAAGAAGTAGAGGAAGTTCTTTGAGTTTGAGGTTATCTTAGTCCCAGTATCTTTTTTTTTCGTGTAGAAGATGACTTTTCTTAGAGTTAAGGAGAAAGAAGTTTTCGGTCTTGTGGGCTGTCGCTCTCGTGGGCTGTCGGTTTCGTGGGCAGTCAACTATCAGGCTTTTCCCTTTTCCTGCTTTCTCGGGATAATGGACTTTCGCAATTATCAGACCTTCCCTTTTCGACAGCACGATCATGGTTAGGACTTTGAAAGAGTTCCTTACCAGCTTACGAGAATTTGATGTATTTATTGGTAATGTGATGGCTATCACGTTTATTTAGTTTCATAAAATAACACTTAAAAGAAGATACATTTCCAAAGAGAGAGAGAGAGAGAGAAAAAAAAACTATTCAGGCAATACACAAATTGCCCTCCCTGGGAACTGACATGCACTGTCCTTCAGTTTCCCTTATAAATATAAGTTGGTCTACGGCATTGCGCTCAGTGTCTAAATGTCAAGTTAATATTTTATTTCCAAAACATATTACATCCACATACTTTGTTAAGTAATAAATGAGGTAAATTATACATGAGTTACATGCATAAAAATAGTTTTACCATTGCAACAATGAGAAAATTCCGGATCAACATTCTAATATTTAAAAGAATTAGGCCTACAATTTTTGTTTTCCCCAGAGTTTATATTCGTATGGATTAATTATGTATGTTTAGAAAGACACTATTTTTTCAATTACATTCTAGATATGTGGGTCCCGTTTCATAAACTTGTTATCAATAACAAGTAACAGTGTTATAAGTTACTTAAAGCTTTAATTTAATTGGCTGAGAACAAGTTTGTCCCAGATTTGTGTTAGTTGTTATCAATAGCAAGTTTTATGAAACAGGGCATTCTTGTTTGTTCATGACAAACATTTTCTACATACTGTTTTTTCTACATAATACACTCAGCAAAAAAAAAGAAGGAAAAAAAAAGAAAGAAAGTAGTCCCCTTTTTTTTGTTCAAAATGTCCATTTATATATATATATTTTTAAAAAAAATTCCACCAACATATTAAGATAAAGTTTTACATATTTCACGCGTGGATTGGCACATTCATTTAACCGTTAGAAGGCCTGATAAAGAAAATGGGAAAATAGAGCAAGTAGCCATTCATCTGTAAGACAATGAAAACAAAGAATAAGAAACATTGAGGAGGACTGAGCTCTGGATGTCAACTGTAGTGTCAGGCCTGCATGGTTTTGACAAGCAAATACAAGTGTGTCTCGTGATTGTTTTTCCTTTGTTTTAAATTGACTCTATACAGAATAGAAATGTTCATCAACATTTGAATGGCCAGATGCCCCATTTGAAAATATTAACTTTGAATAATGTCCACTTTCTTTTTTATTGCTGAGCGAATAATACTAAAATTTTAATATGCTGGGGCAAGCTCAAGTGTAGAAATACTACTCAGACGTTTAAAGTGTCATAAAATAAAAAAATCATAAACGGATCATAGAATCGAATGTGGAAGAATATAGTAATGTGGCTTATATATTTTGTCATGAATTTTCAAGATGCAACATTCCTTTTCATATTAAGATAGGTCATTATCAAACAGAATCATGAATTTCATGTAGATTCTACTATCAGAGTGACTGAACCAAAACGATTGAATATTATTATGTCTCTTTTGTGTAAATTGGAAATTCGTCACAATGTATTTTTATCCTAAAAATATGTAAATAATATTTTGTATCATGTTCTATTGTAAAATAAGTCCGATTAATAAACCCCCAAAACAGATATAAATAAAACTTTGATGAGTTGGTGTGGTACTTCATCCCCATAGTAGTCTCGATCACCTCGTAAATGTCTTCGATATTTATTGCAAGTTTGATTTTAAGAGAAACTTTATATCTCAGTACTGGCAGGTTCTGCACGTGCCATTTTCTACAGTCATACTGTGAATATTTTAGTATAAACAATAAGACAAATTTAAGTAATTTGTTTTGGCATAATTGTTAAAGCCTCTATAACGTCCGTACGATTGAACAAACTCTCCCGCCAAAATGATGAGAATTGTCGGCTTCTTTGTTCGTTTGTTAATTGGACTCGCTCAACATTCTCTGTCACACAGTGGTAAATATCATATTTTTGCAGTTGCATTATTAGAAGGTTGAAGGTAAAAAAAACAAAAATGTACTCATTTATTCATTTCCGTACAAATCCGTCTTCACAATAATAATTTGATCACTATAGTTGAACTATCTATCGATAACTGCATAACATTACAAAGTGGTTTTCAGATCTTTTCCGATTTCTTGGCCATTCTAATTAATGAAATTAGTTGAAATCACTGTTCATGCATGTATCATGTCAGTCTAAAGGTATGTGAATATGGACATCAACTGTATAAGAATAGTTCTGTCTATAGGCGTACGGGCACATTTTCTTGAAGGTGGGATAAGGCTTCTTGCCCGAATATAATCTTTCCAGCCTTTTAGAGCGAGCTAAGCAAGCCAAAAAATACTTTCTTGGTAGAAAAAGGTTATTTCTTCAGCGGAATACTTGAAATTATGATAATTACGTTCTCGAGTACCTCTATGCCCGAATATGAGGATATTCGGAAATTTCGCTGCCCGAAATATGAGGTAACGTATGCGTGAATATTGGTATTATAAAGTTCGGGGGGGGGGGGCTGCAGCCCTGAACCCCCCCCTCCCAGCCTCGTGCGCCTATGGGTCGGTCAGTAACGATCTTTAGACACAAGTGCCAGATCATAGATGGGTGTAGACTTCATAAACTATATTTTCCAATAAGTTCGTTCAAATTATACGTAAACAGTTAGAGAAGATTGTTGACGCATGTAAAAAAAGAAGAGGAAGAAGAAAAAAAAGGGAGGTGGAAACAGAGGGTATTAATTTAAGAAAAATACCTTGTTACATTTTCTCATTCATACAATCATGGATTCACTGATATTAGAGTACTTTTCACTAAAATTTAATAGAAACACATTTTTGAACTTAGAAAGCACTGAATATCTTTTCAATAGAACGACACATTTTATGACCGATTTTAGGAGAATATATAAGCAGATATTAATGTAAATGAGCGCGTTTGAAGTTTCTGATCAAGTGGTTTTATCCTAGTCTTTTGTTGTTTATAGCATCACGTAGTGCTGTCAGTACTTGCCAATCAAGTGAACCCTGCCAAACTGGCATTTGCACGGACATATCAGTAGACACAGCAAACGGTAAGAAGCCCATCATTAATATTTGCATATTATACTCATAGAAACACATACATGCATGCTTTCCTTAAAATGATAAATTTTCATTGTTTCCTGAAAAAGACAATGATTTTATTTAAAAAAAATAGAATACACGTGTGGTGAAACAGAAGCGCTCTATTCAGTCATCGTAGCTAAATGACTTAGCTAAATATTATATATATATATATACAGAAGCATTATTACAGTTATAATAATTAATAATTTGGAGGCTTTTCCAAAGGCAAGTACTGTTGGTAGTTGTAACCAAATTAGCCATTGGCTTTAATGGGCGACTCTGTGCCATGTGTCCCGCACGACAAATATGTCTTTTATCCATTTGATTTCATTAAAAAAAATTTAAAAAAATACTTGATATGACAGTTGACTAAAAGTTTTTTTTTCTTTCGGGTATCACTACAATTAGTCAGTGGTATATCAAGATATTTTTCATTTTGGTATGAAGTAAATGAATAAATGTTATACGTCTTAGGGACACACTGAACGGAATCTCCGATGTGTAAATAATGTTTCATCAGACATATAAAGCAGATGGTGTACGATTCTGATATTTACGAAATAGTTTAACAGAATACCGCCAAGCTTCATTATTTTCCAAAATACATTATTCATGTATACCAGCATGCAAAGGACTACCTTCTTTCTTGTGTGTCTTATCTTTTCAAGAAACAAGATGCCTTCTGATTCCACAGAACTGCATTTACACTGGTAAATAATTCAGCATCTCTCTTTTTATAGACCATGCTCCTTTACCACCCCCTTGCACAGAGTAATGAAAATTAAGGGTGGGGCTATAGATAATTCTTACAACGTAGCCCCCCCCCCCCCCACACACGCACAGAGTTTCACTTGGTATATTTTGGATATTTTCTTTATATTTCTTAAAATATAAAGCAAAAAAGATTTAACACGCTAATAAAATGACATGCTACTTCGAATTCGTTCCTTTGGTAAACTATACAGTTGTATTTTCTAAACTATATGGTATGAAAATGGCTTATTCGCATAAACATGATAAAGCTTATCTTGTAATAGAATTCAATTTAGAGAGAACTCGTTAAAAGCGATTATACTAATAAAGAAAATAACTGAAGAATATGTTTCAAAGCAGAATTATTCCATTTTCATTGGAGAAATGTGAACAGTGTGTACATGTATATACCTGAATCTGTTTTTTGCATATAACCCCTCTTTCAGTGATATTCCTTTTGTTTCATTTAATGAAATAATTTAGATGAGTTAGAAAATGTCTGCGACGGGGGATCATTCGATATGGCGTACAATGGATCGTCTACCATTCGATGCTTGTATGTAGTAAACGTCGATCTCCTTTGCTCTACAAAAACTTAGCCATTAAAAAAGAAATCATAATCCATAATTCTTTACCTTTGAGGAAAACAGTCCTGACAAACATAACTAATATAATTACGCACACTTTTTAAAAGTTATTCTAAGGATTTAGGTTCGTATTGTGACGTTAGTTATGTAATTCGAGTATTTCAACGCCTAAGCTTTGCTCTCGGTAGGCCCTTCTCGGTATTCTTTGATCAAATCTAATGCCATATGAGATGTATAACAATAATATATGATATCTTAACACTGCAACACTATATCAATTGCACCTTTTACTATTTACTGCCGTACCTTATTTTCATTACTTTTTTACAGGACTGACCGGGAGTTTTTAGCTCGAGGCCTACAAAACACCAAAGCGTACGAATGCTCTCTGTGAGTAGGCCTACATCAACCACATAATATTTCACCTACATTGACCTACAGTATTATAAACTCTGGAAAAAAAATCACAAAGCTCCTTTTTATACTATTCATATCTAATAGAAACTTGATTTTACCTCCTTGGATGAATACCATATCAAAGCAATTGTTCCTATTCATTTTTTTTTTTTTTTTTTTTTACCACAAAAGTAACATGAGTAATTTTTCTTGGTCCACTATTTTTTTTCCATGGATGCAGAGTGTAATAATGGTGTAAGGAGTGTCTTATTTGAGGGCAGACCGCCATGAAAATTGAAGCTTCGTTCATAAAATATGCAGTAAACCTTCTAAAAAACAATAACAAAAAAACAACAACAACAAACAAACAAAACGTTTCTGTATACATGTATAATGCAACGAATAGTAAATACGCTTAAACATGCTTAACGGCCTTTGTTGCGCACAGCTACTTTGTTCACCTCTGTCTATAATCTAGATGGTTCATATCATAAGCTAGATGGTTGATAATACTTGTTTTTACGTTTCACTCTTTGATGTTATATTTATTTAATCTGTCTACCACGTCAAGTGTATATGAGGTTTTAAATGCTACTGTTCAATTGGTAATGACACGATGGTACATTAGTTTGGAAAGGGGGCTGTGAAGAATACAGTGAAATCAATCGTCCACAATGAGAGAAACGGTTTTGTCAATAGCAGCATCGGGTCGCATTACCGTGAGCGCCAAATATCTGTGCATGAGGAGAAAGTTTGTCTATCTGTTGTATCTGTAAAAAAAAGAAACTTTGTAAAGGATAATGCTTGGTTATCCTACTCTTCCCTATTACACATTTCTGGTATCTTCCCGAAAATATTTCAAGCATTATTTTGTCCAACATTACACACACACACACACACACACACGCACACACACACATATATATATATATATATATGTTGGCAAAGGTCCAATTAGTGTAAAACATGAAAAGAAATAGATGTTTTTCTGAACAGGTGTTTTTAATCCTCATTTTTTTTTGCAGGTATCTGACGGATTTTGAAATCCATCATATCGAGAATGGTGCATTTTCAGGTCTATCACAACTGAAAACTTTGTGAGTTGTATTTTATTTATTTTATTTTTAGATCTTGCGAATTAAGGTTCTGATCTGATAGAACTCTTAAACATTCAAGGAATTTCTTTCTACACTGTAAAAAATAACTGTTAAACTACAGGTTTTTGGGGCCCTTGAAATTACAATTCATTGCCGTTATTTCAATTTTACAGTCTTTTCCTGTAAAACAACAACAAATCGTTTCCATGGTTCCATTTTAATTTACATAGATTTTGCTGTTAGAAATTAAAGTTTCTACTATTTAACAAAAATACGGGAACCCCGTACCTTGTGATCAAAAGTCTGCAGACTGATCCACTAGACCACACCTGAACATATCAGTAGGCTATAAATGACTTACATGCAACAGGTTGTAAAGTACTTATGCTGGTACTGACGAAATCAAGGTAGAAAATACTAGTATTGTAAACCTTGTATAAAAATTGTAAATATTTTACATTGTTTTTTCTCTATTGTGAAAGAGTAACTATCAAAATAGTATTACCACAAATTTAATTTTTACATAATCATAACGTTATCACAAATAGCTTAGGAAATTTTTCGGTTACCGTTTATAATTTGCTGAGAAATATTTAATTGATTTTGGGATCATTATACAGATCCTTTTGTTAACAATATATAAAGGAATATAAATAAGTGCAGTTACTTTTAACAAAATAATTTTATTGCAGGTACTTTTATGATAACGGTGCAATAGACCTTAGATCCGGAACTTTTTCTGGTTTAAGACATCTCAGATATTTGTAAGTATTGTTTGCTGTAAAATCAATAATATTCCATTACATCTGTCGACATTATATCTGTATTATCGGACCTAAGCTGTGGGAAAATTTATTTGACATATTCAATACTATACACTGCTAAAGACTCGTTTAAATATGCCGCGATAAATCGCCTAAAAAAGAAAAAAAAAACAACCCCCCCAAAAAAAAAAACAACAACAACAAAAAAAATTTAAAGCGTACTGCGCTTCACAATATTTGGGCAAGTCCACAGTATTTGGTCATTTGGTTTCCCATACTTTACCAATTATAGATGAATCGTCAAGATAAATTGACTTCAAATATGTCATTTCACTTCATATTTTGTCTAATTTGAGCTACAGTAGGGCTATAAACTTTTAATATGATAATCAGATATACATGTACTAAAATCTTGGATGTCGTGTGTAACGTATGGGACATAATAGTTTGGACTGAACGAGGCTTCCCTGCCGTAAAGAAAAAAGTGTCCCACAGTGTGTTCACAGTGTTTTCACATAGCCGACTCTGTGAAGATGTGGTTCACAATGTTAAAACGCTCGAATTAAACTGTGTGAAGATGATTTCACACTGTGGACACCTCCACAATGTAGTTTACCACAGAGTGTTCACATAGTGATGTTCGATTTCACAGTGTGAATTTACCCGCTTACAATGTGAAGATGTGATTCACAATGACAAAACACTCGAATTTAACAGTGTGAAGATGATTTCACACTATGTTTCACACTATGAACACACTGTGAGACACTGTGTTCTCTCTTCAGGGTAAAGTGTGAAATACAAATGAAAACATTGAGTACCATCAATATCTAATCTAATCTTATCATATCTTCAATACAAACTCCTACTGGGGCCTTGAACCCGCTATTCTTTAACTCAACCATTCAAAATGTTTGCAAAATACAACCTCATCACGACAGTTCTGTTATATGAAATTTATCGTTAGTCATCACAAGGTCCATGAGATCGATGATTTTGTGTTTGTAAATCCCCAGTTCAGTTAACATGCGTCTCAGGAACCTTCCGACTAGTAGCCACTAGGTACTTGAGATCGACACCTTTGATTATATGAACCTCCGGTGTAGATGACACGTTTTATCTCGGGAACCTTTCAACTAGTGGTCACAATGTCCATGAGATCGAACAAGACCTTCAAGTTAATGGACCTTGTAAATATTCTAACAACTACAACCCCCAATAATGAAGACCCTTCTAAATTTGTCTTGTCTGTCAAAAAGTAGCTGGCAGTTATATAGGGTATTTTCAATTTTCTTAGGTATCTTCGTGGAAACACCATACCAACAATTGTCCATAAAGCCTTTTTGGGTCTAATTCGGATGAGAAATGTGTGAGTATGTCATGATGATGATGTTGATGATGACAATAATTACAATAATAGTAATAATGATAATAATAACAATAATAATAATAATGATAATAATAATATTAATATTAATTTTAATATCGTCTTATTTACCCAGGGTGCTATTCGTAAAGGCCCTGATTTTATTCTGGCTTCAGCCGCGCTACCACCGTAACACGGTCATTTGTTTTTTCCCAACCACAGATATTGAATCTAACGTTCATAATCGATATGGATGTCTTGATTTATTCATCATTGGTATCATGGAACATTCGCAGCACACTGCATAATTATGATATTGACATTAAAAAAAAAAAAATCACATATAAGCATTAGAAAAATACTATAAGATTATGAAAGGAGCTAAATAATACAGCATGCGCTAATCAAGTCTTTCCCCTTTTCAGATCACACACGTTACGTTTCTAAAAACATGATAAATAGAAAGAAGTAAATTTTGAGATGATAACTGGAAGTTTACAGGCTAATGGTAATCATGTTTTTTTTTATAAAGAGCATGAATACCATTATACTATCCCTACACTGCCGATACAATTTCTAACAGTCTTGTATTTTTCATCATAATTTTCATCATATTCATAGGAACTTAGGGCCAAACCAAATTCAAGCGATTGAGCCGGGAGGATTTTCAGGTTTGTTCTCACTCGAAAATATGTAAGTATCAACACATTGTCTCTTAAAATGGGTAATTAAAGATATTCTGTTTCTTACTGCTCCAGTTCCGCCTCCTCAAAATGACACCAATTAAATTTTCCTTTTATTTTCATTATTCTTGTAACAAATGATAGCGTATTTAGACAGCATCTGTATGAATAAATACATAATCAATATTTTAAAAATGTCAATTAATATTTGAAAATAGTTGTTTTACGCTACAATGACGTGCAGCCAGTTTAAAGATTTAATGCTTGTCTTCCTCTACGATTAGATCTATTCATAAAACACATTACGTACTGCAACAGAATGGATTAAAAATTAGCTGATTTTTTTTTAATACCTTTCTAAATCATAAATCAAAAGATACTGCATGATGTCAAAATCTGTGGTATTTAGGTATCATCAGAAAAAAGTATGAGTGAAAAAAGATTTGATATATCTAAGGGCTGTCTAGAAAGCCAGGAAAATACAATTTCGGTAGAGACGGTAAAGAGACATCAGCCCCCTTCCCCTCGTGCCCATACAGAGAGAGAGAGAGAGAGAGAGAGAAAAAACAACAACAAAACAACCGAGGCCAACCATCATTATTAGCGAGCTTTCGATTTGCACGTCGACATAGTTGACTGGTCAGAGTTAACCACATATTGAAGCTCTGCGCGTGCGTCACGCCGTCTCCCTCGTCCACTAGCCGAATCCAGGACGCGTGCACCCTGGTTTTGCCGTTCCTCGATCTGACACTTCGTTCACAAATATGACGTCATACAAGCTCCGAAAATAGATGAAACTGCGATCCACAACGTCGTGAGAGATCGAAAGCATTAGGGAGCTTACGAAACGGGACGGGAGAGCCACGGGACGTGGGAGAGTTAACCGACTGTGACGGTCCTCGCACTCTCCAAAAAGTGGACGGCGACGCACTGCAGTGTTCAGCTTCCTGTCCCCACTTTAGACCGTACGCTATTTCGCCCGAGAACCGTCCTGAAATCAAACAGGACGGAGAGATGCGCACATCGATTTTTCGCTCGACTCCCCGTCTTGAAATGCTCCCGTCCTGAAATTGTAAGCTCGCTATTTACGCGAACAGAACAGACTTGGCCTGTGCGACGTCTCCACGCTCTGGTGACTCGTTGTAAAAGTCGTTCGGTGCAGATATGGAAAGCTCGCTATTATCACCAAGACAGCAACAATCTGTTACTGCGGATGTACATGTGTATCAGAATTATGCAATGCTTCCGACATTAACAGGAAGTGAATCAGCAAATGGTTTGACATTGTAGAACCCCAACCCTTAAGTGATATGACAATGAAGTGGCTGAATATTTTCCCGTTCTTTCCATCTTTAACTTCTATGCAGAATTATAACAGGAAACAAGATACACCAGATTGGGAGAAATGTATTTAAAGGGTTAACACGGCTACTGTTTCTGTGAGTAAATGAAATAAATACTTTAGGGAGGGATCTCTCTCTGTGTAAATAAATACATATTTAAAATTCATTATGTGTAATAACTAATTTCCAAGAGAGTTACAATGCTGCTTGTATTTGTAAAATTCCTTTAATACCCTAAGAGAATATACTCCATACCTCATTCTAGTCACCCTTAGACATACAAATAGATATTATCACACACTTTTAGTTTTTCACATGAACTATTATCAAGTGTGAAATGTTGTCTTGAAAGTCTTGAGAATTCATTAAAAAATCATTGCGTTTTTACCTCTATAAAACCTGTATTTCATTCCTCTAGGGCTATGGCTGACAACCAGATCCAATCAATTGAACCTGGAGCTTTTGAAGACTTAGGAAAGCTCATATATTTGTGAGTATTCCAGTAACATAGATATGAGAGCAGCTGTCATGGTGGCACTGAGAGATTTCTTACTTTGGGAAAAGATCTCAGCTTGTGAAACATATCACCTAATATACTATACCTTCAATACTGAAACATGGGCCTAGTTTTCAGGAAGCACAAACCATCCTGGAGGGGAAGGGTGTGTGTGTGTGTAATTGAGTTTTGACAGACGTGTATCATTCAGTTATGATTAAATTTTACGTCTGGAACCGACCTTTAACGTCAACATCCGAAAGATGTGACGGAGATTCGAACCTGGATCTGACCAGAGTCAGTTTTTAGGCGAATACAAAGAGCTGCCCGTAGACGTTACCGCTAGACCAACTCCTGATCCCTGTATATATGTATACGTTAATAAAGACAAAAAGATTTTTAAAAATTGGAGAACTTCGTTGTCGTTGGTGGATGGTAGTGATGTTGAAGATGCTGCTGGTGGTGCGTGGTATAGTGGGTCAATTTTTCTCCCGGTTGTTGTTGTTGTTGTATGTTGTTGTTAATTGAGTTTTTACAGACGTGTATAAATCAGATATGATTATTTACGCCTGGGACCGACCTTTATAACGTCACCCGAAAGACGTGACTGGGATTCGAAAATGGGTCCGATCAGAGTCAGTTTGTAGGCGAACAAAGAGCTGCCTTAGACGTTACAGCTAGACCAATTAGACCAACCCAGAGGGCGGGAGCTTGGTCTTAAATACGAGGTAGCGCGGCGACCGAGTGGGGAGATTGTTGTGGGAGGGTTTCATGTCACCTTATCACCACCCTTTTACTCCATTTGCCCCTTTATGCCTCTCCCTCTCTCTTATTTTCTACGTTAACTCGGCCTTGTACGAGCCTCTCTCACCCCAGTTACAACGCCCCTTTATACAATATTTCTAATACATACGTGTGTGGATACACTGCGGCACTTCATTTGATTTTCAAGGAATGAAAAGGCTGAAAATGTCTTCCCACTATCCTTGGCTTTTTTATACTCTTTAAGCCCGGCTGCTGGCTCACACGAGGAGTCATTTTGAGGGCGTCATTAATTAAAGGTATTGTTAGCACTGTTCATATTGTAATCCATTTTTCAACAATATTAATCTTTCATGACGAACAAAACACCGTACAAGTCACTGACGCGGTGCTAAAATCAGCGAATGAAGCCCCATGTGAGCCGGACTTTAAACTTGTGTTACGTGATACATTTTTATTAAATGACTGACTATTTCAAAGAAAGAATCACATCTTTTTTTTTTAACGCAGGAAACTGAATAACAATCAGCTTACTAGGATGGCACCTGCCACATTTCTTGGCTTGAGACAAATAACTCAGCTGTAAGTAGTTTAAGGCAATGACGAAAGCGTCAAGTTCTCCATTTCACTAAGATTCTTAAAATTTAATTCTGGAGCTAAATTATACACAAAATGAATGTACTTATAAGATAGCAATGAAAAAGTGGGTTCATGATGATTTTTGTGTTTTCATTCCTGAGGTTTTTTTGTTTTGTTTTGTTTTGTTTTGTTTTTGTTTTTGTTTTTGTTTTTGTTTTGTTTTTGTTTTTGTTTTGTTTTGTTTTTTGTTTTGTTTTGTTTTGTTTTGTTTTTTTGTTTTGTTTTTGTTTTTGTTTTTGTTTTTGTTTTTGTTTTTGTTTTTGGTTTGTTTTTTGGGGGGGTACTCGTTTTTCTGAAGGTTCATAATTCCGAAACACAAATTTCCTACAACATGCGGTTCATAAGTAGGAAAACTGAATAGACTTCATTATTTCAAAGGTAATAGCGTTCTATAAAATTTACGGAGTTATGAAGCTTTGCAATTATGAACCCTACTTCATTTTCGGAATTATGAACCCTATTTCATTTTCTAAATTACGAACTTAGAAGAAAACAAATATTCGGAAATACGGAACTTTCGGAGTAACGAACCTTCGGAATTATGAACGAAATTTCGGAAAAACGACATGTAACCTCGCTTTCAAGTTTGACCAAATCAGGCAACTCAGTTGGGGTCAAACCTGGCCGTAACTCTGTGTCACATAAATATTCTTCTATGGGATTTGTGTGTAGAGTATGTGCCAAATGGCACAATGGCACAGTAGGTGTTAAGTTAGTCACCTTCTATGAATTCCGGCAATATTTTTGTTACTTTTTTGGCTCTAACCATCAGCCTCTTATCAACTGAATAAAATGCAGTCTAAAATATTTTCAAAACACATATTCTTTTCAATATGAAATATTGTTTTTCTACAGCAAAATTAATTTTGAACTGAAAATCTTTTGACAATTATATGATAATTATACATAATTTAATAGTATTATAGATATTACTCCGAAAATTTAATGTATAAAAATATATAGATTTGGTTTGCATATTTTTGGACGTGATTTTAAAGGAAGCATGCCGAAAACCAATAGATGATTTATCCATGATCTTTTAAATATTTCTAATCCGTTTTTTGATGATGGCTTTATTGTTGGACAGTTATCTATATGACAACAAGATCAAAGAAATCAGTTTCGGAAACGTCACAGGGTTTACTCGTCGACTGAAATATTTGTAAGTGTAATGAAATAATTTGTTATTTGTATTCGAAAAGTATTGGACAAAGAGAAGCTTTTTTTTCGCAGAACCCGAAAATGTGTTGTGCCAATATGAACATGGCGAGTGCGGGCAATATTTCGTAAAAATCAGAATTGAATGTGTACTGTAGGCCCGGGGGGGGGGGGGGGGGGAGGGCTCTCAGTATATAATGTGCGGTGGGTATGTTCCGCGGAGAAGGCCCCCATTTTTACACTTAAATTTCCGTTCCAAAGCATACCATTTTTTTCTTGTTGAGAAAAAGAAGAAAGAAAACCGTTCAAAAGCACCGCTTTTTTTTTTCATTCCGTCGCTCCTGCCGTTGCAGTTCCCCTTTGAAAACTCAACTATAGTTCCAAGGCATGCAGTTTTCACCCCCCCCCCAAAAAAAAAAAAAAAAAAACCCAAACAAAAAACAACAAAACAAAACAAAAGCAAAAAAAAAAAAAAAAAAAAAAACCCAAACAAAACAAAACAAGCAAGAACATAGTTCCGATGATCTTTATATTTCAATAACAACCAGTTCCGTAGTATCATATTTATATTGTAATCCAGTTTCAAAGAACCCCTTTTTCAAAAGTGCTAGTAGTTCCGAAGCATGTTCCGAAGACCATCCTTTTCATGATACGCTGGTTCCGAAGCCCCCCTTTTTTGTCTTGCCAGTCGCACATACCTACCACTTTTGAGATCGAGTGCCCCCCCCCCCCCGGGTGGGGGGGGGGGGGACTGTACGTTGTTCATATTTCAACTTTTAATGGGATTTCACCTAACCCCTCCCTCCTGAAAGTGTTTAGACTCTCCAGCTTAATGGCCGCGTTGCGATAGGTCCGAAACACAAGCCCAAGTCCGTCTGATACTGAGTCTTTCGTATAAATAAAGAAGGATATTACTATTAGAATTAGAATTAGAATTACTGTTAGGCAAACGACCAGTGAAATTTCAATTACATTTACCGTTAGGCTCAAGACCAGTGAAATTTCAAACCATAGAATAGTAACTCCAGTTTCTTACCATTTCTTCTAAAATACTCTATGCAGGAAACTGTCGAATAATTCCATCAAGCATCTTGAAGCCAATATGTTTTCGGAATTTCGAACATTAAAGAGTCTGTAAGTATAGACAATTGAGAGAATGTGACTCACAATTAAACATAAAAGAAAATCCAGGTCTGTCATGATAACAATGATAATTATGCCTTGTCTTAGTCCCAGTAATTTACAATAATTGTCTCATCTTCAGAGTGTGAAAAAAACCTATGCTAATATCAACTTATATGATTTACGAAGCATACTATTCTCCTCATTTTGTAAATTCACAATGTTACCCTCATTTACAGTCTGGCATCAAGTTGTCGGTGTTTTCATTGGCAAAATGTGTTAATACAATGACTTATGAAAAAAAAATTACCTAATGGTCATAGAGGAGGTGTAAGTCTTTATGTAAATGAAGCAACGTCTTCATTTTTGGCACATATCTGCTGTTATACACAACACGAACCTATTTCCCTCTCTTCGCATGTACCCATCCTCTGTTATAAAATATTCACTAGATGGCGTTATTTCTTATTTCTCTAAAATTCTACACATACAGCCCGCATCCACACGCTCAATTGATCCCGCACACACTGTCTCAGTCTCTCACTGTATGCTCACAGTAATGAAAAACTGCTATGCACTTTCAGGACACACATTAAACATTACAAGATAGAAATGAGAATATGCAACATCGAAGAATATATTATTTACATCGTCGACTATGCTCAGCTAAAATGTTTCAATTCAGCTACTCCTGGACATGCACCACTCGTATATTAGAGCTCTTATCATTCTGCTTCTTTGTTATTCTTTTCCAGAGACCTACAGCACAATAAAATCAACGATGTACAAATTGACAGTTTTAGTGGTCTTACCAAACTGCAATATCTGTAAGTTACCTACATGTATATTAGGGGAACTTAAGCGTTGTATATGAATATTTTGGAAGTAATATAGTCATATGTTTAACAAGAAACTAACGGGTTATTTGATTTAACCCAAAGTCAAGAAAGACATACCCCCCCCCCAAAAAAAAAAAAATATTTCGATATTTCTTGGTTTTGTAGAATCATACGGTGATTTTAAGAGAACGATACTTGGCGTTCCAACATCAGTAGACAAGAAACTCTAGCTCACATTATAGCCAGAGTTTAAGCCTATTATGGAAATGACTCCACGTTTATTGATATCGGCCTGTATGTGGTAAAACGATAGCGTCGTTTTTAACGTTTATTATTTTACTTAACTTTATAGGCATTTGTCGTCTAATTCCATCAAGCACTTAAAGGGACATTCGTTTTCTAGAATGGGAGCTCTGAAATTTCTGTAAGTTTACAAAGGAATCAACGATATGCAGTTCCACTCGGAGCGAAATGTTTGTTTTTTTTTGTATTATTTTTCATTTTTGTATATTATGTTATCAATTTTTTTTCTCGCAAAATCCATTTGTACTTTAACCGAACGTTACAGCTGTGGTTCATTCTGTTTATGTTTCTAGAGGATAAAACCGCATTTTTAGTGACGACTGTTTCAAAATAATGATGCACGATGTACCATGTAAAATAAAAATGTTATAGTTCTGTGAAAAGAAACACAACATCTGTAAACCAAGAATGATTTTTTCCCACTTAAAATGCTTGACACACTTTATAGAATATAGCCAACACCTGAAAGTTAACAAGTTTTTGTTTGCTTCGTTTAACTTTGCAGGAACCTCAGTGACAATCAAATCCTAGAAATAGAAGACAATGCTTTCTCTGGTCTTGATAACCTCAGCTATTTGTAAGTTCTCATTCGAGCAACCGAATTAAGAAATTACTGAGAGTGATTTTTATCACTTAAGCAAACGTTTAGTTCAATTCCGTTAACCCTTTCAAGACAATTGACCACATTTTGTGGTTTAGCTCAATAACTTTTGATTCAGAGCTCCAAAAAATATAACAGATGCATCAGTAGAAAGAACAAAAATTTCTGCACTCACTATGTCCATTTCTATTGCATGACCATAATATGTTTGATGCCAGGAATTTTAAAAACGGGAATAAGCTTTGAAATCCTTAAAATGGCAACACATTGAGTGGTTCAAAATCATTATTTTTCATCAAAATTGGCAATTTTTTTTCAACTTTTCAACAAAATTTCTAACCATATAAATTGTCCTCAAAGAAATTACACCTTATTAGAACCATGTAGTGCTAAAAGAAAAATACCATTGTTGCCAATTTGAATAACGAAATGTGATCAATTTAGCCCTTAAATAATTCCTGTCCTGAAAGAGTTAAAAGCTTAAAGCTTTGAAATTGGTCTGTAATCCATGAACAGCTCCAGTAACCTTTCTAGCAAATATATATTTTTTAATAGCATCCAAGCAAATTATTCATTGTTGCCTTGATATGAATTCTTATTCAGTTTCGCCCAGATCCAGTCAGATTCTTTCTTGCAAATCCCATTTTTTTTTAACCGATAGGGACAATATAGGGTCAAAGTTGTTGTTTTTTCTTTTCGATGATCAGATTATGTGATCACGAAAATAAGTAAGAGTGATAGGTGTCTTAGAAATATTTTTTTCAAATGGTTCATATAATATTAAGGGTAATTATTTCTCTCTTTTTGTCTCTCCCCGTATTCACTTTTGTGCCACTTGAACAGACTGATAGCGAACTCGAATATTAGCACACTTCATCTTAACACTCTATCTGGCTTGGCATCTTTGAAGATCCTGTAAGTACATAAATCCAAATCTCCGTTGTCTTTTGAAATCAATACTAGAATTTGATGACACGTCATAATCTGAAAGGCTTTCGGTATTTGAAAAATAATGTGCATTCCTTTTTTCTTTCATTCAGCGTAACCTCGGACAATCGTCTATGCTGCCTTCTCGATAAGAATTCGTCATCTGCGTGCGTGAAGACTTACGCACTAAATCCTCTAGACACCTGTGGCAGTATGTTAGAAGGAGATCTGATACAGGTTGCCGGATGGATGCTAGGTTTCTCGGCAATTATTGGGAACATCATGGTCATCTTTTTTCGTATTCGAGACGATGTGTTGCGCAAGACCCAGGTACAGAATCAGTTGATAATCAGCCTAGCTGCAGCGGATTCTCTTATGGGTGTGTATATGGTCATTGTCACATCAGCTGATGTGTATTTTGGTAGTGAGTACTTCCTGAGCGCGGAACAGTGGCGGGCATCCCTTCCTTGCAGTTTTGCCGGTTTCCTCGGTTTTTTGTCAAGTGAGACTTCAGTTTTCACACTGACTTTCATCACAGTGGATAGATTCCTTTGCATCATGTTTCCATTCGGACGGTTCCAAATTACGCGAAAGCTTTCCCTCTTACTGACTTCACTCATCTGGTTTGTTGTATTTGTGACAGGTTTGGCCGTTTTATTGTTGCGTTCGCATGCATCAGGACTGTATGGATTGTCCGATGTTTGCATTGGTTTGCCTTTTCACGTCGATACTTCTCAGAACATCACGCTCAATATCACGATGGAGGATTACCCAACCTTCAGAACCACCATCGAGGCTAACTTCAGTCACCCAGCACCACATCCAGCGTGGTGGTTTTCTGTCTTCACATTCATTGGCGTGAATCTTCTGTCGTTTATCTTCATAGCCATCTGCTATGTTCTGATGTTCATCCAAGTTTGGCGGAGCTCGGAGGCCACTCGGAAAGCTTCCTCTCGTCAACGCGAGCTAAAGGTTGCGCGACGAATGGCGGTGATAGTGTTAACCGATTTCTGTTGCTGGATGCCAATAATCGTAATGGGACTCTTGACGCAAACCAACATGATCAAACTTCCCCTATCTCTCTATTCCTGGAGTGTCATCTTCATCGTCCCCATCAACTCTGCGTTGAATCCCTTCATTTTTACTTTCATGATCTACTTTGATGACATGACATGCAAAAGGAAGCAAGGGACCAGCACTTCTGGCTCCACTCCCAAAACCGCAAACGAGGTACAGAAAGATATGGAGATGAGGAATAGAAATAAGTCGGCAGCAGAAGATGACGGTAAAACAAAAACGCAATTGTGAAGATTCCAAACAACATCCACCAACATCTAGGCCTATAATCGTGACGTACTCTAGTTTGATAACTTCCAGGGGCGTCGCTAGAGGAGGGGAGTGTGGGGGTGTCACAGCCCCCACTCAAAATTTCTGTCGGCAAATGCGCCACTTCTGTCGGCAAAACAAAAAAAGAGGGGGAAAAGGGAGAGTGTAGATTAAAAGGAAAAGGAGAAAAGAGAAAGAAGAAGAAAACAAAAAAAAAAAAAGAAAAGAAAAGGGAAAGGAAAGGAAAACAAAAACAGAAAGAAAAGAAAGAATAATGGAAGGAAAGAAAAAGAAGGAAAAACTGGCAAATTTAAACTGTTGACCACTGAATTTTTAACCATCATAGGCTTAATACCGGAGCCACCCGGTTCCCGTAGTCTATGCGTTAATATTTGAGTAAAAGGCGTCCCCCTTCGATAATAGGCTGCAGCCCCGCCCCCCCCCCCCCGAATTTTCAAAGTTCCGATATTCGGGCAGCGAAGTGAGGTGCCAGAATATCCACATATAGTACTGAGAAATGCATTTGATATTGACTCAGAATATGTTTGATTCCATTCATTTTCCAATGAAGCAGTGTGAAGCACCGCATGCATACATTTTCTCTACGAAAAGTTGAAAATTTTGCTCGCTCGCTTCGCTCGCTCGCAAAAGTTTATAAATTGAAAAGTTGATATTCAGGTAAAAGGCGTCCCTCTCCGGCAATGGACTGCACCCAAACTCCCTCGAGGATTTTCAAAGTTCTGATATTCAGGCAACCACCACTTCATATTCGAGCAGCGAGGAGCCGGATTATCCACATATTTGCACAACGAGGTTCCCAGATAATTATGTAACTTCGGTACACTTTCACTACAAAAAGTTTAAAATATTGTTTGCTCGCTTCGCTAGCTCGCAAGAATTTAGAAATGGAAAAGTTGATATTCGGGCAAAAGGCGTCAGACCCTCCTTGCGAAAATCGGCCTGAATGATCAAGATCTCTACATCTGTGATTTTCAGTTATTATTGGGGGGGGGGGGGATTAGGGCGCAGCATTTTTTTCGGCAAATTTGGGTGTAACACCCGAAAAATTTGCCGGCAGATTTGGATGTCACCCCCCCCCCCCCTTCAAAATGTTCTAGCGACGCCCCTGATGACTTCAGATTAGGTTTGTGTTCGTCAATAGGAGACGATATGATAGCATGATGTGATGAAAGTCTTGTAGTTGTATGATCTTATCCGATGCAGCGTAATATCAACTCTGCTTTCAAACAGTTTAGTTAGATACCATCATGGTAATCACGGCAAAAATAGTGAAATGACATAAACTGCGAAATTATCAAAGATCAGGGAAAAACAAAAAAGTATGGAAATAGAAAGATTTACAAAAAAAAATATTTAAGCACTTAAGTGAGGAAAGCAGTACAAAAGTGGATTTTTAAAAATCAATAACTTGATAACCGGCCTTGTATTATGTTATATCTCTTACAAGCATTGAACATTATGATATAGTACATGAAACATATAAATATACAGCATATATTATAAACTTATGAATAAACCTGTTGCAAATTACTTTAAGTGTACTCTAAATTCAGGTTAATACTAATAGTTTTTTGCAGTACCTTCCACTCGTGTATGTGTACTTGATGCATTCCCTCTGATCTTATCTGAATGTCACCTACTCTTCCCACCCACCCCCTCTGTCTTCCCCTCTCTGACTCTCATTTTCCTCTCTACGCTCTTTTTTGCTTGCACGCTTTCATGCATATTTGAGTTTTCATATACATGTGTAATGGTATCTTAAGGATTGCCTTTTTTAATTAAGAGGAAGTTTACTCAGTATTTATCTTGTAATGAAAAAACATCCATTTTATGCCAACTTGTAAATATTTATGATGGTGTTTTTTTCTTCTTCAAATTATTAAAAATAATTTAAAAGAAAAAATGTTTTCCTTTATGTCTTTTATAAGCTCAAATCCTATGTATATATTCTATTCATATTAATTAAGAAACTTTATTGTTATTATTCATGAATATTTTATTTTTACAATACAAAGCATGAGTATAAATAACAATTATATGAAAAATACATGGAAGCAATATGAATAACAAATAAATATGTACATATTTTTGCAATATATTTGAAATGATATATGTTTATTATATGCTATTATCAAACTTGTAATGTGGTCGTAAAGATATAATTTCATTGATATCTGGGTGAAGAAATCATGGGTTTAAATAAATGCTATTGAACTTCAGCTTGTCTAACAATTGCCTCGTAATTCCTTACTACCTTTGTACATCAATATAAATATTTTATTTTTTAAAGAATTTCCTTTATAGACAAGAGTTGTTTGTGTATTTACGTAATTCTTTCAGACGGCTCCTTTTTCATCAGTAGTTCATGAAGCGTTTGTTCTCGGTGTTATAAATGACGCTTTTGATCATTATCACCTCATTCACATTGTATCAAATTGAAGTGAACACATTATAAAATTTAAATGTACTTATACATGTATTATAATAATATTTTTCACATATTTTTAAGTTCAAGCCAGCCTTCTCTTTTTGACCAACGTAGGCTATAAAATGGGTGTGTATCTAATTCAAAATACATCATTGTCTATCGCACCTGAACAGGACATAATGGAGATGAATATGAGATTTTGAGAATGTGAAACTGGGACTCATTTTAGGACGTTCTTAACCTAGTTTTAGTATTTTAATAAGAAACTTTATAACTGTATACTATATCTTATATTAATTTTGTCATAACTTTCAACAACTGATTGACTAAAAGATTATTAGGGTTCCTTGAAAAGAGTGTGTGTGTGTGTGTGTGGGGGGGGGGTATATTTGTACATGCCATCCCCCGCCCACTGGTGAGAGTGGGGGATGTATACCCCTTCCTCCCGGGATTTACGCCCAAGAGAAAGAGGGACAGATATATATATATATATAGTTGTGTTCTAGTACTGAGAAATGCATTTGATATTGACTCAGAATATGTTTGATTCCATTCATTTTCCAATGAAGCAGTGTGAAGCACCGCATGCACAGGCGTAGCCAGGATTTTTCAATAGGGGGGGGGGCAGACGTGAAGGATTCAACCGCATAGCCAGGATTTCATTTTAGGGGGCGGTTTTGAGCACGCAAAGCGTGCTCCCAGGGGGTGGGTGCAGGTTCCCCCTCCCCCTCCCGCGCGAAGCGCGAAAGCTCTGACGTTTTATAGCAAATTTGAGAGAAAGATAACGGCTCGTAGCACCCTTTTTTAGGCGGAAAGTTATTTCGACGTCCGGACTGCTTTTCAATTATTTGGACGCAATACTGCACTGTAACAGGGATGGGTGCAGGGAGGGGGAGTTTTCCCCCCACCTGCGCGAAGCGCGAAAGCTCTTACGTTTTATAGCAAATTTGAGAGAAAGATAACGGCTCGTAACATTTTTTTTAGGCGGAAAATTAGTTCGACGCCCTGGCTGCTTTTCAGTTATTTGGACGCAATACTGTACTGTATGTAACAGGGGTGCATACAGGGAGGGGGAGTTTCCCCCTTCCCGCGCGAAGCGCGAAAACTTTGGCGTTTTAGCAAATTTTGAGAGATAGATAACGGCTTGTAGCGCCTTTTTCGGCCTTTTTTCTCACTTTCCCCGCTTTTTCGCTCTCGCTTTTTGTTTCTTTCCAGTGGCTGAATAGGGGGGCCAGTGCCCCCCTCCCCCTGGGCCCCCTGTCTACGCCAGTGACCGCATGTAGCTAAGTATCGGAACTTCATTCTCGTGGAAATTAATATCAAATCTCATTAAAGCTTCTCTGTTTACTACCCTCACCATGATTTCTTAAACAAATTCTGTAAAAAGAAGCAATCGCAAATACTGCTGATTATATTCAATACGTAATGTAATCATACACCACGGAACTATTGTAGATCCATGATTAAAGGCCTTGCGGTTGACGTCTTGAATTTCTACATAAACATGCCCCCTCAAAAGGTTAACACCATGATCCTTACTTGGCCTTTAGGGTCATCAAGGTCAGACACTTGTGCAGTATATATTTCCAAATCGCATTGAGTACAAACATAGTATTCAGAGTCGACAGTGTACGATCAACATCAAACATATTATTGACTGGTTTCATGACCACGACTCACTTCGATCATGGAACTTTTAAAAATGGAAACATCAGATCGCAGGGAAGAGTTGGAAACCCCATCCACTTTGAGCGAAGATGGAGTGGTTCAGGAATGTGAGGGGAAAAAATGTGATATCCTGGAAGCTGCCAAGGAAAGAGCTGATATCCTCAAAGAAAAGCTACGGAATGGAGGACTGTTGTACAGTGTTGATGACAACCCACCGTGGCATGCTACCATTCTTTTGGCATTGCAGGTAACAATTTGCGCAAAATATCATTGTCCAGGGTGTCGATAGGAGATGGAGGTTGACACACCCATTTATCATATTTATTCCGTAAAATAAGAGCGACTATACAATAATTGACGAAATCTTGAGAGATTTGTTAAAAGTGAAATTAATGTGAACATCTCGTGAACTTCATTTAGTAGGAAAAGAATAGGTGTAGTCAAACATAATTATTCCAAATCACAGGGGCGTTGATATCGTCACATAAGGGCAGGTGGCAAATTGCATTACTTTGAAGAGTATGTCCCAAACGATACACAAATACCCTTCATGAGAGGATCTTTAGAGGTTTAAATTGATCGTTTTTCTTCAAATCGGAAACAGTGGTATTTTTCATAGCTACATTTTTGTCGTAGTAAAATTCATGCATCTGAAAAGAATAAGTGAACATAAACTATGTCGAACAGGTTTAACGTAGCGCCAGTTTAAACGTTTTAACGCTTATTCATGTATTATCCTTTTTCATGCCAGTTGAAAAAATAAGGCATCAACTGCTGACGTAATACTCCGTCAATGACTGTGAGAGTACAGCCGGCTCACACGAGATGTCATTTTGATTACGAACCTGCGAAGGCAATAAACCCATTTTTGCATTGTTCATTTTGCAATTATTTTTAATCTATATCACTCTTTAAAGGCCACCGCACACTACACGACCTGAGGTCATACGACCTAGAGGTCATACGACCTAGTCCACGACCTCGCAAAAATTCAACATGCCAAAACCTGGGACCTGATCGTGTGACCTGGTCCTACGACCTGAAACTTGGGTGTTTGGTGACGTCATACCGTAGTTCGGAAGGTCGTACGACCTCAGGTCGTGTAGTGTGCGGTGGCCTTAAGACATGCAAAAGATCGTGCCAGTCTCTGACGCCGTCCTAACGTCAGCAAATGACGCCTCGTGTGAGTAGGGCTTAACAATTAAAGCACAAAAGGTGAACCGTTTAAACATTGCTTTTACTTATGCGTGCACCGATTTCCTTCAAGTCTTCATTGGCGTAGTATTATAACGCAAATGAAATGACGCAGCGTGTTCAACGGCATGAATATTCCTGGCTATTTTTGCTAATACCTCCGGGTGGCGTTTCATCAAGTGTCTTAATTGTCAGTGATTTGTACCGAAAATTTGCTCTCAGCCAATCAGATGCAAGGATTTCAGTAGCTTATAACAGTGCAACTTGTCACTGATGACAAGGTTTTATGCAACAGGGCCCAGGTCACTCATACATGTCGAGGTAACGGCATCAAACTAAAATGTTGGCTGAATGGGTTAATTCCACTTCCCCTACAATGGAAGTCACTGCAAATTCCTACCTTATTTCCTTTCTTTTGTGGCAGCATTACCTAGGTTCGTTCAGTTTCATCTTGTTCATGCCTCTCATCCTGGCTCCACTTCTGTGCATAGAGGGAGACATCGAAATCATCTCGAAACTCGCTGCTTCCACATTTCTGGTGACGGCATTGCAGACCTTCATTCAAGCCACATTTGGCGTTCGGTATGATACATGAACTATCTAGAGAATCACGAACTCAGTGTAGATCATTGTGACCTTCACATATATGTGGGAAAGGAAATGATACCAAAATAAAAGACAATCCCCGTGTCCCCATGAAAGAAATCCTGGCAGTGTCGTTATTTCTGAGTCAGTATTCAACTCAAACCGATTCTTGAGCAAATAATGGAAGTAAAGTATAGTTTAAATTTCTTTGTGGCCCCTTCCAGTATCTAAGCGCACATGCATAGTCACAATAAAGTCACAGATTTTCCAACAATACCGCTTCATAACCTTTGACATACTGTAAATGCCTGAATGTAAACACCTCATTTTCACATTATTTCTCCAGGCTACCGATTGTCCAGGGACCATCATTTGTGATTGTTCTGCCTCTCTTTACGCTTCTCTCTCTCCATAAAGAATGCCCTGTCATTGGAGGTAATTTGCCTTTCTTTGACCCCTTTGGACCCTAACCATAAAAACGCGTATCCGGACACCTACCCCCTGGACAACCACCCCCGGATAACCACCCCTAGGATAACCACCCTCTAGGACAACTACCCCCTAGGACACGTGTCCGGGGGTAGTTATCCGGGGGTAGTTGTCCTAGAGGGTTTTTGTCCTAGGGGGTAGTTGTCTGGGGGGGGTAGTTGTCCGGGGGGTAGTTGTCCTAGAGGGTGGTTGCCCTAGGGGGTAGTTAGTCGGGGGGTAATCATCCTAGAGGGTAATCGTTTCGGGGGTAGTCGTCCTAGGGGGTGGTTGCCTTAGGGGGTAGTTGTTTGGGAGTAAATAATAGTCCAAGGGCCAAAAGTCCGTATACGTTAGAATCGTCATGCCCGAGTTGTTGGAGTGCATTACAGATCACCACTCCTATAATCCGCGCATATGATGCTTCTTTTGTATGTTCAATGGGATAAAATCTTCCTTGTCCACATACAGAAGCTACAGAAAATGGGACTATTGCGACAAGAGAAGATGCACGAATGGAGTTCCTCGATAGGATCCAAGAGGTAACTATGTGTGTGTACTGGTGCTCGCGCGTGTGTGTGTGTCTGTTGGTATGGGCATGAGGGTACATTATGAACACTATCATAGCATCATTTGTCGTGAATGTTATTACTTTTGCTGGACGACTAGTGATGTAAAATAATACTGAGGCGCACTGCGAAACAAAAATCGTGTGAGACCACATTTTAAGATTATTTGACTGTGCTTAATTTGAACGTGATGTCCGTTCTTTTACAAGAACACTTGATATGGAAAAATGAAACTGAGAAGATCACTTCGAAAATAAGACATCTATTTTACAGTGAAAATATTGAAATATTTGGAGTTGATGGCTGGATGAAAAATAAAAAGTACATGGCAATTATTAACATTTGAATTTAATGGTCTCCAATCTTGATAAGTCTTAAAGTATACAAAGAGATTCATAATTGGATCGCTGAGAGAAAAGATGAACAGCCAGTATACCCCGCTTGGAATCGTATAGAGACCGTAGTCTTTTATTTTATTCAATCTGTAAAGAACAAATTGAAGCTTTCATAAATACATAAGTCAACTTGACTCATTCATATCAGTTTCAAGTACATGTAAATGGTTTGTTACCTCAAAACTAAAATCATTAAATTTTGCATACATCTTGAGACGTATGTTTTCCTTTACTGATAAAACATGCTTATCTGAATTTAAAGTCTTAAATTTCCTATAGTAGAACAATACCAAACTAAATATATGTATAACTTTGTCCTCAAATCATTTCTATGCATAATATAGCCTCTAAAACAGAAAATGCACATCGCCTGAATATTCATGTTCTCGTGCATAATTGAACACTAATTTAAATACATATATGAATACTCAACCACCCAAATGGCATCTTATATCTTTCATAATATTTCTACAAATATCTCTCTTCAAGACTTTCTGGTTTTATAAATGACAACACAAGGTCAAATAATTCCTCTTGACCTTCAAACAAATG
Source organism: Heliocidaris tuberculata (assembly GCA_025618425.1). NCBI lineage: Eukaryota > Metazoa > Echinodermata > Echinoidea > Camarodonta > Echinometridae > Heliocidaris > Heliocidaris tuberculata. The sequence goes on along the minus strand of CM046836.1, from coordinate 13,895,500 downwards.
ATGTGACACACCTTTTCAGTCACCAATATTCGTATTAAAACCCATACAGAAAACTCTTTACATGCATGACTTCATCGATAGTCATAAAATGATAAGACAAGAATTAACTTCATGATAATTGCTTTACCAGAATATAACATAACATAAATTCACACTCCCTTTCTTATACCATGTCAGTCAGACCCAACTCCGGAAAACCGAGCACAGGTATATACTCCGAAAACGGCGTATGGAGCAAGATGAATATACTAGTAGAACCCTCATCGTTCAGTGCGAGACAGTGTGTACAAAAGACATGGGGGAAAATCGTGCAATGTCGACCTGCTGTTAATAACATATTTCTCAAAAATAATGCTGCGGATATATTTATTTCAAACGTTTGTCATTTGAAAGTCATTTCATATGACGAATCATTCAAGGATTTGGAAGATAATTGGCACGCAGCATTACTTCAAAAAAATTATATATCGTTGGCTGGTTGACTTTGCAAGATTTTCCCCATGCCTTTTGTACACACTGCCTCGCACTGAACGATGAGGGCTCTATATTCATACGCCGTTTTCGGAGTATATACCTGTGCTCGGTTTTCCGGAGTTGCATGGGTCTGACTGCATGTGTAGTTAAAAAAAACTAACACTACGCCCACAATCTCCGTGCGCAATAGCTAGTCTTAATTCAGACCATTAATTAAAAGTCTATCAATACGGGCATAAATAAACCACGAAAATTAGCTTTTCCTTGTAAATTGTAAATATCCAACTGCTACAATTAACCCTAAAAATAATACCTTTGAATATCGATATACTGATTATTCTTACCGATATGTAAAATACATGTCAAATAGTTACATACTTTATCAAATGGTCTGCAGATAAGACTATACATTACACGTGTACAACTGGGCGTTTTGGCGTGCGCCTGTAATCCAGCTAACAGTGGAAGTTATAAACTGATTCAGCGGACCCAGGTTCGAGACTGAGTTACGTCTTTCGGATGGTGACGTTAAAGGTCGGTCCCAGACGTAAATAATCGTATCTGATTGATACACGTCTGTAAAAACCAAATTACACAACACACACACTTTCTTATCAAGCGAGAGTCAATTTCATTCAGAACAAAAATTAAAACATCCATTATTTCCACAATTGCATAACTCATTCTAATACTACATTCACACCAAGCTGTACTCACTTCTTGGCAGGACATACTGGAGAAATGGTAAATGAATGTCCCCAAAATGAGGCATTCTGGCACAGAAAAATTAAAGACAAACATTGCAAGATGTCGCCTCTTGAAAACCCATAGTGCTCTGCCGGTTTTTACATTAATTAGCACATATCGACAAGTGAATTACGTAACGGTATCTGCAAAGTAAAAAACATAATGAAAATCAGATTCTTCAACGAAACAATATTAGTTACATCGTTAAGACACACTGATCATTCAACACTCATTTTCAGGCCAATTCTTGTTTGTATTCAATTTGTCTAAAGTCATTCATTTCAACGTCGAACAGTTAAACGGATAAATAGCGCTTTAATTTATTCTATGGGTTTCCTACACTCTTAAAATGTTGGGTAAAGTTAGTTGGGCAACTGACGGTTGGTTTAATATGGCCCAACGTTGTGTAACTCTTGCCCAAATCTCATGATGAATCAACCAATTTGTGTAACAACCCAACATCAGTTGGGCAGATTTTAACCAATAGTTGTGTGGACAGTATGTTGCCCAGTGTTGGTTAAAAGTTGGTCATTTTTTTGCCCAATTATTTTAAGAGTGTACATAATACGAATTTTTATTAATTTTTATGTTTTTGGAAGGAAGATGTGACAACCTCTTTTTTCTAGTTTCAGGGAGGTGCCTTTCTAGCGTCCCTCTTTGAAACATTCGTGGGTTTCTCTGGACTCATCGGCCTTCTCCTGGGAAAGATCGGCCCACTTACAATCGGCCCAACAATCGGACTGATCGGACTCTCACTATTCGATTTTGTCACTACGCAGGCAAGCGCGCACTGGGGAATCTCTGGCTTGTAAGTAAATTTCACCATGTTTCAACTTACTAAATCACGAGCTCTGCGGCTCAAGCTTGCTTCCACACAGACTGGCCTTTTGCAGATCGCATTAGAACTTGATATTCTTCCCAACTCTTAATGGAAGTGTGTCGTCCGGACTGTATTGAAATGTAGAATTTGGTATCATCCAAGTACTTGGTGTGTGCATGAATTAGGCAAGTTTCTAATGATACGAACTGCGCTTGAGACAATATTTTTTTGATTCTCCATCCATCCAAAAATAAAGTAAAACTAACTTAACTTCTCATTTTTGGCTCATTTCAACCCTGTAGGACTGTCGTGCTGATTTTGCTATTCTCCCAGTACATCGATGGCGTCCATATCCCTTGCGTAGGCTTCACAAGAGAAAGACGATTGCATCTGCTACGATTTCCTGTTTTCAAGGCCTTTCCTGTGAGCGAAAAAGTTAAGACCTGGTAAAATACCAGACATCTTGAAATGGTCATCAACCGAAACGTTCACACAATATAATTAGCCGCTGAATTCTCCTTAACTGCTAGTAACATCAGCTCAGATGTTACCTTTTTCATTTTATTGTATAGCTTTTGATGTGATAATGTGTTAATGCGACTTATGTATTGTACAATCAGTCTTCAACAAAATCCTTTTGTGACTATTCCTTTAATTCATGACCAGTCCTTCAATCCTTCGTGTTAATTGATATTTGATATAATTGCATATAGATATTTGAACACGAAAAAGTGCATTAAAGCTAGAATTACTTAACCAAAGGTTTTCTCGAAAAAACTGTCATGTTGAATCTTCTTATACACAGCATTTCTTAATCAAAATAATCTTCAACATTCAATCTCATTCTACAGATTTTCCTTGCCATCATCATTGCCTGGTTGTTCTGCTACTTACTGACTGTTACAAATGTATTTCCAGATAAACCGGACGAGATCGGATACTTGGCTCGCACGGATATTCGAATCGAATATCTGGCAAATACAAGTTGGTTTTACGCGCCGTACCCTGGTAAAGGCTTATCATTATAAATTAGTCTGAGTTATTGCTATCAATGAGTGTACAATCACTGCATGTTTGATTTTTTGGTGCAAAGTTGTGCGAAGAAAGTGTGTAAGGTTTACACTTGACTGTCTGAACTGATGATGGCCGGATATTTATGATCCATAGAAGGCCTCCAAGACTGAACGAAGCCTAGTAGTGAGTAAACCAAATTTCCCCATCTGCAATACAACCTCTCACATAATGGTCTAAGAACTCTAGATAAAAAAGGTCGTGATTTCTTTATTATGAAACGATTTCATTTTATTATAGCTCATAAGCATTGCCTGTGAATGCCACCCCCTCCCCCCATCAAAGGCTAAAAGTACAATTTATATACCAACTTCTGCCTTCAAGGAGACTATAGCTGCAAAGATGGAACCAAACAAGGAATACATAACTTCTATTTTTACAGGACAGTGGGGCAGCCCGAAGATTACAGCAGGCGGGGTATTGGGGATAATGGCTGCAATAGTTGCCTCCATGATCGAATCTATTGGTGATTACTACGCATGTGCAAGACTCTCAGGAGCCCCGCCCCCACCAACCCATGCCGTCAATCGAGGGATCGGCATTGAGGGTATCGGCGGATTATTCTCAGCTGCATGGGGTTCGGGATCCTTGGCCACTTCGTATAGCAACAACATCGGCATAGTCGGCATTACCAAGGTCAATTTGAGTATACTTATTCAGTATGGAAACACGTAGTTATGCTTGAGCATGTAGTTGTAATGTATTTGGAAAGGTTAATTAGCCCATCAATAATACTTGTTACTCTTTAACTCCTCTGCCTACATTTTGTCTGGTTGTTCATTCTTTGTGATTTTTTTTCCTCCCGATCTCTCTCTCTCTTTCACACACACACACACACACACACACACGCACACACTCACGCTCTCTCTATTTTTTTCTCTATCATTATATGTCTCCTTCTCACCCTCTCTCTATTTCTCTATTCCATCCATATCTTTAGGTCGGGAGTCGTCTGGTCATCCAAGTCCTGTCTGTAATGTTTTTCATGTCTGCTTTCGTCTTGAAGCTAGGGGCTTTCTTTGCTATCATACCCGAACCTATCATCGGGGGTGTAATCGTGCTTGGAATAGGTAGCGTATGCCTATCTTTCAAGACATATGTTTGTTGAACAGCATCTTACCAAATATCATTTTCAATTTTCTCTTGAATTTACGTGTACTGGTTTCACTAATGAATAATGAATTCAAAACTTTTGATACAAATAGGTAAATGAATACACAAATACAAATTATGATAAGAATAGATATTTTCTATGGAACTGATCCCAATCCCCGTCTTGACAGGGCATATTGCAAGAAAGAACTTAGATTTATCAAATTTCAAAATAATTAAGTTACCTCTGTTCAAAACCAAGTCTAAGCACCAGTGTTTGTGATAAACCTCATTACCAAGTTCTTCTGATATTACCTAAAGCCGTTTAAAAAAAAATATCCAAATTGTTCTTGTCCTTGTAGCAATGGTGGCAGCGGTGGGATTCTCGAGCCTTCAATTCGCTGACATGAATCCTCTTCAATTCTTGTGACCAAGTTAAAGCTCTAAATCCCACGGTTTATTTAACTACAAATACCGTATATCACTTGCTTAACTAGTCTGTTTTAAAAACTTTTGAAGTCTTCTCTCTCTCTCTCTCTCTCTCTAGCAATGGTGGCAGCGGTAGGATTCTCAAGCCTCCAATACGCTGACATGACCTCCACACGTAATCTCACCATCGTAGGGTTTACGTTCTACGTGGGGCTCGCTGTGCCGTCTTACTTGAGGAACAACCCGGGCATAATAAACACAGGTAACAACGTATGGCGAACTAAAAAAAGTAAAATAAACAAAAAAGAAAGGATGGTGTATAGGCCTATAAAATAAGATGATTCTAACAATTGTGTTAGACCAAGTATTGTCTTCCCCTTTTTACAACTTGCTCCACATGCCACCGGCCATGTCAGCTGAATCATCCTAGCCACGCACATGTATTGCAACGTAAGTTAACATTTTCACAAATTTACAGGTGATATGATAACTTCGATAGTGATGCTTATGACTTCAGACTCATTTAATTTTTTATCATTTATATTGATCCTTCCTCCACGTGTTAAAGATCATAGCCTCTTAAAGACATAAGCCATCCTAGATTTAAGAGAGTATTAATGGAACAACGAATCATTTCCGAGTTTCAATGGCATGCATTTTCGAAAAGACATTAGACTATTATAATAATCATAGTATATAAGTAGTTCTGAACCCCACCTCGCTTGTCGTCCCACTAGAAAAGAAAATGGTGCGAGTGCTCGAATCTGAAGGCACAAATTTTATTTAAACACTAAACAAATTCCATATAGCCTAACTCTGTCAGTCTCCGGCTTTGTCAAGGAGCACATAATACAGGGCCTAATAAATGTCTGGGATACAGTCTACAGTCTTATACAATTCAGACCCTGGCTACGCTGTATGAATGAAAAAGATTTATGCCTACAAACTAGGAATTAATTGCAATGTCTTTTGTTCGTTCTAGGATCCAATACTGGGGACCAGGTTCTGCAGGTGATGCTGACAACGAGTATGTTCATAGGAGCTGTAGTGGGTTTTATCTTGGACAACACCATGCCCGGTAAGAGCTTCTAATTTCGTTACAAAACGGTCAACGAACTGCAAAGTTTCGTCGGAAGGATGTTTAAAGTCTACTCTGGTATTTTGTTGATTCTAATAAAACAGAAAAATGAGAGACACAGCTAAGTGAAAGATTAAGCTAAATCCGATAAGAAGTAAGAAAATTCTGGATTTTGGAAGTTGTAATCAATCAAACACAAATTGGCATTCCCATTTGCTCAGTATACAACATTTCATAAATTTTCATTTTCTTAGTTTTTGACGAAGGAACAGGTTTGGTGTTTTTTGTTTTTTTTTAAACAGGTTTTTTTTTGTAAAACATATGTGCAATGATTATATCTAGGGTGCATGTTTGATTCAATATTTCCTTTCAAGAAAATGGAAATTTATGATTTTTTTTAATACAGGGCAAATGGCAGAGGACCTCGTAAGATACGTCAAGGAGTCGCTAATTGGTGTTCGATTGAATACAACTTCATAAATTCATAACTTTCTTATCTCATTTCTTTTCGGATTTTGCTGAAACTTTAATTGATTTGTTCCTTTATTTTTTCTGCTTCTTCTAAAACCAAATTTATATCAGGGTGGACTCTCCTTTTCATGATTTCTAGGTTCTCATATCAAAGAAGATTTTAATGCCTGAATTGATAGACAGTTTTTTTTAAAGAGAAAGAGGGCGCTATCAAGCTTCCTCATCTAGCAACATGTATGTGATATTGAAGATTAATTTGTGCTGAAAGAATATGCATAACTGCCTTTCTAAGATTTAATGCGAACCTTGTTCTTTAAAAAAGGAAATTGGGCCGAGTTTACAGTGCGAAAGTGATTTAAAGATATATCTAAGTTATGCTCTCCGTTACAGGTTTATGACCGAAATCGGGAAAGATGCAAAATTTGGCTAGAAGTTGTAAAAAACGACGAGGAAATTAGAAAAATCGGAGTGAATTTTCTGCATAAAGCGATAATGTAAAAATTAGAAATGATAGCTAAATGAAGGAGAGTATCGGGGGCTGCGGAGCGCTTTTGAAAGGGGAGGGGGGGGGGGGTGGCGGCTGATTTGATTTCACTTGAACAATGACAATTTCGAACCTTTTTTCGGGGGATTTTATGAAACGTGTCTACTCAAAAAAGAGTGTGTGTGTGTGGGGGGGGGGGGGAGCTGCAACCCCCGCCCCCCCCCCCCCCGTACCGTGGCCAATGAGTATTAAAAACTATAGATCATAATTTTTCTCTATATGTTTATATTATTTGTCAAATGATGTGGATTTGTGATACGTTGGTTCGGTTTAAGAAAAAAAAAATGGACGAAATCAAAGTGATATCTTCCCCTACGAGGACTGCATGACTCCAATCATTTTTAATTTTGTTTAATAATGGTAGAGTGTGTTCTCTGATACATATAGGAAACCTTGAAGAACGGGGCATCCTGAAATACTGGCAGATCAACAGCGCCACCACCGATGAAGATGGAGAAGGGGGTGAAACAGAAGTCGAGGTCAAGATTAAACGTGAAGTGGCCCGTATCGTGAACAGCTGCTACGATCCACCTTTTGGGATGAGTCTACTCTGGAGGTGGACCTGGACCAGCTACCTACCATTTAGTCCAACTTTTAGGGGGTTTCATTGCGGGTATTTCATTCCACGAAGGTTTCGGTCTAGGAAACGTAGGCAAGGCGATGAGCAGGAGTCAGCATGAAAAAAAGAGTGGCATTGTAGTTAGCAAGTGTACCAAAGATCACTGAAGCTACGGTTATATTCTATACCAAAATGGAAATCGTATGAAAACCTGAGCATCGTTTCACGACACCGCCATATGTACAAGTTCGCCGACATCTAATACTGAAACGCATGAATTACAATTACAACGCGTTTCGACGGGATGTCGACTAAGTTGTACTTATAACGGTTTCGTGAAACGATGCCCTGTTTGGTATTATGTGATCATGTGGGTCAATAAATTGAAAACTTACTTTCCCCAATGATTTTATGATTGACGTCTATAATCATCATGATGGAAGTTTGAAAAAAACATTGTGCTGCCTCTAGCTTCTGTAATTAAAATTTCACTGCGCATTATTATACCAAATGGTAACCTTACTGAAAAAAAAAATGAGTGACAGTTTAATTAATTTTGTGCTTTTCGCATGCGGTTTTAAAAGCTTACCTAATCATGTTTGTGACACGCTATTTTATGATGCGCTGCCGGATACAACTGAAGGCTATTGCTTCAAAAAGGAAAGCATGAACTTTCCTCATTTCATTAGGGCAAAATCACTGTCATGGTTATAACAATGGTCCATTATATCACACATGTCAGTGTGTCTTATATCATTTGTGTGGATTTTGCCACTGATCTTCACCGATATAGTTTACAGCGAAGCAACCAATTTATTAGCTGCGTCACTTTCTTCCAGATATATTACAATTACTGTACATCTTAGAACTGAGTATAACCATATGGTAATGTAGCAGAAAATATTTGATCATTTAATTGTTTGTGATAAAAATGAACAAATAAAATAAAGAAATTCATATTATGATATAGCTACACAGAACAAGTTTGATTAATGATCTCTATTCAACACTAAGCGTATGAGTCAGAAGAAAATGTATTGAGTATACAAAGTTGAATAGGCTAACGATTTGAGACATCTACGGCCTTTTGCAATTACAACTGGGAATCATGCCAAAGAGCAGATGGATTTTGATTGCCAGTGCGTGTCAGACCTTTCTTTATAACTGCATAGAGAAAGAAAAAGATTAAAATTAATCTGGAGACAAAATCCTTCTCTAAACTAATTTGTCTAGTATGAACTGTAAATACATTCATGTATGTCTTGCTTCAGAAATATGATTGCCTATGCATTAAAATTACAAATAGTCAAGAACAACACACATTTGATTGCGTTCTTACCTTCACTAAACCCTGCTTGTGAAGGCAAGTTGGTTAAAGCTTTTTTTTTTTTTTCATTTTTCATTTCGCGTTCACTTTTTACACACTGATTTTTTTTTTAACCCCGTACTATCCTTAACCCCGGACTATTTTTTTTCCTGTTCTCATTTGCAGTTTTAGTCCCGTACTCTCTCCCTAGCCAGAGCGCTTAGCCCCACCTTTTTACATTTAGTCCCACCTTTGGTGGTACTAACCCTGCTTTTTTCCAGGGCTAAATTAATCCCGTAGTATCGTGGAGTTGGCCCACTTTGTTAAAATGCAATGCGAACAGAAAGTGGGCTAAGCTTATATAGTCCCGTATCATCGGTGGGGCTAAATCCGCGTTTAGCCCCACCGATACTACGGGACTAAGCAAAATTTTGCAAGTGTAAAAAGCCTATATATTACTTTTACATGATAGGTGAAAGGCCGGACCAGTCACTGACGCTCTACTACGTCAGGCAGATGACGCCTCGTGTACAGCAGTGGGGCGTTTCATCAGGTGTCTTGTCGGTGATTTTTACCGACAAATTTGCTCTCAGCCAATTAGATGCAAGGATTTCAAAAGCTTATAACAGTTATTGCAACTTGTCATTGATGACAAGTTTTATGGAACAGGACCCAGGCTTAGGAATTACATTTGCACTATTGCAGACAATTACGTGTACAATGAGACCTTTAAGATAAGGTGTTTCATTGTTATTCTTGGTTTTCTAGTCTACAAAAATTTACCCCCCCCCAAAAAAAAAAAAAAAAAAATCTTGCAAAAAAGTTGCTTTATGAAACATGGAAAATTCTTGTTATCATGCTTTCTTTAAAAACTGTTTTCATCGTTTTAATCCTTCTTTAACTCTGAAGTGGTGAATGTCATCCCCTATTTTGCGTTGGACAATTTGATCCACTGCTTGTCAACATCCCATTTTCAGAAAATTCTCCTCTCCGTCATGACTACGTGAATAAGAGGAGAACTAATACTGAGTAATATAAACACAGTAATACGAGCATCAAAGCATGCTAGATGTCATTAGTGAAAGGAAACGATTGAAATGTAGACAAAAATTTGATGAGGCTGCACCGACGAATTTGTAAATACAAGGTGAATGCTGGAGTTTAATGCATCTAAGCAATTAGCTTTAAGTATTGACGTCTGTTAAAAAAAACCAAAACAAAACAAAAACACCGTAATTTAGAACAGGCTTCAAAATGCGTACGGCGGCCATTGTGGGGGGAAAAAGATTGCGCTTGCTATATAAGCTATTAGATGGATAGCCTCACACAAAATTTTCATCTGGGGTGAGCAGCTCTTGGTAAACCTGCACGTTTTTATATACACCTATACCTTAACCCTATCCTTTGCCACAAGAAATGACTTTTGGGGGGTGGTTTACGACCTGCAAACAACGTGTATTCAATGTACTCAATGATTCTACGAAATTATACTTCTGGCAATTTGTTGTCGTGATTAAACTCAATTAATGCTCATTCATATTACACGATATGAGTCAGGACATGGTCATGGATTTATCTACATGTCTGGACACTTACAATTCCACGCAGTGTTGTAGTGATCCTGGTTTCCTCAAGCTCACATTTATTTCTTCGGCGGGTTTCCTGCTATCTGTCACACTGAACACCATCATCATCTGCGCCATCAAGGAAAGTAATACCTTTCGGGAGATAGAGGCATATCTCTATCAGATGCTTGCATTCTGGGACATGTTTGTTTCGTGTATGACCTTGCTGACTACAGCCAGCCTACTCGTATAAGCCAGTCGTGTGGTAATGACATCTTGAAAATTGTAACTCCGCTCCTCCTTTTGTTCGCAATGTACCAAACGCTGTTTATTGTTCTGACAATACATGTGTGTCGCTGCATCATGATTGTGCGACCACGTGTATCTCGCATTTGTAACGCGTCGAAATATTTGTATGTGCCAAATTGCTTGGTTTATCATAAAGATCAAATGAGGCATAAGATATGATTATTGCAATTTTCACCCTCAGCCATCAAAGTAACACCTGAAAGCATTATACATGTACTTCTAATTTAAGGAGAACAGAAAAGTATTGTCATAGTGCACATACTGTGGTCACAACAGTCGTTTGTTTTATTTAGGGTTTTGTTTTTTCTGATACTCACTGTACAGTAAAGTGATCTAATTCAACTATAATGAAATGTGACTGAATTAAAATAAGTGCAAGACTATTTTTATTTCTGGGAAATCGAAAGAAGTGCAGATTGTTTTGTGGTTTTTTTTAAAAACAATTCACAGCAGAGCACTACACCTTCGACCTGCTCGCCATGGTTTTGCACGTAATGTCAACGTAATTGCAGGAAAGTTTACCTACCCCGGCCAACGCTGTCACTTTGGGCGCCCTTCCCATGAATGGCCCAGTGCCATCCATACATGGCTCTGGAATGGCCACTTCCGTTACATAAGAATAGGGGGAATGATCTTTGGTAACTATATCGACACATTAATACGAGCATTAAAGCATGCTATATGTCATTAGTGAAAGGAAACGACTGAAATGTAGACCTGAATTTGATGAGATTTCACTGACGAATTTGTAAATACAAGGCGAATGCAATTAACTTTTGATATTGACGTCTATTAAAAAAAGCGTACGGCGGCCCTTGTGGAAAAAAAAAAAAGATTGCGCTTGCTATATAAGCTATTAGATGGATGGCCTAACACATAAATTTCCAGCCTGGGTGAGCAGATTTGGTAAGCCTGCACGTTTTGATATACATATATACCTTAACCCTATCCTTTGCCACAAGAAATGACTTTTTGGGGGTGGTTTACGACCTGCAAACAACGTGTATTCAATGTACTCAATGATTCTACGAAATTATACTTCTGGCAATTTGTTGTCGTGATTAAACTCAATTAATGCTCATTCATATTACACGATATGAGTCAGGACATGGTCATGGATTTATCTACATGTCTGGACACTTACAATTCCACGCAGTGTTGTAGTGATCCTGGTTTCCTCAAGCTCACATTTATTTCTTCGGCGGGTTTCCTGCTATCTGTCACACTGAACACCATCATCATCTGCGCCATCAAGGAAAGTAATACCTTTCGGGAGATAGAGGCATATCTCTATCAGATGCTTGCATTCTGGGACATGTTTGTTTCGTGTATGACCTTGCTGACTACAGCCAGCCTACTCGTATTAAGCCAATCGTGTGCTAATGACACCTTGATTATCATGATTATTGTAACTCCGCTCCTCCTTGTGTTCGCAATGTACCAAACGCTGTTTATTGTTCTGACAATACATGTGTGTCGCTGCATCATGATTGTGCGACCGCTTCAGTATCTCGCATTTGTAACGCGTCGAAATATTTGTATCTGCCAAATTGCTTGGTTTATCATGTCAATCATTCTGATCTTCTCGCTGATATTACTGATTAAAGACCCCACCCATCCTATGTGGACCACTCTTGTGTTTCCTGTAATATTTGGTTTAGCGATACAGCTGGTTACCAGTTCTCAAATCTTGTACACCTCTTTCAAGCATTCTAGACGCATAAACGCGGCACGAGGAAACATCGTCAGGGGCCGTCCGGGTGAAGAGAACAACCTTGCAGGAGGCCCTAACCGTGGCAACAGTTTCAAAGGTATACGGACAATCATTGTTATCACTATGTCGTACTGGTTAGCTTGGTGTCCATGGGTTATTTCCATCTTGGACGGTCTTGGACAGACGAGTTTCAGTTTACCGCCATGGTTCAGATTTTTCTCCGGTGTCACCGGGATGCTAAACACAAGTTGGAATCCTGCTATACACTACGTGACGAACAAGACATGTCGTATTGCCATAAATAAGATTTTTAGGAGAATCAGAACCAAATATTCATCCAGCGTTTGTTGATTACAAATTTAAGTTATGTTGTTATCAGTGGTTGATTGTTGTGAATAATATTTGATTAGAATTTTGGAATGTAGGCACTGATAAAATCATTTCAGTCACAATGCATCCGCACCATTTTCATTCCGTAGAAAATCATTTCCCTGTCGATTTCTTCGACCATGCCGACTATTTCTATTATTGTTAGTGACCTTGACAGGCTAGTTTACAGAATCTAGTGATAGTGAATTAATTTACACATTTCATAATATTTCATCTTTTTCAAGGTTGATATCAATTGTAAATTCAATTTGGCACTCTAATTTAGCATAATCACTGCACTGGGGGAAAATATTTGATGGAGAGTTGTTGTTGGTTATATTTTTGGCGTCTCAGTCAAAATTGACTATTTAAGCCTAGTCTCGTTGTTGAGGTAGAATAGTCAAGTCAGTCATTTATTAATATTCCTAGCTTGGAAACTAGTGCGCCTGTGCTTTCGCTGATTCACTGCTAGGGATGTATCGTCCCGAGCGGGCTTCTCAGTCACTAGGATCTAGACCACTCAGATACACAGTGTACCGCTGTAGCATTACGTCACTCAAGTTTCCTAGTTTTGGCCGATGTCGTCCTGTCAAGAACGAAAAAAGGCCTGAACAAAAGATGAAAATAAGAAGCTCATCATTACTGAAGAATAAGTACATACAAGGTTTGCCTCAAACAGAAAACAGATGTAGATCACCATATGATCTTTGATTTAGTCTGGTAATTAATTTTATTTCTCAGTTAAACTAAATAATTATGATTTATTCAAACTTTCTTTAAATTACTCTTTTAGATAGGTACCGCTATCATATATATATATATATATATATATATATATATAATATATATATATATATAGAGAGAGAGAGAGAGAGAGAGAGAGAGAGAGAGAAATCGAATTGAATGAGAGATATAATTTGCGTAGCTAAATTCATTGTTCCTCCTTACTGACTTCCTATTTGTGGAAATAACTGCAGGGTTTGCAAAAACTGTCTCCGCCGGGAGTCGAACCCGGGTCTTTGGCACTGTACGCCAAACGCCTTAACCACTAGACCACGGAGGCGGGTTGAGTGGTATTCGGCTACACCAGGTACAAACACCGACAGGCAGCCCTTGCAACCCTTCGCAGTTAATTTATTCCTTTTCTTTGAGGGACAGGCGAGTACTGAACAATGAAAAGCCGCATGCCTAGCTAGATCCTAGCTATATTATATATATATATATATATATATATATATATATATATATATATATATATATATATATTCATATATAGCAATAAGAATGAATATGAATACCGCATTTTACCATGTTGTTCTGTAAACGAATCAAACCAATCGTTTGATTTTACAGGAGAATGCGTTGAAATGCGATAAGGAATGGGAGTAAAACTTAGCTAAGAAACTAAATAAAATTCCTCTTGCCATACTATCTTATTGGGAACAGATATTGCAAGATCTTTTGAACATATATTTAAATGTGTTCACCGAGCTTGCCATCCTTAGTGATCCGTCGAACTGATTCCATGCTATAATTGAAGATACGAGGGGGCTATGTTGAAAGCATTCTGTTTTATACTTTGGCACAGAAAGTAAGCCTTCAGCTGCCTGCCTTGTATGATACTGATGAATGTGACTTACTATAACCAAACTTTCTTGTAAATAGGATGGTGCCAAATTATGTGTACATTTGAACATCATAGTAACACGCTGAAATTCAAACGTTTCTCAATTGGTATCCATTTCAGATGGCTAATTAATTCACTTGGAGTCTCAATTTTTGTTTGAAATTATTCTAGCAGCTCGTTTTTTATCCGTTTGTTCCTAATATCGATTTGATGACACAGAGGAACAATAATCATATTGAGGCAACACTCACGAGTGTATTATACAGCATCTTTAAAGATGTTAATGGTAAACAATCCTTCGCTCGTTTTATTACACTGACATTTCATTACGTTACCTCTGTTACTTTGTCAATGTGTTTAGACCAATTATATTCTTCATCAATTAATATACCAAGACGTTTGGCGACGTTAACTCTTTTCAATACTTGTCCATTTATAGAAACATTGAAGGATGTTATTTTGTTTAAATTAGTACACGAAGCTTTGACCATTACGCATTTTTTTCGGTGTTTATTACAAGGCGGTTTTCAGTGGCGTAGCCACGATTTTTCAAAAGGGGGGGGCAGACGTGAATGATCCAAAACGCGTAGCCATGTATTTTATTTTAGGGGAGGGCGGTTGCGAGCGAAAATTGGTGCGAAATTGGTGATGAGCAAGCGAAGCGTGCTCCCCCGGGGGGGGGGGGGGGGATGGAGAAAGGGGGGAGTTTCCCCCCTTCCCGCGCGAAGCACGAAAGCTCCGATGTTTATAGCAAATTTGAGAGAAAGATAACGGCTTGTAGCACCTTTTTTAGGCGGAAAGTTAGTTCCATGCCTGGACTGCTTTTCAGTTATTTGGACGCAATACTGCACTGTATGTAATATAGTGGTACAGAAATTAAGATTTGTTTTGGTTTTGATGGAAAGTTCGTTTGCCTTCTTGCACTATCCACATTCTATTGTTAGTACATTTCACTTGCCAGTGTTTCTGGGTCAGGCTGGCGTTCTGGTATGTGGATGGGTGATAAGGCAAACATTGGTGAATTTCTCAAAGATATTTGGTAAGGTTATAAATAATAGCATGGTGGAGTTCGTTACTGGGCTACGGAAGCTTTAAAGTGCCATTCTACTTGACGAGATGGCGAGATATTTTATCTTGTCAAGTCGACTTAATAGCCTTATCATGTCGACTTATCACCTTTGTAAGTCGACATGGCGACAAAAATTATCTTGCCAAGTCGACTTCTAAAAAGTTACATGTTGTCATGGCGACATAAGGTATCTTGCTAAGTTTGACTTCTTAAACGTTACATGTCGTCATGGCGACATAAGGTATCTTGCCAAGTCGACTTCTAAAAAGTTACATGTCGTCATGGCGACATAAGGTATCTTGCCAAGTCGACTTCTAAAAAGTTACATGTCGTCATGATTACATAAGGTATCTTGCCAAGTCGACTTCTAAAAAGTTACATGTCGTCATGGCGACATAAGGTATCTTGCCAAGTCGACTTCTAAAAAGTTACATGTCGTCATGATTACATAAGGTATCTTGCCAAGTCGACTTCTAAAAAGTTACATGTCGTCATGGCGACATAAGGTATCTTGCCAAGGCGACTTCTTAAAAGTTACATGTCGACATGGCAACATAAATTATCTTGCCAAGCCGACTTCTTAAAACTGACATGTCGTCATGGCGACATAATGTATCTTGCCAAGTCGACTTCTAAAAAGTAACATGTTGTCATGGCGACATATATTATCTTGACAAGTCGACTTCCCAAAAATTATAAATCGACATGGCAACATAAATTATCTTACCATGTCGACTTAACAAAAAAATTATGTCGACATGGCGACATAAGTTATCTTGCCAAGTCGACTTCAAAAGTATTGCATGTCGTCTTGTCAACATAAACTTGCGAGCCAGCAATAATGCAAAATCGGTGTATAGTTGCGGGCTGTAGCAAGACCCCTAAAGATGATGTAAGCCTACGTACATCATTTTCCTAAAGATGAAAATCTACGGAAATTGTGAGTCGCAAAGGTATGCTCACGCGGGTAGAAGGGCCAAGCGAGTGGAGTACAATTTGCAGTGATCATCTCCAGCAGCTGCAGCAGCTTCACCCGCGGCCCCTTCCCCCGCGACCCCTTCACCATGCCCTGGCGCGTCTTCTGCGAGGGGTTCAAACATAATGGTCGAATTTCCCTTGCCACTGCACTTGAGCTTCTTCAAATTCTCTTTCGGGATCGATAAATCATCTGATAAATCAGAGTTCGTATCTGGCTCAAAAAAGTCCTCCAAATCGGACTCGCGATCACTATCCATCTCTGTAAGTTACTCGAAGAATTCAGCCAAAAATCTAAGTCACTACTACCGTAGTACATGTAAAGCGAAGTAAAAAAAGGCAAGAGTAAAAACAAACCAAACAAAAGCGTTCATCAGTCGCTTAGTACGAGGGGGAACATAGTTGCCGTACTAAACACTGCTAAAGATGTGTAGTACATTGCACAGACGCATAAAACGGCTGTGTACGCGTTTAAGACCAACGCAAAGCTATCGTTCGGCAAGCTCGGATGGATGAGAACATTGTTCAAAGAAAAGTTAAAAAAACAAAACAAGAACTGTATATTTGGGCAAAAGTGTTCACTGATCTTAAAGAAAATATATTGATAATGATTATTCACTCCTTAGACTGTATTGATTAATTTCCCTTTTTCATAAATTGTCCGTTGAACAGAGGGGTCAAATACCGCATTGTGTGTACAATGTTACATGGCCGCAGCCTGCAGATCTTGTGCCTCTTACTCTTCATACGTCACTTGGGGGTGTGACGTCAATTAGCCAATCAGCTCACGAGTTTTAAGGAACGGTCCCCAAACCTCTACTTTCCCCCTTTTTCGCCAAAACGAGACATAATTTTGACAATCCATTGCCAGATTCGTGATTTGAATGCAAAAATACATTGAAACAGCACCTTTTTTCTCTCTAATTTAGTCACCCTTTAAATCAAAGTTCCCCAGAGCTGTCCTCCCTTTTTGAAATTTTTGCAAAGGTTGAAAACATGTCTCCGCCGGGAATCGAACCGGGTCGTTGGCTTAGAACACCAATGCCTTAACCACTAGACCACGGAGATGGGCCAGTGATTTCGGCTACACAAGATTCAATTGACCGACAGATTGACAAATCTTAAACCTCATTAATTCCTTTGTCGGGGGCAAGTGAGTTATGAACAAAGACAAACCTACACTCCCGTGCAGACACTTGCACACACACACATGCCATGCCTCGGGGTTCCGTGGAATAAAAAATATTGTGCACCGCACAGGTGCATGGAATGGCTATGCCTTTGTGTTGGCTTGAATCATATTACATGTACTATAAAATAAAGACATAATAGAATTTCGAAATCTGTAACCAAAGGAAAGTGTATTGTGATCATTTCCTCATATAGGTTTCATACAGTATGAAAAATACACTCAAAACAGGTTTTACTGCATAAAATGAAATAGAAACAGTGATATGGTGTTTGTTTACCATAACATTCTCCATAGAAAACAAAGATTTTCTTCATGCAAAATGAGGTCACCATTATTTTCAATTCAGTAGTTATCTGTTCTGTTGTAATGTACATTCGAGCTATTAGGAAATAAATGAGATTTAATCACTATGAATGGAGTTAGATGGTCCCTGACATCTGTTGTAACAATACCAGATTCAAAATCTTTTTTCGAAATGATTATTATCTAATATGGTTGCAGAATGGTTGGTTATCCTTGTGGGTTTATTTATTTGGGGAGTATATGAAAAAGTAAACAAATTCATTTGGAGTATAATGCTTATTATCAGTGTGGAAAATCTTATTATCTAAATCAGCAACATTTAACGTATTGCATTTTTGATGAGTTATCAGTTAGCCCTCTGAAACTATGCATATCTGCTTGATAAAACAAACAAGTAACATTGAATATAAAATATTCAAATGTTTGAAAAGTAGAAAGGAAAAAACTCCCCAAAACATTATATAGAATTGTAATTACTTTAGGGTAGTCCACTTGAATTTTTTGTATTATATATATATATACATATACATAAGTCAAATCATTGAAAGCAAAAGCTTCGGGTTTCCACTGTCTTACTATATACTCTTTCATAAATTTGCATGTGAATTTGAAGGCTATTCTGTCAAATATATATATATAATGTGATGATGTTGAGTCTACTTTTACCATTCGCTTTGGTTTGGGTGATATAGAACATAGTGGGGTGAATTCAAACCAAAGATGACGCAGGATACTCAGGAAATTTAAGCTTTCGTCTTTCGACTTCTTCAGAAATTTATTCTGAAACAGTTATAAAGAGAAGATACAATCACTAAGAAAGGCATGACAAAATTAACGAAGAGAATAATTCACAAAATACAAAGAGAAGACACAATCATTCAAAAATTGACGGACTAATATTATTGTCAGTAGAAATATCATGTAAAAATACCGAAATTTCAAATGAATTATAATAAAGCCGACATACCTGTCGTAAACAGAAGTGATGCCAAGGTCTTGTTGAATTCCTTGAATAATGTTAATAGTTTTGATAGTTTTGAGTTGCTTGGATACCCACTGGTGTTAAAAAGCGTACTGCGCTTTGCCAATGCGCATGTGTTGCCATGGGTAATATCATGAATATTCATTAAATACATGAAATGCACCAAGTGCATATATTTGAGAGTAAACAAGTCACCGAGTTCATACAACATTCTACTTATATACTACATGTACTATACGAATTGTATGGTGAATATCATACACAAAATATCATACATCTTAAACGAAATAAAACAATTAGCTTCAAATTATGGCCGGGATATCACAGCTATAAGGTACTGGTAAATGAAACCGCCGTTCCATAATCTTTTGTAAAAAACACTGTCCAATACCTACTATAATTTGGTAAGAAAACAAACTAACTCTCTTCTATCTATTTAATCTATTAGGTATGTTTAACCTATTATATATGTGACAATGATAATAAATAAACTAGAAATTTAATTCGTCACTGAAGACGAATTAGGTGGTCTGTCTTTCACTGTGGCAAATTGCTTTGTCAGGTGTGATAATATTTCTGCAAGATTATAATCATAATGTTGACGACAATGATGATAAGATATGGTCATATAAGTGATGACAATGACGATAATGATATATGATGACAATAACCACGATAACCTAAGTGGCATAGCGCCCCTACAGGTTCAATTTTATGGGCGATTTTTCGAAAAGTGCTTGAAATGGCATGAAACGTTTGCAAAATGAATTTGGGACGATTTGGATCATTTCTAAATTTTGCGCGCGCACGGACGCGCGCACGTACGCGTACGCGCGCGTTTAACGAAATGACCTTGACTGGAATGACAGTGACCTTAACCATGCCAAATATGAAAGAGAAATGACATTTCGTTATGAACATATGACCATAAGTTGATTTTCACAAAATGGCGCCTGGATGACGTCACAATAACCTGATGACCTTGAAAAAGATGTGGGAACTTGACCTTATTAGGACTGATGACTGACGAAAATATGAAGAAAATTGACTGAGCCGATTTGGAGAAATCGGGATAACGAACTGGACGATTTGATATTGCAGGACATGTGGAAGATTATCCCCTTAGCTTTAATACACGACAGGGAATGAGATTCTACACAAACTACTGCCCACTACTTTCAATAGACATAACACGCAAAATTAGGCAGTTTTTTACATTGTTTGTGATGGTATATGTTATAATAGTCGAAGAAGATGGTAGAATGAAAGGCAAAAAAAAAAAAAAAAAAAAAAAAAAAAAAATGGACCCACCGGGAATCGAACCGGGGTCGCCGGAATGGGAGGCAAGTGCTTTACCAATGGACCAAAATATTTCCAATAGAGATAACACGTAGACGAAAAACGGGATTCTCAAATGACATTTTGTAGTTAAAAAATGGGCATGATCCCGACATCTGATCAAAAATTGGAGGGCACATTTGTGAAAGCTTATAGTCTCAGCTATAACATACCAAAATTTGGAAGAAAATCGAGCAGAAATAACAGAGATACTGCTCAAAGAAGACGGGAATGTAGAATCAAGATTTGAGAAAAAGTCATCTCCCATAGAGAATACACGCAAAATGTGAAAAATTGACATGCCTCCTTTAATCGCAAAAATACGCCATGATCCCTTTGTCAAAATGAAAAATCGTGGCGACTGATCTTGTAGAGAATTGTCTCAGTTACAACATATCAAAATTTGGAAGAAAATCAACAATCTATTACTGAAATATTGTCAAATGAATACAAAAATTATGACATCATTTTTTCAAAATTGAATTTTTGAGTTCATAGGCAAATATGATGACGTCACAACATTTTTTTGGCCAAAATTTTGCATGAATCGAAATCTACAACTCATAGGCTTTCAGAATATGTAATAAAATTTGGGGGTACCGGTTCATTCTGACGAGCTATGGCGGATTCTAGATAGGCATGTTTTTACCACTTTTTACATTATATTGCCCATTGACGCAGGCGCGGATTTTAAAGTTTGACGCAAGCGTGTGGCATTATTAGATGTCGAGAATGAATGAAACTAATTGGAAATTGTCAAGAATTTTATCAGGAATCGATCCCATGCAAAAAAACGGCATTTCTACCTTCCGTACGTGCTGCGCACGCGCAAAACGCGCGCGCGGACGCGTACGTACAGAAAATTTTGAAATGCTTAAAATGACCTGAACCGTACTCTACTTTGATCAAAAAGTGATTTTGAGCATTTCTAAATTTTGACGCGCGCGTACGTGCGCGTCATGACGCGCGCGCGCGTTTTGATGAGATGTGATGTTGACCCTTGACCTGAAGTTCATGTGTACCAAATATAGTTCATTTTTGATCACTTGTAATGAAGATATGATCAATAATGTGATTTTACAAAATGGCGCCTGGATGACGTCACAATGACCTGATGACCTTGAAAAGTTTCGTGTGACATCTTCGTTATGGGCTTTATAACTGGTATTAAAATCACGGAAATTGATCTTGTCAATTTTGAGATATCTTGCGCACAAAATTTTGAGGATAAAAATAATAATAATAAGAAAATTCTGACGAAATTAAGAGGTGATATGTCTACGACATACCACCTAATAAAAAATAACTAAAAACAAAAGTCCGTAAGAGAGAAACAAGTGTATGTAATTGCCGAGTTCGCGACTTATTCCTCAACATTGATGCCGTTTGGTGTAAGCGTCTTAAGTTCGAGGATCCAGTATGATTCGCGTTTCAGGATGACTGATTCTTGGTGTTTTCTAATTACTTCTATTCCTGTGAGCACCCTCAAAGACCAGCTCCATAATGTCTGCTCCCCCAAGGACTATCACATCATACTGAACAAAATTAACAGAAATGTATGTATGTTACAAACTAAACTCATCAGAATAAAGAACAAGAAACTGGAGAAAGACAGAAGGCTAAACGAAACACACCTGTCTGCAAAAGCATCACCGTCTACGATCCAAACTCGGGGAGAGAATGACACAGACGAGGTCATAAACTCACTGTCACCGCGAAACCAACGAACAAGTCACCAAGATGAAGAGGTCACCCCTCCGCCAGATTCACATCGGGAACACCACTCCCGGAGAAGTACATGCAGCAAATGTAAGCACAATTGTAAAGATAAGAAAAGTAATAACCGTAGATATAGTCGTAATATGTACGTGAAACGTAAGCGTAGATTACAAAGACATGATGTTGTGACAGAGTCCAACACCAGGTCTACAGTAGATAAGACTAATGTACAACGTGATGAGATGATTGCTGACGATAGAAAACTAATTGTGAACTTATCCGATGAAATTCTATCACCAGGAGCTACAGCACTCTTATCAAGAGGCCTGGGCTTCTGTCCCACCCCTCCAAAAATAAACGCACTGCAATTACAATCAGATTTCCGCGCATTTCGCCGGCGCATGCTATTGAAATGCTATTTCAGCCTCAAAAATCAGTCATCTCTGAACAATGAGTCGGTTTCTCATTCTTGTGAGAATGAATCTGGTGATGACGATTCTGAACAGATGTCACACAATGATATCTTACAAAGATTAATGAAAGGAAAACCTACCCAAAGTAAATGGACCCCTCGGTTTAACCCCCCTCCCGCACTTATCTTGTATCTAGACAAAGTAGAGGAATCTCTACAGCCACTCATCACGAAGAAACACAATGACAACCTGTCTCTCCCAGAAAGACAAGCCCTCCGACAACTTAGAGAGAATAAAGAAGTGATTATCAAACCAGCTGACAAAGGTTCAGCAGTTGTCGTTCAATCCAAACAGGACTATTTGTCCGAAGGTCTGAGGCAATTGAATACGGAAACGTACAGAAAAACTGAAGTTGATCCAAACACTGAACATCTGAATCAAGTGAAAAAAGTTGTGAAGAACCTACATGTTCCTAAAGATATCAAGCAGTTGCTAATCCCTGACAACTCTGAATGCCCACAAATGTATTTCTTGCCTAAAATACACAAACCTGGCAACCCCGGACGGCCAATTGTTTCTGGCTGCTCTTGCCCTACTGTTCAGATATCTCGCTTTCTTGACACAGTCTTACGCCCATTAGTACAACATACAAAATCCTTCATCCAAGACACAACACACTTTCTGCGACACATCTACACAATAAACTCAGAGGGACCAAATACCACGGGGACAATTTTGGTCTCAGCTGACGTCAAGTCGCTCTACACCAACATCCCACATAATGATGGAATCCAAGCTTGTCAGAGAGCTCTTGATAAGCGCAAATCTAAAGATCCTCTGACCAATCATCTGATTCGCTTATTAGATCTGATACTAAAATTGAACAACTTTCAGTTCGCAGGGGAATTCTACATACAAACCCAAGGTACAGCCATGGGTACACCAGTGGCACCCTCATATGCCAACCTCTTCATGGCGGACCTAGAAGAAAGACTCCTCTCCACAGCCCCACAACAACCCTACAAATCATCATGGTGTAGATACATCGATGACATCAATTTCCTTTGGTCTGGCGACAGAGAATCGCTCAATCAATTCACCCAAATCGCTAACTCATTTCACCCCACAATCAAATTCACGTTTGAAACATCTAACTCACATGTTCCCTTCCTCGACGTTCTTCTCTACGTGAAAGATGGAGTTCTTCACACATCTCTCTATTCTAAACCTACAGACACCCATGCCTACCTCCTTCCTGATTCATGTCACCCTCCTCACATATTCAGGAGCATCCCTTACAGTCAAACCATTCGCATTCGGCGCATCTGCTCTGAAGAAGCCGAATGTGAATCAAGCATTACTGAGCTACAGGAACACCTCGACAAACGCAACTACAAACCAAACTCCATGAACAAAGCTATCAGCAAAGCTAAAAGCATCCCTCGGGATAGTCTTCTGAAATGCAAGAGAAAAGAGAAAAAACTGAACAGAACACCTCTTGTACTAACCTATCACCCCAACCTTCGTAAGGTCTCCCGCATTGCACAAGAACACATGCAAATACTGCACCAATCTCAAGTCACTAAAGAAATATTCCCCGAACCACCCCTAATAGCATTCAGGCGATGCCGCTCACTCCAAGACCTTCTAGTATCATCTCGTGTTTCCGCCAACTCCCAAAGCAATCTGAATGAAAACATGGGCTCATCCAAATGCAAAGCCAAGAAATGTTGTATCTGCCCATTCATGATGAACACAAAACAATTCACGAGCACAACAACCAGAGAGAAGTTCCCAATCACACAACATATCAATTGTAAATCTTCATGGGTATTATACCTGATTACCTGCAAACGCTGTACCAAACAATATGTCGGCAAAACAACAAATACTCTCTATACGAGAATGTGCAACACACGGTCAGACATCAAGAAATACCACACAGACAGGCGTAAGGAAATCCCTATTGCTGCCCATTTCAGCACAAATGGGCATACTGCAGATGACATTCAACTCACAGGAATAGAAGTAATTAGAAAACACCAAGAATCAGTCATCCTGAAACGCGAATCATACTGGATCCTCAAACTTAAGACGCTTACGCCAAACGGCATCAATGTTGAGGAATAAGTCGCGAACTCGGCAATTACATACACTTGTTTCTCTTTTACGGACTTTTGTTTTTAGTTATTTTTTATTTATTTATTATCATTGTCACATATATAATAGGTTAAACATACATAATAGATTAAATAGATAGAAGAGAGTTAGTTTGTTTTCTTACCAAATTATAGTAGGTATTGGACAGTGTTTTTTTACAAAAGATTATGGAACGGCGGTTTCATTTACCAGTACCTTATAGCTGTGATATCCCATAATTTGAAGCTAATTGTTTTATTTCGTTTAAGATGTATGATATTTTGTGTATGATATTCACCATACAATTCGTATAGTACATGTAGTATATAAGTAGAATGTTGTATGAACTCGGTGACTTGTTTACTCTCAAATATATGCACTTGGTGCATTTCATGTATTTAATGAATATTCATGATATTACCCATGGCAACACATGCGCATTGGCAAAGCGCAGTATGCTTTTTAACACCAGTGGGTATCCAAGCAACTCAAAAATATCAAAACTATTAACATTATTCAAGGAATTCAACAAGACCTTGGCATCACTTCTGTTTACGACAGGTATGTCGGCTTTATTATAATTCATTTGAAATTTCGGTATTTTTACATGATATTTCTACTGACAATAATATTAGTCCGTCAATTTTTGAATGATTGTGTCTTCTCTTTGTATTTTGTGAATTATTCTCTTCGTTAATTTTGTCATGCCTTTCTTAGTGATTGTATCTTCTCTTTATAACTGTTTCAGAATAAATTTCTGAAGAAGTCGAAAGACGAAAGCTTAAATTTCCTGAGTATCCTGCGTCATCTTTGGTTTGAATTCATCCCACTATATATATATATATATATATATATATATATATATATATATATATATATATAATATAAATAGTACATTGTCTATCATACACTATACGGGATTATATGCACGACAAATACTAAATTATCCCGAGTGCAGTTTTGTTTCACCGAGGCCGAAGGCCGAGGTGAAATACACTTGCACGAGGGATAATTTAGTATTTGGAGTTCATACACTCCAGTAATGGTGCATAAATAGAACATGCACTAATTGTTATAGTCAATAGACCCCTAGATCTATAAAACTTCCAGTTCCGGGATGGCCTACATACAGCTGATGGTGTGGTGCTTTACAAGGACCGCGTGGTTATACCCCCATCTCTCAGGGAGGAGGTGTTAACCCATCTTCATGCAGCCCACCAGGGGTCACCTCCATGACTGCAAGGGCTGAAGTATCTATCTTCTGGCCTAGCATCACTCCTGCCATCACAGCCCTTCGTGCTAGGTGTAACCACTGCAATCAGATCGCCCCCTCGAACCCGAGCGCACCACCCACCCCTTGGCATCTCCAGCTTACCCATTCCAGTGCATTTGTGCAAACTTCTTCCACTAAAAAGCTTGCAACTACTTGGTAGTGAACGACCGTTACTCTACCTGGCCGATTGTTGAGAGGTATTCCCATGGTGCAGATGGGCTTATCACTTGTCACCTTTGGTATCCCTGAAGAACTGGCTTCCGATGGTGGTCCTGAATTCACGACTATCGCTACACGACACTTTCTAAAGGACTGCGGCCTTTTCCCATAGCAACTGTCGTGCCGAAGTTGGCGTGAAGACTATGAAGCCCCACAGGTTCCCTTGACACTGATTCCTTCCAACGAGCCATGCTTCAGTTCAGGAACACTCCAGACAGGGAAACCAAGTGCATCTTTGGTCGCCCAATTCGAGACTTCATTCCCATAGTTCCTGGCTTATACAAACCTCATGACACTTGGCGTGAGACCCTCGCACTCGGGAGGAGGCACTCAGAAACTTCCATGAGAGGCGCCGAAAGATGGTCTGAACACACTAAACGACTTCTGCCACTTGTAGTAGGCGATCATGTCCGTATCCAGAACCAGACGGGGCCGCACCCCTTAAAATGGGATAAGACCGGTGTTGTAGTGGAAGTCCGGCAATTTGACTAATACGTCGTACGGGTTGATGGCCCCGGGCGTGTCACCCTTCGTAATAGAAAGTTCCTGAGGATGTACATTCCTGTACAGCTCCCAACGCCAAGGTTGACCATCGATGATGACATTGGTTTGCATCACAACTCACTTTGCCCGCCCACTCCGTGCTCACGTTTTTGGGTCCACTGCACGTCCCCTCAGCCACAAAGAGGTTCCCGGGCTTCCTATGCCGACTGCGACACCACCCCTCCCGTCAACGCCCTTTCGAATCGCGTTTTCATCCTTCAATTACGAATTTTCCACATGGCTTGTGAATCCTAATTTTTGGAGGGGATAAACTTTATTTATCCATCTTTCATTGACTGAAATTTTAACATCAACATTACATGAGCTTTTTTTTTGTGGTGAATGTTTAAAGATATGTATGTCAAAACAGTGTAGGATTGTCATTCACTTTGTACATGACGATCAACGGTCAGAAAGCGGTGAAAGGTCATGAATGATTCACTGAGGCCAATCGTCTCTTTTGTTGGGGATTTTGATCATTCCCGAAAACTCAGCACTCTCCCTGACTGCAGACCGTGTTCATTGTTGATATCCAACTCGTCACCCAAGTCAGCTGATGTATAAACAAATAGACAGACTCTTATTTAGTAAATGAGGACCAGTTCTAGGCTAGGCTCGCAAACTGGATAATAGCACAGTATGCAGTTGATGAATGGGATGGTGATTGATTGATTGATTGACTGACTGACTGAAAAGCAAGAGAGGTAGTAAAGAGAGAGAGGAAGAAAGCAATTGAGGGAGCTGATGGAGAGAGAGAGAGAGAGAGAGGGGGGGGGGAAGGAAAGGTGGGAACGGTGAAGCAGAGAAAAGACGAGAAAGAGAGAGAGATGGTTGAAATAGAAGGGAAAGAAAGAGGGTGGGAGAGAGAGGGAAGAAGAAGAGGAGGAAAGATGTACACTGAGTTGGAAGGTAGAAAGGAAGGAAGGAAAAAAGCTTTGCAATTAAGTGCTACTTAAGCAAATAATCGCAAATGCGTAAACAGCCAATGACACGCACTGTTATTTGACAGTATGATATCAATGTGGTTATTCTGTTTGCAGCAATTTAAAACAGAGTTCGGCAACAAAATTGCATGGTCATGATGAAAATATAGAGGAATTATGGGTCATTTTTCAGCTTTGGCTACCATTTTGTTCGGCCATCTTGGATTTTGCAATTATGCAATCGTCATTCTATGATTTGACTTAGCTAACTGGATTGCTCGCTCCTGAAAACATGGGTTTAGACACCACAGTTAATACTACAAAAAACAACTGAAAAACTTTCATCTTCATCCTCATCGTGAGATCTCTTTTCTTTGGGGTCGGGGTAGTGTGACAGCCATCGTGTAAATTTATTTGTTTTATATATTTTCATGAGCTTAGGAAACAAAACAACACTGGAAAAACCCCAAATTTGCCGGATATATGTTTCGCAGACATTAGGATTTAAGAATAGTTTAGACATACTTTACCAAAATGACTATGTTCTGGGCAATAAAGTCCTCGGCCAACCATACTATAGTGCCCTTCCAAGAACTATCCGCGGAACAATTACACCTAGCCATACTTCTAGGACAATTACCAATGGATATTTACCCCCGGACATGCCTTCTAGGACAATTAGACCGGAGACCTACCCCCAGATAATTCTACTACAAAGGTCAACAACTCCCGGACTATATTATATTCTATAGTATTCACACTGATTCTGTGTTACTAAAGTGTAATCCTAAAATAAAGAAATAAAAAATAAAAAAAAAGAATTATGAATTCATTTAGTTATGAAATTACTTTAGACTTAAGGAAAAAACATTTACAACAAATCATACTATAGTACTTCTCCCCATTTGTGAATGAAATAAAAGAAAGAAATTGCAAGCTTGATATAACATCCGACAAAAGCTAAGCAATATTATTATCACCTTACACATTGCATACCTTTATGGCTTTCAGGTTCCCAATGCAGTTCTTCGCCAGTGTGTATGGTGCCATTCGAACCATCAGTGGAATCTTCTCCTTTCTGCAGTACCCTATCTTTATCCTGATCCAGAAGTACCTTGATAATGACCCCTTCTGGCTAAGCAGGGACCCTGTTACATTAAACCTTTACGTTTCTTTAAATATCTCTCAGAAAGCGGAAGTAGCATTTCATGGAATTTTGACTTGAGTAGACGAAGAAGAAGGAAAAATAAAACGGAATGATGAAATTTTTAGAAAAAAAGTTGACGTTGACAAAAATTTCAGAAAAGTTTCTTCTTTTGAAAATGGAGATCTCTGATAACAGCGGAAATCTCGGATAGATGTGTAATTTTCATACAATAAGAATTCTTGATGTACCATCCTTTTCTCAGTAGGAACCAACAGAGGTGGTAAATGATATTTTTCATTTAAGATTGTCTTCTTTACCACCATTAATACTCTATTCCCCTTCAAAAGGGCATACATTTAAGTCATAGGAAACAAGCTTCAAATTACTATCGGAAATAATCCAATTTCGTCTGGAGCTCTATGCTATGAAAGATGGTGTCTGTAAGCTCGATGGAAAAAATAATAGACGCTGTACATTTCTAGACATCATAATCAGTTTCTGAAGATGAACTGTCCTAAATTAAAGAAAGTCACGCAGATTTAGTCAGTGGCGGATCCAGGATTTCTTGAGAGAGGGGGCTCAATCTTTCCAAAATTTTCTGCCAAGCAAAAAAAAAAAAAAAGGTCCTCAGCACTTTCGGGCTCCCTTTTCACTCAAAAAATCTCTGACAAGCAAAAAAAAAAAAAAAAAAAAAAAAAAAGGTCCTCAGAATTTTGGGGGCCCCTTTTTGGTCCCAGGGGAGGGAGCCCGGGCCCCCGGCCCCCCTGGATTCGCCACTGGATTTTATTCACTCTATAAGAGGAAATCATTTACATTGTACATTCAAAATTTAAGCTACGCTCTTTTTCATGTCATTGATTTCTCTATTTTCAAGGTGAAAGTGGCGTTTGTTGTTGCAGACTGTGTGACTCTTCTCCTGCCTGTCGCCCTCTACCTCACATCGAAACAACATGCCCAGAACCACGGAGTGCAGGTCACACAACACTAAATAACAATTGAGTAGAAGCGCATACAAAATTCATAGTTTGTTTGATTGAATTTTATTTCTGTTTTCAATAACGTGATAAAATTTAATCTAATGAGTACAGAAAATATATAAAAACACATTTTCAGACCTTAACGATTTACTTCTCAATACAAAGAAAATATGCATATGGGAAATTAACATATTACAATTAACATATTTTGTGAATGCAGGAGACCGTCATCATGAGCGAGTCGATGGTGGCCTCAAAGTAAATCGACATAGAACTAACAAATTTGAAGAAAAGATGTCATGATGAGGGTGCAGTGCAAGTGCATCAGCGATGGGATAAACGTATTTATGAGTTGTTGTGCGGATAAAATGAATAATCAATAAATGTTGTTGTTTATAATAGTTAATGTGGTGGATTTTAATGTAATGATATTCGATTAATTTCATAGTCGCTTTAAAAGAGTAAATTGAGGAGCACATTCTAACTGTTGTGGGCAGTGACGTATATCCGTTTTGAAATACGGGGGGGGGGGGGGGGGAGTCACCACATGTGGGTAGATTATGCCACAAGTTCAGGGACATGGTGTCTAATTGATTCATGCGTTATTAATAATTTAGGGTTTGCTGAATGAAACTTTTCTGAAATACGTGTAGGGTATGTGTGAATTTTACTATGTAGATCAATTTTTTTTTTCATGAGGAAGGCAGTTGGTTATTATAGTTAATGATAAAACTGCAACTTGAAAAATATATTAAAATCAGTGACCTCCAATGTATTAGCTTGAAAATAGGGGATCAAAATGAGAAAAGTAGGACGATCATGTACAAATACAAAGTCACCGCTCTTGTAAGGAAAGAAAACTTCTCCACGAATTTCGTTTTAATTCATCCTAACGGATACCATCTCTCATATTTTCCCCCGATCACCATCACCGTCTTTCATACATTCCACCAATCATCATTATTACAGACACCGTATCTCATACATACCACCAATCGTCATTCCTGACACCGTCTTTCATACAATCTACCAATCATCATCCTTACAAAAACCATCTCTCATATTTTTCACCAATCATGCATCCTTATACAGACACCGTCTTTCATACATTCAACCAATCATCATCCTTACAGACACCGTCTTTCATACATTTCACTAACCATCATCCTAACAGATTCCGTCTCTCATACATTCAACCAACCATCATCCTTACAGACACCGTCTTTCATACATACATTCAACCAATAATCATCCTTACAGACACCGTCTTTCATACATTCTACCGATCATCATCCTAACAGACAACGTCTTTCATACATTTCACTAACCATCATCCTTACAGACACCGTCTTTCATACATTCTGCCAATCATCTCCTTACACACACCGTCTCTCATACATTTAACCGATCATCATCCTAACCGACACCGTCTCCTATACATTCCATCAATCACCATTCAGTCAAACCGCAGGTCCCCAAAAAGTGCTCTATTTTATTTCCAGTTTTGCTTGACTGGGTCAGTCTCTGAATACATAATGAGCAGGAATCCCTGGGAACATCTGATTTCCAAATGATTGAATGGACTGGTTAACATTTACTGATTCTCATGATTTATACATCAAATAAAAGAGGAGGAATTAGAGATTCATGACATACTCTATTTGTCTATGAAAAATGTGAAAAAAATTGGTGAAAAATAATGTTATTTTATGAGCAAAAAATGGAAATGAAATGAAAAGTAAACCTGTAAAAAACTCACATAGTTTTATTATGAGCCAGGCTGAATTTGACATGAGTGTAAAGGGCAATATCTATACTTTACAAATATTGAAATAATATGTATGTACACTTAATGACAGGGTCAGGATCCAGCAAAATGTAACCAAAGTACACATTGTATCCTTCAAACAGTTGATTCCAGCTCTCTGATTGGTTACTTCACAAGCCCTTTCCCAAAAATAGATCAACATGTTTGTCACAGCCAGGACCATGTTTGCACAAGAGGTCAAGAGTTCACCCAACAGATGGCATGTGGTTTCAAATATCGCGCCATAATCTTGCAGGGTGGCCTCGCCAGCCAATCACAGTGCTAGGATTCTATGGTCTTGACAATTTCAAGGATAAATTATGTACTTGGATTGAATATTGCTGGATCCTGACCCTGTCATAAATGTATGGATGTTTTGAATATGATAATGTAAAAGATGAAACTTCAACGCTTCCATACATATGCATTTTAATAGTGGCTCATATACTTTTTATATGTCTTTTATTGACTTGAAATCTTACAAGGAAAAGTATTTTGTGTCACTATTTTATCACTTATTTTCAACTACTTGTTCTTTGAATTATAACTGAAACATGGTATGTCTGCATTGATAAACTATCCATCTATCTTTCCAGAAAATTTGATGAGCATAGCATTAATATTTTTTGATTTAATTAACTTTGAATATGACCATGCAAAACAGCCCACTGGCAACAAGGAGAGTGTGCCATTTCAGGCACTGGAAATAAAATCAGCCCTTTTTGCTCATTTGCATACGACCTGCGGTCTGACTGCATCCTTACCGACACTGTCCTACTTTCTGCCAATCGCCATCCTGACAGACACCAGTCACCATGGGTGTCGATCCGGGGGGATGGGGGGTATATATATAAAGATTTAAAAAAAAATGAGGTGGGTAGATGGCCTGTATTACCCCCCCCCCCCCCCCCCAATAATTTTGGATAAAATAAATAAGAATTATGATACATTAACTTAAAACTAATAATTATCTAAACTCATTATGTTTGATCTTGAAATACCATCACTGATCACATTTTTAATGAATAGAAGTAAGGAAATAAGAAATGCCACAATTTCAATGCGAAAATATCGAAGAAAAAAAAATTCGTTCACTCGATCGCATTGTAATTCTGAATTAAGGAGTTCCGTCCATTGGCGTAGATTCGTGCATTGCTTATTTTTATTAAAAACCATTTTTGGATACTCTAAAATGCAAGTTTTATAGACAGATTTTTGAAAAAGTACCTGGTGTGGGAGGTGGATACCCCCCTCCAACAC
Source organism: Heliocidaris tuberculata (assembly GCA_025618425.1). NCBI lineage: Eukaryota > Metazoa > Echinodermata > Echinoidea > Camarodonta > Echinometridae > Heliocidaris > Heliocidaris tuberculata. The sequence continues at coordinate 13,863,046 of CM046836.1, read as the reverse complement.
CCTCGCCGGTCACCCCCTCCCCCCCCCCCCCCTCCAATCATGAACACGGATCGACACCCCTGCCAGTCACTACTAGTCGTCTTCATACATTCCACTAATCACCATCCTTACTGTAACAGACACCGTTTCTCATGTATTTCACCAATACAACTTCTCAGATCACATTCTGTCATCATTATCTGTAAAGTTATTTATATTAAAGCTCAAGTACAGTTTTGGTAGCAAAAGTAAATTGGAAAGAAACATGTTAAACATAGTCTCATGTTGTTTTCCGTGTATCAAAAGATGTTTGTACGAGATCATTTGGTATTCCATTAATGATTTCCGGTGAATTTTACCGTAAATATATGTAAGGAACACTAGATCACGGCAATATACTGCCCTCCCCTAGGACCTTTCCACCCCATCGGCTCCCCGCACAACAATCTCGAAGCTTCGCGCCGATAGTGCACGCTGAAGTCAGGCAGTGCCGAACGGTGCAATTAACCCAAGAATTCGCATTGATTTGACCTCGCTTTTCTGTTGAATGAACACGATGTTTCGGTGAAACCGCTGGGGAAGTGTCGAAGCAAAACTGCTATAACTTTGGCATATGACCATGAATCTGAATGATCTTAATGGTTTTGAAAATGGGAATCAGCAGATTAACTAGTCATCATATTTTTTTTTTCAAAATCGATGGAAAAACGGGGACAAACGTACAAGAAACATTACATTAAAAATACAAAATAAAAGTCCAAAATATGCATTAAAATTACACATTTCTAATCGGAAAACAAAAGAGATATTGGAGTATGTCATTCATCAGATATTAAAGATACTTTGTGTGAAATATCATTTTCTAAAAACCATGCATCCGAAAATGTCTGTAAAAAATCAAATACAATGCATTTTCGTACCTTGAATCCGAACGCTGATCTACCGAGTCGCTTTCCGTGGCGATGACGTCATTCTCAATAATATAGTCCCACATTATGCTAATTCTTGTTGGGTTTGAAACATAAAACGGCTTTCACGTGATTTCGTGGGGGAAAATGTAATCTTTGGAAGATTTGAATAATCTTGCAAATGCCTCAGAAATTCATAGCAAATATATATTTACGGAAATAAACCTGAAATAAACTAATTATCGACCTCATGGCTTTACCGTTTACCATCGACACAGTACTGACATGTACTTAGTGTCTCGTGTCGTCTGCTGCAGCAGCTGAACCAGTGCTGCTTGGCTGTGTGTGCCAGGTCAATGAGGTCATCGATCTGGTGTGGAACAGGAGGAAGGGGAGCTTCTACTTTGACACGATGATTCTATTTATAAAATCTACTACTACTTCTACTGCTGCTGCTGCTGCTGCTACGACTTCATTGCTAGTCCACTGATTTTGATCAATCATGAAAATAAAATATGCAGTAGCAGTAGTAATAAGAGAAATGTTATATTAATAATCGGGGGGGGGGGTACAATGTACATTTTTCTTTCAAGGGGGGTGGGGCACGGGCTGGATGTGCCCCCCTAAATCCACCACTGATAATAATAGTAAAAGAAATAATTATGATAATGATACATGTATTCTGTCATTATTATTATTATTATTATTATTATTATTATTATTATTATTATTATTATTATCATAAAGAAGAGGAGGAGGAAGAAGAAGAAGAAGAAGAAGAAGGGGAGGAAGAAGAAAATTAAAAAGAAAACAAGATGATGTCTTTGGCCACTGTTCCTACACAGTTTTCAGTTTGTGAAAATAACCCAATATATTTTCCATTATATCTCCGAAAGTAAGGCTTCGGCACGGCGAAAATTTCGTCACGAGGTCCGTAAAAGTCTCAAGAATATGTATGTACTTGATAATGAATATTGAGCGAAACGTCAGGATTTGTCTGTAAATAATCTGAGGGTAGTTTTGAAGGACAACAAAACATGAAAGGTTTGATAAAATGAAAAGTAATTCATCATTTTATTTTTTATTTCATGTGCACATTGATATGACTCTTTCAAATCATTCCTGAAATTCTGAGCGAAATCCGCCCACAAACAATGGAGAAACGAGAGGGGGAAATTTTGGTAAAAAGGTGAACTTCTGAACGTGAGTGCTTCGTTGACCGTTACAGATTCAAAACGATTTCGGTCTGAACGGCGAGTTAATTGATCTCCTCCTCTCCGACTGAAGTTGTTAGGAGTTTATATCCCTGATCCGGCACCTAAATGATCTTTTGCCTCTCACTCGTTTAATATTCCACTTTAGGACGTGAAATCTTCACAGCATCTTTGTATTGCTAGTATCTTGCAATTTATCAACAAATATCCAATAAATCCGACGAAAAGTTTCTGAGGGCTTACCAAAACTAAACATTACCTTTAAATATGAATTCCATACACCTTAAACTTACCATTATGGTATGATTATGATACTAAGCTTAAAAGATAAATATGAAAATAGCAATGACAGTGGAGATGAACCATATCTACGTTTAGATTGTGATTCTTATTAGTAGTTTGTACATCACACAGACAGTATTTATTCCCATAAATGTATTTGAAGTTGATGAAGTTAGCTGTATGGGGCTTTTTGTGAATTAAATAAAAATTTATCTCATTCTGTTTCTCTGTTTCAAAGGGCTATCTTATAATCTATCATAAGGAGATAAATTTTCTATTTCTAAAAATCAAATTTTGTGCTGTAGACTCCACATTTGTCAATACAGACATAATTATTCGTAATTTCTTATGTATGTTGTACAAGATGACAGAATATTCTCCTAGTCATGCTAGTAATTCCCATAGCATTGCTGTAAAGATAATAAGTGATATAAAAGAATTGAAGACAAAATAAACGCCTATTTTTATGACGACATAACTGAGATGACAATAGTATTCATTGCGTTTTATAAATCGTGTTATGCCTACTTCGTAAAGGAATACATAATTTAGGCGATGAATGTAAGATTCTCATATCACTTTCTATATGTAATGACAGTAGTTCTTTTAAGATATTATGAGTACTAACTAAAGATATTACGTGCCCGATAGGAAAACACGGAAGACACTTATAAACAGTCATCATATCTGACTATTTTTTCACAAATCTCAAATAATCTTGTTTTGACTGTCATGCAGGCATCCTGATGTATACGCCACAGATTACAATTCAGTTCGTTTGAATTTATCTATGAATTTCCCTTTTTGTGACATACGTAAAATCTAACAATAATGGGCTCATGTTAGAGTTGGTTGAGCGTCCTGCATCACAAATACAGTTAATTTCTCCAATACACTTGTATATACTGTACTAGTCAACATAATTGTGTATTCATTCCCCCTTAGTATTGCATCAAAATGAGGCACTTTAATACATTGATTTAATTTGTGTATTTTATGTTCCCGTCATTTGCATCCTTATGTATGTCTTTTGGGTCGGATGTTTTTTTTTTCTTCACGAATATTGATATTGCGTAGTAGACTCCACTCTGTAATACTCGTTTGCATAATTGGGGTTAATTTGTTCGATGTCGTACGAATATTGAACTCTACCCAAACTGTTCCCCAACTCTGTAGCTTCACCGACGCAGTAGTAGGTGTTTGAAGGGCCGTTAGTTTGATGCGGAATGTTGGGCTGAGACGTGATAAATCCATTAGCATCCAGTTCTGCTGTTGATGTTGGGATGTCATCTGGACTTTCCTGCAGCATCACCTCCAGGGCTCGAATGTAATTCTGGGCCAGGAGCAGGGTGCTGATCTTGCTGAGTTTCTGACGGTGTGGTCCATCTTTCAACCGCTTGCATGGAAGAACCTGACGTAGCCTCTCAAACGCATCGCACAGTTGATGCATGCGGTCGCGCTCCCGCGAATTGATGCGGTCGCGTCGCTCAAACGTCGCGCGTCGGCTGCTGTACCGTCGTATGCCGTCCGGACCCTTAGGCGGCTTCCTCCCGACCGCGCTCCGTTTCCTGGTCAAAGTGGGAGACGACGACGTGTAGATGCCCTGATCGGAGTTCGATGAAACCGTGGATGAGGCATATGTCTCTTCGATGACGGGCGGAGTCAAGTAGTTGTAATACGAACCGTTTGTTATGTAGCCGTTGTACGAGTAACCGCCAACCATGGCAGTTGAGCCATCGTGATGGTTTTGCGTAACGTAGATGGCTTCGTGTGAGCTCATAGCGAGGCCTCGGGCCACTTCTTCAGCAATGTCGAAGTTCTCATCATGCTCCATTCTGTTTAGGAAAAAATAATGATGAGGAGGTCAAGAAGGTTCAGTCGTGAAGGAGGAGTTCAGAAAGAATTGATGGAGACCTGTATTCAATTCAATACTTCAGTACGAATAATAGTATTTTACTTCGTTTTCGGCTTAGATAAATAACCAAACATATCGAAGACATGTCCAAAAGACGACATCCTCATTGTTTGACAATCAAGTTGCTTTTTAATCCATCTCTTCGTGTAAAATTTGTTTATACACAACGGGGGGGGGGGGGGGGGGGCAGAGGAAGAAGTTGCCCCTCAATCATTCAAATGAATAGGGGGCAAAATATATACTCCGTACAATATAGTCAGTGGCATATATTGCAGATTTCTTCTTTTCTTTTTTCTTTTTCTTTTCTTTGGTTATCTTTTAGATTTTTTGTGTATGTTATATGTGTTCATATTCATTATGTAAATATGTATTGTCAAGGCGACCCCACCACAAACCATGTGCTTCCTGGGACCCTCTCCTCCTTCCACCATGTTTTTGTGAATGTACATTTCATTATTGTATTTATTTGATTATGAGAAGGAAATAAATGTATTTTGAATCTGAATCTGAATCTAAGAATCGATTTTGCCCCCCCCCCCCCCGCCCGAATAAAAAGAAGGACCCCCCTCGCAAGAAAAAATAAAAAATTACATCTAATAATTATGCAATACGGCGATGTATGATAAGCTTATCAGTGCTCAATAATGAAACTTTCATCATGCATTTCAAAATCAAAATTTTCTCACTCGGTCGCTACGGGTATTAATCGATGCAATGTTACTTAGCATTTAGAATCCCTGTCTACCATAACATAGGGGCAAGGAGCAAGGGGCAGATGATTCTATCTTTTTCAATCAGCCTTGAAATGCTCTAAAAGGCGAAGTTTCGCCATTCCCAAACCTAAATTTTATCACTTGGTCTCTACGCTCCTTTAAATACATGTATATACATACCATGCTTGCAAATAGAACCAGTGTATCTCCTATCAGTGACGCCAAAATGCGAGGGGAAGGGGCACATTTTCCCCCTCTACAAAAGGGATGGGCGAATTTTTGCCCCCTCACAAGAACATAAACTTGCAGATTTCTAGTGCTGTAAAATGCAAAGTTTAAACATGCAATAATGTATATTTTCTTTTTTGTATTTTGCCCTCTCAGTGGCCGCCCTCGCACGAAAATAGGAAAAGAAAATTAGAAGTAATAATTTTGATGTATAATTAGTTTTTTATTTTGCTCTAGAATACAAAGTTTCAACATTCCTAAATCAAATAAAAATCGCTCGGTCGCAACGCTGCCTCGTAGATTAATGGATACATTGTTTGTTGGACTTCTTGGACTTTACAAACCCTGTCTACCGCACCACAAGGCCCCAAACTGGGGTAGGGGTGCTTCTAATGATAAACTTATTTTAAGTTCATATGATCCTATAGAAACTCTATTCCATTATAAATATTCTCTCTTATGTACTTAACAATTTCGAACATGCTGTATAATGTACTTATGCATTTAAAACATGCTCTAGAAAGCTATTTTCCAATACTAAAAATCCAATATCTCGTAAGCTTGTGGATGCACCTTTGATAACCCTTCCGCAGCAATGCTCAGACTCTACCCTCTCGTGTCATCCTACGATGCTACCAGTGGATGATCCCGTCTCACGTCTAATGAGGGATGATGCAAAAGAAAGGGTGATAACTGTGCTTCAAAGATTTTTATAAAAATTTACTTCAAAACCTTGCACTTTCGAAATTCCAATAAACATATATTTAAAAAAAAAGGGGGGGGGATATGCTTGTTGGATTGGGGGGGGTAGGGATGTAGGCAGGTTGTAAGCGTTTGAGGGAGTCGTACCTCCTTACCCGTTTGAGGTGAGCCCCAAAGACCCTCTGCCCCCTCCCCCCCCCCCCCCCCAAAAAAAAAAAAAAAAAAGGAAAAAAAAAAGCCTGAACCCTTCCGGCTCGCCTGATTATAAAGACAAAGAAGAAAGAATTTGAGACAAAAAAGATATAGGGATTATCAGAGAGTAAGAAAGGAAGAGAGAGAGAGAACTGAACTAACGAGATAAAGGGCACAGTCTATCCTTTTTTAAATCCCTGCTTCAGTGATTACAAATAAAGAATTCAATACTATAGGATTTTTCATTACGACACGATAAAGAAATTAAACTGAACGTCCTACAGTAGCGAACAATAGAGATCAAATACTGTTTCTCCTTGACAAGAAAACCCGATGAGATATTCAACTCTTCCTTCTGATGGAATCTATTTTGTCTAAGTGTTGCTATATTGGGAAACACCTGTGAGAGATTATTTGGAATCGTCAAGAGCATTTTTGAAATGCATCTCATCTTATTTTCATTTTGGAAGGGTAGATCAAAGCGGACATTATAAGTGCACTGGTTTCTTATTTTTGTTTGTGTGTTTGTTTGTTTGATATCATTATCATCATTGTCATACTGGAACCAGTGTATCCGTCTGCTGAGAACTAGAAGGACATTAATTCTTTGTTTATGGATGTGTGTTAACGTCCTTCTACCTATCAACAGATTGATTTTAAGACAGGTGCAAACGATAAATATATATGATTGTGGCGAATCGACCAGCAAATTTATCATACAAATTTCATACAGCAAAAGGGATACATATCTAATTATTCTGCTTTTTTAATCTATTTTCAATGAAATGCAATTATCACAAATATAACCAACAAAGCTTTGTAGTAATGATATTGAATAATAATACCCAATCGTTATAATCACCAGGAGACCAAAAAAGAAAAAAAAAAATTGAGGGAGCTTACATTGAAATATGTAAATGAACGTTCATTTATCAACAATGTGATCAATCATGCGAAGCGTATCGCAACAAATGATGTAGTATTCTTGCGGGTGGAGAAGTACCGAAATTGAATAATTCTCTCTATGAATGCAATAGTAGGGTTTGATATAAGCTTTGATTCGAAATCCATAATGCCGCCTTTGGCTAAATTTGGGTTTTAGCTGCTCGAAGGGTGGTTGGATAATAATTTGATATAAAAGAAAGTGAACAGGAGTACACTACAGATGAATTTCATAGGTACCGTTTTACCGAATTTAGTTTTTTTTTTAATGGTAGTGGTTAAATGGTGCATTATTTTTTCTTAAATTATTTGAAAAGGCATATATTTAAAAGGTTCGGGCAAAAAGATCATTGTTAAATGTGTCTTTAAAAAAACAACAACTTGACTTTGCCTCTTTTTCGATAAAAGCATTAGAAGAAGCAAAATATCATGATTATACAAATCCCTTTTTTTAATGGTAAGTATTTCACCAGTTGTTTGTTTCAGTTCATAAACTTAATATCCGACTTTGGATGCGGAATTCATGAAAGCCCCCCCCCCCCCCACACCAAAAAAAAAAATCAAATAGCATATTTAATTTGTATCAGGAGGGGCTGCTTGCTTTCGCATTAAAATCTCCAATAATCAAGGTTAAAATGAATTACTATTTGGATCCTGTCGTAAATCGGAATTGAAAGTCTGTAGATCTCTATTCATTAATACTTCAAACAACTTAAAACACCATGATATTTTTCGAAAGTTATTTTACTGATTGAAGATAGAAATGAAAACAAATCAAATTCATCAGCATACCTTGTAGTTTATATTCCATTATTTAGATCTAAGATTGAAGATCCGAAATATCCATATTAAAAGTGCGTTACTCTACAGTATTTCCAAAGAACTTACAAAGCTCTTATCTGGTTTAAATCAATCACCATTAATCTGAAAGCTATGAATAAGATATGAATACAAAAAAAAAAAAGAAGAAAGAATAATGTAATATAACATTCTACTAATCCGTTTCAAATGATATAAGATGTGTTGTAAATGTATGTATTTTCACATGTATCATTTTCTGTGAACATGATAAGGCTATGTTTGAAACCGTAGTGTAGGCCTAGAATCTGCGATAGCAGTATTGTGTAATTGACAAGGATTTGGAACCAGCAAATAGTTTTGATTGATTGTGTATACCGGATGGTATATTTTCTTACACTTTCATTGTCCATTTTTTCATGGTTTTCAAACCTGTTTATGTACAACATATAAGAATTTGGTATGTGATTTATTCACAGTGAAAAATGATGAGTCTATTGCAGGCCATGTGTATTGCCATATAGTTCAATATATGAAGCTTTTGACAAAAGGTCCCTGGTACGAATTTCGGCCTAGAACTGAGCTGAGAAATAGTTGTCCTAGACTTCACAAGAAGGTTAAGATTTTGGTGTGAAGGTGAAAATATTCTGTGACCTTTTTTTTTTTTCTTACTTTTTATACCCATTTGGAAGAAGATCATAGAAAAAAAATGCCCTAAGAAAAGAATTTCTTAGAAGTGTGCTTATATCTTAAACATGAATAGAATAAAAACGTTGGATCACATTCTAAAGACACATGTTCGTGAAGTCCCATATATGTCCGCTATTTTTCGCTGTTTGTGATGTTCAGTGCGATGTATTCACTTGTCATTTGATGATTCCAAACCTTATAAAATATCATTCTTATTTACATCGAAAGCAACAGTTACTATTTCGAATAACCGTTCGACACTTTCCCCAACAAAGGAATCGCATTAACATCGTTGCATGTCGGTATAAGGACTAATTTACCAATACTTTTCTAATCCTCATGAAATCATTGTATGATCTACCACAAAAGCAAACTAAATGAAGGTCATTTGCATTTTTGTGAAAATGGAAATATGTAAATTTGATATTTTGATTTGACTAATTTCGTTTCCGTTTCAAGATAAGATACAAGCAATTTGTTCTACTATGGAAAAAAGTCAAATTAAAAAACCTATTTCTTGCTTTGCATAATGCAAACCAGTAACCATAGCGTGAACAGCAAATCCTGAATAAGAATACAAACACACACACAAAAGAGGAAGATACATATTTCTACATAACAGAGGGACATAAAACAAAAACAAAAACAAACAAAAAACAGAACATGCCGTAAATTCTAAATAAAGCGAATTAAGTCAAACACTAACATTTTGTATGTGAATTCATATTACTGCTAATACATTAAAACAAAATATATTGATGGAGAGAGATGTGAGGGAGAGGGGAGGGTAGATACAGGGAATGAATTGCGACGGGAACGAGAAAAAGAACAAAACCAAGAACATGCCTTCTTGGGGCTTTTGAATCTAAATACTTTCTTATTTTAATTTTGCCTTTCTAAGAGATATCCGCTTAGGATATATTTTGTGAATATATATGCACATTCTATTACAAATATCAAATAAATTCCAATCCAGTCAATACACGTCCTTCAAAAGGTTTCCGCATCATATTCTTCTCAATCATTATTCTGAAAATGAATAAAAAAGGAAACGAATGTTACCTTCCTCTGTCGGCGTCTCCTTTCTTTTCCTCAAAATAGTTCCTAGGGGTTAAGCTGTGTTTTCCTTTCGTTTTCCTCTAGTTGAAAGTCAAAATTATTAGAGAGAGTCTAAATCAACCAAGTATCAAAGTCGCACTGTAATTTTCCCGAAAGATGCTCAGCATATACGCGTTGCGTTGCATCAACAGAATATCTAAAACGATGGTTTATATTATACCAGCTTTTGAGATACCAAGAGCGCGGATTAGAAAAGGGTGCAGATCAACTCACTATTACCCTTCAAACTGACGATAAAATACCCAAATGAAGTACTACTCCACAAGCACGGCGACAGTCCTCTTCAATTTTAACTCTCCCAATTGAAGTGAAATACTCCCAGATGTTGAATGGGATGATACTCATTTTCTATTGTATTCATAGAGCACTGCTTATGTATTCCAACGCAACCAATAATGAAATGCAAAAGTTTGTGCACACCGCCGCTCTAGTGTACCCGCATCTTTAAAGAACAATTTTCTCATCCAAGAGCAAAACGCGGCATATTCATCTTTCGTGGCTTGCTTTTTAATTTGTCCAAAACAAATCTTACATGATTAACTAGCTTCTATTAGATTGGATATGCACAAGGCCATAATGTAAAAATTAAATAATGAATGTTCGCAGGGTACATTAGATTTACATAATATCATACTCAGGGAAATTATTACTATAGTCACTGATTTTTAGCGGAATATTGCTGCATTTCCACCCGGGCAACTGTCTTCGTTTTCTTTCTTTCGTTTCTCTCCGCTTTGATAGAGATAAATTAAGATCTTATGTCAATTATGCAATTGATTTGTTTTAAATGCTCATTCTGTATTCTACCTGTTGAAATCTCAATGAGGTTGTGAATGATGCGAATGAATCTTTCCTCGCCAAAATTGATGAGAGTCATCCGACACCAGTCCATTACAGAACCATATGGAAGCGAAATCTTAAGTGGATGTTTTTGCTGCATGAAATAATACCATGTAACATTGTATTCTTTGTACGTAACTTGGTTTAGTGCTCAGCATTATTTTAACGATCGACGGTTGATTGTACTTTTCTGCACTTTGATTACGTCAACATTCGTGTTCATGAATACACGGTGGTCGCAATCGTTTTGGGTGCAGCACAGAAAATAATTATGATTAAAGCGAGGAAGAGATGGAGAGAGACGGAGATATAGAGAAAACGATATATATTGTGTGTGTATATATATGTATATATATATATATATATATATATATATATATATATATATATATATATATATATACAGTGCGTCCCAGAAAAAACGAAACCCTAAAACAAAGGGTTATTGAGACCACACTATGTGCTCTATGACAATGATTATTCATTTTCCATAAACTAAAAGTATTACGCTTTTAAATGATAGCTTTAAGGCATCCATCCGTACATTCTTTACCGAGCAGTGGCATTTTGAAAATGACATGTAAAAACTCAGTTGTGCCAGATTTGGGTAAAACCGTGAAAACGTTAACATAACCCAAATGTAACATGACTTTTAAAATACTGCAAGAAGACTGTTTTCATGTGTTTCTTTCAATGACGATGGTAAGGATAATGCCCTCATCATGAAATAAAGGATGGTCAATGTTTTGTTGATGTTGGGGGTAAAGAAAGGGCATGTTTTGTATTGAAATGGTACCTGCAATGGAAAGGAAAAGTAATTTTTTGAATTTTGAAAAACTGCAATTTCTTTTAAAAACAAAGCAGACAGAAAGGTGATATTTTTCATAAAGCTGGAGTTAGTGGCACTTCTCATTGTCATCAACAGGAAATACAAGGTTGAAAGGGCACATAAGGCAGAAAAAAATATCAAGATTATGGCAATTTCTCACCTCAGGAGGGGCACCTTTTCTATCACAGGAGGGACACTTTTTCATCTTTTGAGGGATATTTACTGATTTAGGAAATTTGGGGGCGTACACCCCTGCCACCACTGGAAATTGGTATTGACACGTGTTTTATGAATTTCTGATTGAATGTATGTCATCACACAAAGGAATTTCACATATCATATCTCTTAAAGCTGGTATTTCCCTTGTGTCACGTTCGCATGTGATCCTAACGTTTTCACGGTTTTACCCAAATCTGGCACAACTGAGTTTTTACATGTCATTTTCAAAATGCTGCTGCTCGGTAAAGCATGTTCAGATGGATGCCATCAAGGTATCATTTGAAAGCATAATACTTCTAGTTTTTAGAAAATAGATAATTATTGTCATAGAGCACATAGTGTGGTCACAATAACCCTTTGTTTTAGGGTTTCGTTTTTTCTGGGACACACTGTATAGAGAGAGAGAGAGAGAGAGAGAGAGCGATAATGGAGTTATCGGTAAGAATGTGATGTTCATTCTAATAGAGGAGAGAAATTAATGAAAGGAGTTAACAGAAACGAAGTAAAAATATAATTTTGTTAATTGTGTCTGAGAGAGCGAGAGAGAGAGAGAGAGAGAGAGAGTGTGTGTGTGTGTGTGTGTGATAGAGAGAGAAAATTTTATCGTCAGTATTCATTCATTCACATTTGCATTCATTATCTAGGGGAAACCCCAGTCCTCGCTGTATAACCGATGTCTTGGAAATCCAGTATTGTCTTAAAAAGCAATGCTATCTGATTACAGAGCTACTGCGTCATAAAAGAAAACACCGTCATTGTCCTGTCTACGTAAAGGGTGGATCAGGATTGTCAGAAAGGGGGAGGGGGGGGGGGGGGAGGATGGAATGTTTGAAAACCGGGGAAGTCCAATAATATTTCAGAGGAGCCGATGACCCCCCCCCCCCCCCCCCCCCCTACAGGATAAGATTTAGGGAACCCCGACACCCACCCAGTACAAGACTCGCTAAGTATGGCTGTAGATATCAAATGGGGGAGGAGAGGGGGAGGCTTTTCCAGGAATACAAACGGAAATTTCATTTCGGGAATCCCCTCGAATCCCCTCGCAAGCCTTTCTTTTTACATTTTTTCTCAACATGGGGAGACAGCGAGGAATCGTAATAGCTCAGTGGTATAGCAGTGGTCTTGTAACTGGGAGTTTCCGGGTTCAGTAGGTCAAAAAATGCCCCTTACTATAAAGGATAGGTCCTCGACGTTGCCTACCTATAAAATTATAGGCAAACTTGCTTTCTTAGCAGTTGGGCCAATAAGCATTCATTCAATCGACTCCCTTCATCCCTTGGAACCATCACAAAGAAGTCCCATTTAAAGTTTATGCGGTATCACTCTCTCCCCCCCCCAAAAAAAAAAACACAAAAAAAAAACACAAAAAAACAAAAAATAAAAAACAAAACAAAACAGTAATTGTCGACGTGACTTCCGGGGGGAGTGAAAATAAAGCGAAAAATCACTCACAAAATTCACAAACTGATGATGTGACGAGAGACAAAGGAGCCCAGGGGCGGATCCAGGATTTCGTAAAGGGGGGGGGGGGAACCAAGGGTAAAAGAGAGGGGGACCAAGTCTCCGAAAATTTACTGACAAGCAAAAAAAAAAAAAAAAAAAAAAAAAAAGGTTATCAAAAAAATTTTGGGACCAGTTTTTATCCAAACTTCTCAGACAAGCAAAACAAAAAAAGTTTAAAAGGGGGCACATTTTAAAAAAGAGGGGGCACAAATATGTATCCTTTTCTTTCAAAAGAGGGGCGCAGGCCGGGGTGTCCCCTAAATCCGCCACTGAGTGAGCCTATGGGTTCGAAACCATTTGTATGAAATCATGTTAAGGTACCTGAAGACAGAATAACCCTCATACTGAGGCGACCAGCGGTTTAGATGAAACACCAATCATTCAGTCTATTGGTCAATTGATTACTAACTCAATTACCCAAACATAAAATCAAAATGCAATATTTCGTTGCTTAAATTTAAACAAAAATTCTCCTCCGATATTTTTTTTTTAGCTCTGCGTCTTCTTGATAAAATTTTTATTTCACATGGTAATTAGAAAGTAAGTCGTTCTTTTCTCTCATTGATTTTCACAAAATTGAAAATAGCATAAGCTAACTTTTAAGATTTGGGATTTTTATGATGTCCTTTAGAACATGGATGAAATTTATTGATTCATATTAAAAGAAATAAAAATGCTTGTCTATTAGCAGTAATAGTCATGACGATAACTTTACAAACCTGGGCCCTTTTGCATAAAAAGTTGCGTGTAAACGCAACTGGATTTTCAACAAATCGGGATCTCTTACTAGTATTTGGGAATTCAGAATGACAATATAGCTCGATGTAGCTATACTGTCATTCTGAATTCATAACCATGATAAATATCACGATTACAATTTACAAATCATAGCCCTTTAATATTTTCAAAATCATAATATTTATGATAAAAGAGACCGTTTTATTAGAAATAATGAGAAAAAAAAAATATCACCAAACTGCTAATTCTTTGAACTACGATTGTAAAATTTGGGGTTACTGTTAAAAAATGGTCGAAAAATCTTTGTTTGTTTTCTTTCCTTTAATCATTCTTCTTCTCTTAACAAAGCAATCCTGTAGTACATCCTTTAATTGCATTCACGCGGGCGCCCAAACGAGTGTCTGGTAAAGCTGTTAATACGTCTCTGGTTGTTACAGACATCGGCAAGGCTCACATTGACAGTTTGACGTCAAGAGAAACAGCTGTTCTCATTGGCTAGATCGCTGTAAACTTTCCACCGATCAAAACAGTTCATGCCTGAAGTACGGGAGTGTATATCGTGCGCAAAACTGTAAGCACACTGTTTATGTTGGAAGTTTATAGATTGGCTAAAGCCGTTGCACGCTTCTGACCAATCAGAAAAGCCCTGTACCTTGCGAGTTGAGCTGAGGCTGTTCTCGAAAGAATCGTACTTTACACTATACTCCTAATTGGTGAAGATTTTTTTTTTTTAATTCTTTTTGGGCGCAAGGCGGTCTCTGATAATATTCATGATACTAATTAGATTTTAGTTTCTTTAAAAGAATTTATCTTGATTAAATACCATCCTAATCCTTACACTGATAACTTTCTGAAACAATGGTTAAGTCTGATTATTAAATAGTTTGCTGTGTAAAATCAATTCCCCTTTTCGCTTTTCTATAATGTTTTGAAGATTATCAAGCTATGACAGTTGTGGACTTTTGTTGTAAGGGACTGAATGACCAAATATTTTTAAAGTCATCATTTTTATTTGCATGAAGATCATTACATCGCATGCTACCTTTAACTTATTTTCTCAAATAGAGCACGTCCTAAATTAATGAATTTATATGGCGTCCATAAGATCGAAACTGATTTGTATATAAACAGAATCCTAAAAGTTTTATCCGACTTTGATTGATACCCCCCAAGGACGCAGGAAGCATCCTAAAATTTGAATAGGGAATCAACTCTACCGTAAGTTGCCATTTTGTTATTAAGAGCAAGTTCTCCTTCTTTGTGCAATTTCTATTGTGATCTTACATAAAACAAAGAAATACTGAAATAATAAAAGAGTGCCATGCCCTCATTTTCTCAACTTTCAACAGTACCTGTATGCAGGATGGAGCTTGTTTTTCGTTGATTTTCATCCATATGTTGGTTGATTTATTATACCTTCATGCCCTTAACTTAAATGTAGGGCTGAAGGTTAAGGCCGTGTAGACCCAATAATAGTTTGGAATATACCATCTGACCATGTATTACCTTGTATCCAGCCTTTTTGGCCTGTGTTGAAATAAACCAACATGATCAAGAATTAAAAGAAATAATTAAAAGTTAGGTTGAAATGTGGTCGATCATTCAGCAAAGGTTCTCTTGTTTAAAGTTTTATGGGAAGGAAGCCTATCATAATAGTAAATCTAAACTCCTTTTGTTTATCAGTATCAATGCTTGTGTTAATGCATGGATTTTGGAGGATACAATAAGACTTCTAACTATTGGGGGGGGGGGGGTGACTCTTTTATGGTGGGAATTATGAGGGTTTCTTTTTTATATTATAAATCTTAGAGCTCAATCTTGACCGGGCAGTTGTTTTTGTTGGCTCTCCTCCAACCTATAAAGAAGATGGAAAAAACAGACCCAAAAGGGGGGCATATGATGTGGAGTATATTTGTATACAATAAAACAAGCAGTGCGCGCGCAGTAAGTTATGGTGGGCCGGTGTGACCGCATGGAAGGATACTTAGACGGAATCCTCTAAATAGGTCCGGAAAGTCGGGGAAAGTACCCAGCTAGACCGCTCGATGATGTAATGATTGAAAAATAGTGGTATTATTATTATCAATGTTACATGTTAGAAAAAAATGTGTATGATATGTGCATTAAGAGGGGGTAATAAGCGCTTCAGATGAGTCCCGAGCTGTATTCGCTTCAGCTGAATCTAATGGACACCTTAGTTACTGCATGACTGTACTGCATGGGTCAAGCATCTAAAATTGAGGGTAGGATATTATCAAATCTCGTGATGTTCAGGCCAAATTAAAACTAGTACAGTGTATTTGTAAAAATAAGGCTTTCATGTTATTATAACAGGAAGTATAGTTAAAGCTATAATCTAATGTAAATGTAAGTATATAGTCTCATTAATAACACTTTAAAAAAAAAGATTTTATGTTCTTTCCCATTTTTAAAACATGAAACCGTATATGGGGAATCAATTATATGAACACATGTTATACAGTTTGTGGATTATTATGAGACTCACGACTTTGCATTGCGGTTGTAGCCTGGTTTCATAGATAAATATAATGTTACTACCCCCCCCCCCCTCATGGAAATTCCCCATTCTAATACATGCCCTTATTCTCCTATTCTGCTCCAAGCAACCTCTCTGATTTACTGAGAGGGCGGGGGGGGGGGGGGGACGTCTCCATAATTATGAAAACAGTGAAAAAGGCTTAGCCTGTAAGATATTTTATCAAATATCAACCTCTCTCTCGCTTTATTCTATGTATCTCTGCCTCTGCATACTCTCCCCTCTCTCCCTTCCATAGGCGTACAAGGCGGGGAGTGGGGCTGGGGGCTGCAGCCCCTTCGAGTATTTTGAAGTCAACAATATTCGTTTTCTTTTTGTACTATTTGTAACTTATCCAGATACTTTGATGATGAAATTCCATTATAATAAAGTGACAAAAATATGTATTACTATACTCTCTTCATTCGATTTAGAATCTGGAAAATATTCAACCCCTGGCTAGAAATTGTGCACTTACGCCAGTGCTCCTCTCTCCCGCTCCCCCTCTCCATCTCTCCCTCTATCTCTCTATTTTTTTTCTCTCTCTCTCCGTCTTTCCCTATCTCTCCCCCCTCTCCCCTCTTTCTATCCCCCTTTTTCACTATTCGAGGAGAGGCGCACGTGCCTCTGCCACCATGATCATGAGGCCAATATTTTTGCCGTAAAGTTTGGGGATTTGTTTATGTCGTATAAGTGGAAGTTTATTTATTAGGAATTTTATGATCACATTATGCTATTAAAACCAAAATCTTTAAGTATCAACAGTCCGCGCATTCCACAAAGAGACTTTCTTGCTATTTACATGAAGTACGATGACAATTAATGGTTTAATTCAAACGTGAGGGCATGGGATGCACGATGAAAAGTAGAAACTTTCCGTCTAGGGGAGGGCACTCATATGCTTCTTCAACCTCCTTTTGAGACAATGTTTCCATTCCTATCACTTATGCAATTGAATTCAAAGTACAGATTATTTTCTATTTGACGTACGGTAGGTCTACATCGTTGCGATTCATCGCAAAGAGGATATTCCTGTACAAATGTGTACAAATCGTTATGATTATCATGCATGAAAAGGTCACGATACATGAATGGGAAAGATGTGTTTTGGAGTAAAAGACAACATCTCGATGAAAATACAAGTGCATAATGTGCAATTTGTTGGAAAATATCACGACGATAAGCCATTATATACAGTATTATCGTTACTTTATTCATCATACACGAACATAAACATCTTTTATTAAGAAAGTAATATAAATTGTAGATCTGTAAATATTAATAAATTTGCAATTACCTTCAGAAAATATACCATAGGCAAAAACCAACAACAACAAACAAACAAAAACAATCATTCAATTCAGAACTGCTTGGTATTATTCAAGATAACAAAGAAATTAACTAGATAGAATATATTAAATATAATTATTACTAGTTATTTAAATATTTATATAAATGCTTTTATGTTACAAAATTATGGATTGACAGAGCACCTTTTCCCTTCAGATGACATAGTCGGGTTTTTTTTTATGGGCAGGGACACTCCAAGTGTAATGTGCACATGAACTATTTACTCCCATATTTATACAGACATAAACTTATCCAATCACCACGACATCGTGAACTTCTTCCCCCTACTCGCCGCCAGTCCTCTTGCCGTGATCTCAGAAATTCTCGTCATTCGAATATGCCTCGTTGTAGAACTGAAAAATATCGTTCTTCAGCGATCCCTTCTGTAATTTGTCTTCTTAATGATAGCCGTTTCTAAGTGCAGTAATGTATACTGTTATAGTATTGTCGTTTTATATATTATAATGTCACTATACTATTTCCTTCCTTCCTATTCTTCTTTCTATCTTCTGTTTTCATCTTCTGTACTTTCTCTTCTCAATGAATATTTCATGAATATGATCCCTGTTAGTCCAGTTTCTCTCTTTATGCATGAAGGCGGTTCACTGATCATCATTTTTATTCAACCTTTATGTTATAAAATTATTTTTAGACCTTTTTAATGAATGTTTTTATCTGAATCGTTGTATGGTGCAAATACTAAGTCTTGGTCACACATACACTTTTTTTTTTATTGACACTCGTTTATTAGAAATGTATTTTAGAAGTTTATGCATTAGCATCTATACTTATTTTCCAATGGCTACGCTAAGTATTCATTCATGTTGATGAGTCTTTTGTGATGAATTTGGCTTTCAGAATCTTTTGTTATACCAATGCCGTTTATCTGTTGTAATCATAAACTCTGTTTCATCTTTCATGTCCCAAGGTTAAAGGTAGTTTGAAATTTGTTCTGCATTTTAAGCCGAGTCTTCTCTTTATTTCAATTCTTCATTCTTCCCTACATTTCTTCTCCTTGCTGTTTATATGCTTCTCACAAACCACTCGTGACTCTGATCTCGGATTTATTCAATTAGATATATGCTCTTGATTCGGTATGTGCAGGTCATGCTTTTACTTTTTTTTTTACAATTTTTTTATACGAAAGAATTTATAATTTCTTTTTGGATTGGAATATTCTACGTAAATATCCTTTTATAGAACTGTAATTTTACAATGAATTTTATGATAATTCCCTTGGTTTATTTTAATTACAATGACATAATTTGCATATTGTTAAACAAACCCTTGTAATTCACTTTTCTGAAACCTTAATTCTTTACTATATACGATTTTACTCATCTTCATGTTACAAGAAACTTCTTTATTTGAATTTAAATTTCATCTTTCAAATGTGTTTCCTTGCTATCCGATGATAATATTATTTACTACGTTACTTTTGTTACTTGATGTTTTCATTACGATGTGATCAATTTTGTACAAACTTTGTAAAAACAAACATTGTCAGCTTTTTAACTACAGGTCTTGTCTTTTAATAAACCATTACAATTCACTTCAATTTAATTCATATAAAATGTGCAAAATAGTGAAAACAACCCCTAAATATCCAGCTTTATTGCCCACAGAGTAGAGATATCATACACTAGGCTTCATTTACCCGACGCAGGATGGCGTCAGCTACTGGTGCGGTCGTTGACGCATCAGGTGAGGATGACGTGGTAGTACACAAAATGATTGCAAGATGAACAGTGCCCATATTGCACAGAATATTAATATGGGCCAATTGCCTGAACAGAGGCTTGAATTCATTAGAATAGGTAATAATGAAATCGAAATGATGATGATGATGATGATGATGATGATAATAATAATAATAATAATAATAATACATGTAAAACTGTTTTTTTTTTAAATAGCGCGTTTCCAATTACGTAATTGATCAAAACACTTTACAGCTAGGCGTTGTGGCGTGCGCCTGTAATCCAGCTAACAGTGGAAGTTATAAACTGATTCAGCGGACCCAGGTTCGAGATTGAGTCCCCAGACGTAAATAATCATATCTGATTGATACACGTCTGTAAAAACCCAAAATACACACATACACATACACACTTTACAGTGTATATTATTAACCCGGTCATTGGATTTAATTGCGATTCTGCACTCATATCAACATTGAACATAAATGGTACAATTGTTCATGCAACCAGAACTTGCAGAAATTTAGGTGCTATTTTTGATGATAAGTTCACATTTGAAAATTTTGTCTCACAAAAGTGTCGCTCAGCTTCATTTGGATTATACAAAATAAGTAAAATTCGCAATTTTTTAGACAAACCAACCACTGAACGATTAATTCATGCTTTTGTTATGTGCCATTTTGATTTCTGTAATAGTTTACTTTCTGGTCTCCCTTCTTCTCAAATTCAAAGACTACAACTCCTTCAAAATTCTGCAGCCCGACTTGTTACACGCACGAAGAAACATGAATCAATAACTCCAGTCTTAAGAGATCTACACTGGTTGCCTATCAAGTCCCGTATCCAATTTAAAATACTTATGTTAACCTACCAATGTTTACATCAGCTGGCTCCTACTTATCTCTCTGAAGTATTAACTCCATATAAACCCGATAGAATGTTACGTTCCAGTTCCAAGTCCCTGCTCTGCGTTCCACAAATAATGACAAAATCATACGGGGAAAGGTCTTTTACACATTCTGCCGCTCTTTTGTGGAACAAGTTGCCTGAATATCTGAAAAGTATAAATTCCTATGAAAACTTCATTAATTCTCTAAAGACATACCTTTTCACCACTTTATAGTTAATCAGAATCATGAACCCAGTGCATCTTTCCTGTCTTTCCTCTCCTAAAGTGCATAAAGACATGCAATTTTGCTTATGTGTAATGCGCTATATAAAAATGTTTGATTATTATTATTAAAGTCCAAAGTCCCCCGTGTGCATAGGGCATATAGGCCTTCTCTCAATTTTTTGACGGAGGAACGTCACTTGCACCTTCTGTTGGTTGGTTGGTTCTTGGTATGATGGCGCTCTTCAATCTCTTCAGATTATACGCGCCAATCACTTTCGTAGGTTAGGCGTAGGCTTCGGAAAGCCCACGAGCGACTTATTCTTGTGGTGAAAATGTTGTTATTAATGGTCATCATTAGTATGCTATTAGTTAGAAAGTTTGATCGTGATTATTTGTAATTATTCGCTGTAATATCAAGATACGCAATAAATCAATCGGAAAAAAAAGAAGAAAAAAAGGGGAGTTAATTCCAATTGTTCATGGAAAAACCGCAAAAGTATGACTCTTTATCAAATTACTTCAAGATCAAATATATAAGAGGTATTAATGATAGCTGAAAAGCCTATCTAAAACGATTAGTATCATATATATATAACCCAATAGTTCACGAGTGAACATAGGGTTAGACATCAATAATTGTATCAGATTAGGGTTTTTTAATCTAATCTTTTCTTTTAGGAGATGTCTCTCCTTATCGTATTTTGAACAATATAAAATAAAATGTTCAATCGTCTCAAATTCTTGACAAACTTCAAGATGGTCTTATGTGGTCTTTCTTCTCGACATGACGTAGAGGGCGACAGGCAGAAGAAGGGTCACAAGGTCAGCGACTATAAATGCAACGATCACCTATCATGGGAAAGGACGAAACAAAATGATGTCAAAAAGGGCGTAATATTTTTAATAAGATTTATTATGTTTAGTCAAGTAAAGTTCATATGTCAGTATTAATTTTCTTGTGCATGTGCACATGGAAACACTAGAAGTTCTTGGAAAGGCCGTGCTTACGGTGCCATGTACATCAAGCAATTGCATATGATAAAAGTAATACGTTTTGATGCTGATTATTAATATACTAAAATGAATGCCTTTTATCAAAGAAAGAAGACAAATGAAGAAATTTTAATTATAAATTACAAAAATAAATATCATTTTATGTCTTTGTACTAAAACAGGAAAATCCTCGGACCGTTACTCAGTGGCAGTTAATAGATTTTCAGTTAATGAGGCACTTTCTGACAAGCCTAATCAAAAAGTGCACCAGCCATAGGAAAATTAGTAAGGAAACACTCTATCCCCTGTATGTTTCTCTCTTTTTTATTAATAGGCATCTATCATCGTCATGAAAGAAGATAACAATCAAAATGGATCATGTCAACACATGCATCATTAAGGAAAATGACAAATTAGACCATTAGAAACAACCTCATAAGATCGCAACTCCAGAATACTGCTCTCTCCTGTATCATCAGTGGTGAATGCAGATGTTGAAAAACAGAAAGGAGGACAATGTACTTCTCAATACCCACTGCTTCTTAAAAATATTTTTCTCGACTAACCCGCCATCTTTAGGGCACAAGGATTGTGTTCTGATACCCCCCCCCCACAAAAATTTAATAATAAAAATAAATAAATAAATTAATTAACAAATTAAAAAAAGATAATAGAATTTGAATTTGAATTTAAGAAATATAATGAAAATTAGAAATTAATATTAAACTTTAATTGAAAATCTAAGAAACCTTAAAATTTTAGTAAATTATACCAGTGCATACGAGGCATCAATTGGCGTAGTCTTTGACGCGCCATTGGAGAGTGATATCGTACACAAAGTGAATGCAAGAAGGAACACTG
Organism: Heliocidaris tuberculata; assembly: GCA_025618425.1. Classification (NCBI taxonomy): domain Eukaryota; kingdom Metazoa; phylum Echinodermata; class Echinoidea; order Camarodonta; family Echinometridae; genus Heliocidaris; species Heliocidaris tuberculata. Next base: position 13,840,681 of record CM046836.1, on the reverse strand, counting down.
CAAACACTGTGTTAAATAACCGATGAATGTGCTAATTGCCTTCAAAGGCTTGATTAGAGTAATAATGATAATAATGATAATACTTGGATTTATATAGCGCATTTTCCATAGGATACAAGGCGCTTGTCAATTAGTCTATTTAACAGAGTTGTACAGGGTTTTCAGGTGTTTTTGAAGATGTCTAGCGAAGCAATGTTTCTTAGAAATGATGGAAGATTGTTCTAGAGACGTGGGGCTAGGGACTGAAAGGATTTAAAGCCAGCTTGTTTATGGGATTTGGAAGACAAAAGAAGGAGCTGATGCGGATCTTAGAGAATATGACGTTCTATGTTGCAGAAAGAGTGAGGAGATGTATACAGGAAGTGTAGTTACCATAGATTTGAAAGTTTGAACGAGTATTCGGTATTGTATTCTATCAGCTACTGGGAACCAGTGTAATTCGTGTAACAATGGAGTAGCATGGGACCATTTCGGTTTATGACGGATAAGACGAGCGCATTTGTTTTGGAGACGTTGAAGTCTGCCCAGGTCCTGCTTACTAATACCCCCAAGCAAACACCCACCATAGTCAAGCCTGGAGAGCACAAGTGCTCTAACAGTAGCAAACAATGCAATCAAAATTATGACGCATCGTGAGAAACGGGCACTGCGCTATAAGCAGATTAGGTTAGTTAGTTAGTTAGTTAGTTAGTGTTATTTTGCTCACCCAAAATGGGTTATCATCGAGATGATGCTGGATCAAAATAAAGATCGGGTACTGGACGAAAGAAATGACCCCACTCAGAGTTCGAATGGCACCATACACACTGGCAAAGTACTGCATGGGGAATCTAAAATCATAAGATACAATGAATAAGTTCATCGTCTTTGATAATGCCAGAATAGTCACAGACATCAACCACCAAGAATACTAATATGGTTCAAAAGGTTGTTAATTCTAAAGAAACTAATACTGTCTGACGTTGTTCTTACGTTAGATGTACATGTACAATGATTCATTACAGTCTCTATAAAGGGCGTCGCTTGACCATTTTGAAAGTGGGGGGTTGGGGTTACCGAGTTTGGAAATGAGTTTGTCGAAAATTAAAGGCAAAATAGAAAATTCTTAGAAATCCAAATCTACCAGGAAAAAAGTGTGGGTTTTTGTTGTTGTTTTTTTTTTGTTTAGATTTAACACGATAAAAACTACTTTCGAAAAATAAACTTAAGGGCAATTTCAAAGGCCTATTGTACTGCCCTTAGAAATCAGGTTCGGATTACGTAATACGCTATTGTAATGTTCGCACATTTCTAAAGGTGATAGACAGGGCTATTGAAATTGCCTTCAGTTAATTTTTCGAAAGTGCTTTTTATCGTGTTATTTTCAAATTTGCGAAAAGAGCAAATCCGAAGTTGAAAATACTTTTTACCTGGAGAAAAAGAAAAGAAAAAAATCAAGTCAATATAATGACTAGTTATAAATAAAAACAAATCATTGAGATATATTTGAATTATGGCTGTCCTTGTGAAACCTAAAATGTGGTACTTTAATTTCATTTCCAGAGGTAAAATAACCGGGTGTTAGGTTTTCCCCCCTTCATTTATATAATTACAGTGGTGGATCCCCAGACATTTGCCCAATAGAACCCAATCTGGCATGCCTTAAGTACACATTAAATACAAAAGAAGAATGTGTCCCCGAACTGTATTCCTAGCAGTAATTTTATCCCACGAATGAAACTTTAAAAAAGGGATACCTTTTCTTTAATCTAGCAAGTGCCACCCCCCCCCCCACCCCCGACATAGAAATCGTGGAACCGTCAATGAAATGGCCTTAAGAAAGTCTACTGTACAATACCGATAACTTACACGATGGTGGTCACAGACGCCCCGACCCCAAAGAGAAGAGATCTCACGATGACGATGAATATAAAGGTGAGATACTGGAGAGGTAGACTTGGTATCAACAGACACGCCGAATAGCCGACTGCTGAGAGACTTGTGATCGCTAGAGGGAGACAGCTATCCCGCATGTCAGCAAACAGATCCCTTACCCTCTCTAGATTAAATGGAGACGGGCAGGGAGATAAAGCAAACACATTACTGGTATGAACTAGGGACATCTTTTATAGGCCATGAAATTACTCGATCATCTAATCCCCTCACATAGGATATTTACAAAAGGTTCACCCTTAATGTTATACAGACTGATATTTTTGTTGTTGGGCTGCGGCCCATTGCTGAAGGGGACCCCCTTTTCCCGAATATTAACTTTCAAGTGTTTTTGCGAGACAGCGAAGCAAGAGAGCCCAAAAATGGCTAGTTTTTCTTCCTTCTTTTTTCTTTCCTTCCCTTATCCTTTTTTTTTTTTTTTGAACAGAGCGTGAAAACCCCCACATCCCCCTCGCTGCCTTTATTGACGCCGCTGGTCCCAGATTAGATAAAAAGCAATGATTCATACATTTTTGTAAATTTTATAAACCAGCAATGATCATAATCATTAACGAGTAATAGATTTTTTCCCTTCACTTTGGGATACAACGTCTCTTCCTGTATCCATAAAAGACTTTTTTCTAAACAATGTCGCAGCGAGGGAATATCTGTGTTACCGTTTTTCATGTTTTCTTTAATACAATAATCTGTCGTAGGATATATTATATAACGATGTAGACAACGATGTCATGGAAAGAACTCATCAAAGTTATGTATTTCACATTCAATCTTGTGCATGTATTATGAATATTCATATTATGGTAATTGTTGGATGTGCGCTCGCAGTTTCCATATAAGGGGCAAGAAACAAGGTTTTATTTCGTGTTTTTTTGTTTTATTTATTTACTCGGGGGGGGGGGGGATTCATGTTGTGTGAGGTGTGAAGGAAAGTAATTATGTAAACGCCCCGCACCGTAATAAATTAGGGCTGGTCCGAGAGTCGAACCCGGGACCTCTCGGAAGTGGACTAATGAAAACGTGAAGTGGGAAACTTGTATGAACTCACTGGTAGACGAGCAGGAGGTCGGGAGCTTGTTCCTGTCCATGAGAACACCACCGAGGGGCCCCGTAAAAAAGACCAATGTCTGAATGATAGCGAAGGCATCCGTGTACCTGCTCACTGTATAAAAACGAGAAGATGCTGTATTAATAATGTTGTGTTCTTGGAAAGTGCAACTCCAGGGGCGGATCCGGGGTGGGGTGTAGAGCCCACAGATGTAAGAATTACCACAAATGTAAAAAAAATTGCACCCTCAAATGTCAAAATAACTACAAATGCCATAACATATCAACCACAATCGTAAAAAAATACGCACAAATGTAAAAAATATCGCCCGCAAATCTAAAAATCTCTTTAACCACATATGTAAAAACATTTCGCCTACAAATGTAAACATTCTCATTTTTACCACAAATGCCATAACATGTCAACCGCAAATGTAAAAACTCATTAAACTGGAGGGTTATAAGTGGTTTCCCTCTATATGATCAGTTTACAAGGGCGGGGTTGAGGAGCTGATCATAAACTTCAAATGCAGGAAAAATTCAAATAATCACAATAGAACAGCAATTTATTTTGCCAGTTTCAAGAGGGCGCTTCTTATAAATTGAATTTGAACGTAGTTTTTACTTTTTATTTACGCGATTTCTAATATTGAAATATTTAATGTTTGAAGAAAATGTATTGTCTGAAACCTGCATGTTATTGTTTCAATCAAGTGATAATCAAAGATAGCACAAAAGTACACTATACGGCGCACGCTGCATGCTGTTTTGATTAAAAATAAGGTGCGGTAGTCAAAGCCGTTACTAACTCAAGATGGCGCACTTTATTCTTTGGAGAAACAAAAATCAACCACTACTATTCAACAAAACAATGATGTAAACGTTTGGAAAAATATAAATTCAAAAATGTGTATTCATCAAATTGATTTTTTTGTATTAGTTAAATTAATTCACCCCTATGAAGGGTTTCGCTCTGTACTCCTGAACGATCCCGTTCAACCCCCCCCCCCCCCCCCCGTGTTCAACCATTCATCCAATAATTAATAAGCCAAATATTCACACCATAATGATCGAAATATTAAATTCTTTCAAATAATAACGACAAAAATGGGAAATTTCAGAGTCGTGGTTTTCATCCATGACCAAGACTGTGATTTATCTTTTTTTTTTGTTGTTGTAATTGTAGGCGTATTCACAGGCGCACAAGGCCATGGGGAGGGTGGCGGGGCTGGGGAATTTTGAAAGTTCCAATTTTCTGGCAACATCGCCTCATATTCATATGTTTTCATGTATTGTATATACCTTGCTTTTTATGAATGTGAATAAAGTGAATTGAATTGAATTGAATTGAATATTCAGGCAGCGAGATGCCCGAATGTCCTCATATTTGGGCATCGAGGTTCCCCAATATGTAATTTTGATGATGAAATTACATAAAGTGCTAACATTTTCGTTCGCTCCCAAAGATTGCAAAACTGCAAATTTGATATTCGGGCAAAAGGTGTCAGTTCCCCTCGCGAAAATGAGCCCGTACGCCCATGATTATAATCAACAAGTGTGTGTGTATAACGAAATGTATTTTACTCAATATTTAAAACATAACTGAATAGACTACTACTACTACTACCACCACTACTACTACTACTACTATACTACTATTACTTGGTTTGTTTAACGTTTATAAAAACAGGGACCGCGATTAAAAAATCATCCTAAGGAGATTCAAGAAACCTACCTAGACTGTCGTCATTACTGGTGAGTCTGGTTAGGAAGAAGTTGATTGCCCCAAAGATGAAGTACAGATGAAGCTGAAGGATCGACTGCCACAGCAGGATCATCAAAAATGGCGTCGATAATACGCATGACCGGAATGTTGGGTATTTTATTCTTTTCTTGTCCTCAAAACTTCCATCATTTGATTTTCTTTTGGCTTCTTTTAGACTAGTCGGTCCTCCTTCATTATTCACTGAAGCGCATGAAAAGATGAATATTAGTTAAAGTCATGGTGACTGATAAATGTTTGCGACACATACACTCGCCCAATAATCAACATGCAATTTTAAGAATTGAAGGCGGCACACCAAATCGAAGAAGAAGAAAAAGAAAAAAAGACCACCATCACCAACAACAACAACATCATCATCAACAACAGCAGCAACAACAACAACAATGACAAGGTCCTGAGAAGAATAAGAAGGAAAACTTTTATGAAGGTTGAGACGGGGAAGCGAAACCTCAAGACCTACCAGCAACTGAATCAAATTCAACTGCTCCCCCGTTCGGTTCCTTTGAAGGTTCCCTTGAATCCTCCTTCTCATCGGTGGAATCCACAAGGTACCCTTCATTGGGTAGTCCAACGACATCCTTCTCTTCTTGATTGGTGGCAGGGGTGCAACAGGTGACCAGTCTATGATCATCGGGGTAAGGCCAGGGGATGTGTTTGACGGGAAGGATGATGAAGGTGTTGATGTTGAGGAGAATCACGGATCCAGCGAGGATGAAGAAGAAGATTCTGATGGACAACCCTGCCTCATAAGCTGCCTACAGTGCGATTTGAATTTAGATAGTTAGGCCGGATATTCATGAAAGCGTGAGAGGTTTATTTGATACTTAAACCCTGAGTTATTACGACTCGTTAACCTATTAACTAATAATTTTTGTCATTCCTATAGGCTTAATACAGGAACCACCTGATTCACGTAGGCAATGGTTTAATGGAGCGCCAATTAACCTCTCCATAGTGTAGAAAATCTAGTTACATACATGATTGTATGCATCATGTAAGTTGATACACAAAAAATATTTCTTCAAAAAGTTCATTCCGCATTTTCATTTCATGAAAAATCGTGTCGTTTTGTTTATTTTGTTACAGAAATAATATTATTTTATTAAACTGGAGAAGTTGACATTTAGCGCATCCTAAATCAGTGGACATTGAACTTCGTCGTTGTTTTTTTTATTACGGGGCTTTATATCATAACAAAATTTTATATACTACTAAAATAATAGCTGTCGCTCCCTCCCTCCCTCCATCCGTTACTGGGGAGTCTGGGAGGAGTGGCCGGTGAGGGAGGGAAAAAAAAGAAGGAATAAATAAAAAAACAAAACATATTTGCCCTTCCATGCAATACCTCCCATGCTAAATCCCTTACTAAATCCCTTACTTCACCACTGTGTCATGATATTGCTTACCTTAGCCAGAAGAAAAACAATGGTTGATGAACTGTACATGGCGTTCATTAATGAAATAACAGTGGACTTTCTCCCTTTGAAAACATTGCCAACCTGTAGAGACAGAGGAGGGAAAAAACCCAACTGTATTTTTCCTGAATGGCTAGTGCAACATATATAATATAAACCAAAAAATTAGCGATTAAATAAGTATTAACTGATCAAATCGCAAAAAAATTAAGGTTAAGTCTTGTATTGTTTAGGAGGCAAGTTGACGAGGCTGGAAAAGGCGTCTGCCTGGTTAGAATGCAGCCCATGGGGATGACAGCAGCCTTCGTTGTATGTTAACGTGCCCCTCCCCTCTTTTTTAGACATAGCTTAGGTTACAGAGGAAAACAACTCCGTCCCTCGGATAGGACGTTAATTGAGGTCTTGTGTTTAGAAGAGTTACCATCTATGAAGTTATATGAACAGTATAAGAACTCAATGTGTTTACGTCTGTTCTGTCTTCGGTAACATTTTGTGGCACAATAATGACGAAATCACATTTACTCTATTATCACTGAGAAGAGCGAGGAGGAGGAGGGGGGGGGGGGGGGGAAGTGCAGAAGTTGAAGAAGAAAAGAAGGAACTGAATTTCATGGTGAAACAGAAATATCTGTACTGATGTACCGACCTGCATTGTTGTGAAAAGTAGCAATGAACCAGCAATAGTGAAGCTGATAGTCCCAGGAAATAAAAGTTCTGGGATTGTAGCAGAGCTGAATCCCATCATTAAGTAGCCAACCAGTAACAAAAGGCTAAAGACATCAGAAGTGAAAAAAAAAAAAAAAAACATGACATGATCACAAGTATCAAAAAGTGTATATGTTTCCTTCCTAGGATTGGAAGCAATGTATATGTCATTATTTTAATCAGTTAATGGAATAAAATATACAGCTGACCTTTTGCGACTAATTCTAAATCATTTGACCACGAAGAAAATGCAGTTTGTAATTCCATCAACACGACCATTGCTCCGATTTACTTTCAAGCTCTCTATATTTTAAAACAATGTATTTACTTCTGTGTTGCTATGTTGGATGCTTTTAGATAAAGTTCATTGCTGATGAAGCCCTATGGACGAAAATTCGAATTTTAATTTCACTTCTTTAACGGAATTGTTTTATTAATTTCGATTTCGATTTCATTTTTTTTTAGTATTCGAAGCAGAATCATCACTTACTTATATGTATGTATATATATATATATATATATATATATATATGTGTAATGTAAAACTTAATGGTATACATTATTGATACGAAAAAATGGTTATAACCTCACCACAGCAGAAGCCTGGACAATCTCGTCCCGAATCGATCAAAGAAGAGGCCTAATGGGAACATACAAATGGTCTGCGACGCCACAGCCAATGAGTAGACAAGCTGGAGATGGCCATCTTGTTCGTGACATGAGTCGTTTCCATGATGTCCTGGTTCTCTATCAGAGCTGTCTACGTCGATGATTGAGCTAATCTATGATGGCGACAAATGAAGAAGAAGTGAAATTACATTTTGAGTTTAAAACTTATCTCTTTTAAGCAAAACTTTTCACAGGAACATGTCGCTCATTCTGGAAATTCATTTATACTCTGTTTTTCCTGTGCGATTCATATAAATATATTATTAATTGATTGGTAGAATATGGATACATCCCCTTCAATGCCTTTCAGGTCCACTGCCATTAGGATCTGGTCTTGCAGGATAGGCCTTCTATGATGATCGCGGAAATTGAAGGTTTATAATGTAAAATGTGATTTTAAAAGGGATGACTTATCACAAACTGTGATTTTGCCGTTCTGTGACTAATAATTTCATTTAATGACCATGTATCAATGCCATATAGGGACCCTTTTCTTGTCTTCCAAAGTCAAATGCAAAAGGAGCTGACCCTTTTTTTTTTGGCAAACACATAACTTGCGATGAGAAGACCTCTCTGCAAACTATACGACGGCAATTCTACCGCGAACATAAACAAAGGAATTATGAATACCAAAAAGTGTATACACACAAGTGCCCTAGCTATATGAAAACTCTCTTTTCTTTTCTTTCAAAGTCGTTTACGTATGAGTGGTTTAGAATTTGAAAAGATTGATACGAGAGAGCAAACCAGACAATCAACAATGATCAGGGCAACGTGAACAAATAAAAATACTACAGAATGCCATTGGGCATCAAGTAGTATCTCGTGTTAATAAAACAGTGAAACGGGCGGCATGCCTTTAAAAGAGTTTTTAAAAGAGTTTTGTAAAATCTACAATGAGATTTGAAGTTTATTCTGAACATGAATAAAAACCACTATAAACATAAAATCTATTCACTTTGGGTACTTTTTTCTTTCAAAATTCAGTCGAACTCAATTTTACCCTTAATTTTCAGTATTAGATTTTACACTGGAATCCATTTTTAAAAGAAGTGAGCATCTTTCCCCAGTTGGAGCCGCCTCACTTTGAGGCTGGAAATTGAAAATGGGCTGGTGCTTATCATAAATTTGGCCCTTCCCCCCATTGTAATCTCATACACGTCAGGACGAGAAACCTCCTCTTCTCTAAACCAATGTGCTTGAGGTTATAGATAAAAAATAGACGAAAATAGACGTAAACATTTCAATAACGGACACCCTATGGATGTTGTGGTTCATAATAAGATAGGTCACTGGCGTAGCCAAATTTATTGAACAAAGCCCTCTACAATCAGAATTTGGGTAGGCCTACCTGATTTTTTTTCTCCCCCTTCACTGTAACAAAAAATTGCCGTTTTTTCACGGGAAATTTCCTGGCATTCAGGATGCCGGGAATGCCTGTTTTTCCACAGTACATGTAAAATTACAGATTTCCGTTTTTTTTTTTGTTAAATAGTAGAAACTTTAATTTCCAACAGGAAAATCTATGTAAATTTAAAACGGAACCATGGAAACAATTTGTAATTTAACAGGATAACTTGTTGAAATATGAGAAAATGTTTTTTAACAGTGTTTTATGTCGGGCGATTGTAAATATATGCTGATTTCCGGTAAACCAACAAACTTGCTGTTGGTTTTACAGGAAAAAGATTGTAAAATTGAAATAACGGCAATAACTTTAGTCCCCAAAAGGCCAGAAAGTCTGTAGTTTTACAGTTATTTCTTTACAATGTATACTATGCTGCTTTAACTTATCCTATTCTCTATCTTAATCTATCCTATCCTAGACCTATCCTATGCAGTCAGTTGTGTGTGTGTGTGTGTGTATTTGGGTTTTTACAGACGTGTATCAATCAGATATGATTATTTACGTCTGGGGAACGACCTTTAACGTCACCATCAGAAAGACGTGACTCAGTCTCGAACCTGGGTCCGCTGAATCAGTTTATAACTTCCACCGTTAGCTGGATTACAGGCGCACGCCACAACGCCTAGTTAATCTAGTATATATATATAATATACATCTTATAGTTTTTTATGCCTTTGGTGACAGTTAGTAAATCGGGCAACCCCAAACCATACGCTACTACAAATTCATGAATATTCATATAAGTGCTCTCCCCAATATTTCATAATTTAACAGGGTAACTTGTTAAAATATGAGAAAATGATTTTTAACAGTGTTTTATGTCGGGCGATTGTAAATAATGCTGATTTCCGGTAAACCGACAACTTGCTGTTGTTTTACAGGAAAAAGACTGTAAAATTGAAATAACGGCAATAACTTGTAATTTCAAGGGCCAGAAAGTTTGTAGTTTAAGAGTTATTTTTTTTACAGTGTACATATTCATCTTTTTAATTAAAGGAGAATGAAACCCGGGGGGGGGGGAATCAATTTTAATGAAAAGAGAGGATAGAGAGAAGCAATTAAAAAAAGGTCCATCAAAATCGGTTAAGAAGTGAAAAAGTTATGAAAGTTTGAAAAGTCTCAATTTACTTTCTATGGCGATCCTCAAATTGGCAATGTTGCTTCAAAGTGACAGGTTTAGTAGTACAACTCTCAATATGTTTTGTACACAAAATTTCATATTTTCTCCATTATCTCTAAAGATGGTGCTTGTCTTTTTATGAACTCAACATATGTTGTGTCAAATACATTTTCCCATGATATATCTTGAGATAAGAAGGGGACAAGCTGCACCCCCTCCCGGGCCCCCTTCCCTGGGACCAAAAGGGGGCCCAAAAAATGCTGAGGACCATTTTTTTTTTTTTTTTTTGCTTATCAGAGATTTTTTTAGTTAAAAAGGGGCCCAAAAATGCTGAGGACCTTTTTTTTTTTTTTTGTTGCTTGTCAGAGATTTTTTGATTTAAAATGGGACCCAAAATGCTGAGGACCTTTTTTTTTTTTTTTTTGCTTGTCAAAAATTTTTGTGAATATTGAGCCCCTCCCTCAAGAAATCCTGGATCCGCCACTGATGTTTACAGCTCATTTCCCCCCAAATATAAACAAATAGGCAAATGATTAAACATAGAACTAAACACTGAAATATGATCTATCCCAGGATATAAAATTTATTCACCCTTCATACATTAAAGAGGTTGAGATTATGCTTTAAAACTTTGAAAGCGATTTATTCAAAACTAACTTTAGTTACGCGCTCATCCGTCACTTCGTCAGAACTGTAACGATTTGTTTATCTGTTTAATGCGCTTGATATCTTATGAAAAAGCGCTTTATAAATGAAATTTATTATTATTTTGCTAACATAGAATACATGTATCCTTGTAATTTTGATATCGAGATGAAAAATTGCTGTGTTCCTATTGCCTCGAGAAACATGTCAAAGCATTCATCTAGACTGCAGAGAGAATTTGATCCTTTTGGCCATTTTGGCACAATACCTAGCTGGCCCCTGTGGATTTTTGATGGATCTTAATGATATATCTATCTATCTACATGTGTTGGGGCAACAATGTGATGGATCTTGAGACACGGGTTCTCCATAACTTTCTGTCAGATTTAGCTGCTCTAGAATTAGCTGTTCAAAAGACATTCCCGTCCACTTCTTGATGTTATCAATCCATGTCTTAACTTTGGGCACATTTTTCCCAAATTACCAGTCGGAGCCATATTTTTTTCGTAATTAGATTTTACATTGGAATCTACGTATTTTTTTCAGATAACTTCAGCATGACTTTTGAGGCAGTTTCCTTCAAAACATAATTTCATTTCTCAAACTCAAGATTAGCTATTAAGCTAATCTTGGGAGAATTAAATTAGGCTTTAAGTTATTCTTAATTTTTTATCATAGAGTATCAAGGAGAAAGTGGAACATGGCTGGTTGCTATAGACTACGGGTCTATCGGGATGAAAGCAACCCAACTTGGAGTCTTAAAAAAAGGGGGGGGGGGGCTGATTTGGGCCGGCTGTCTTTATACAGTATGTCCCCCCCCCAAAAAAAAAGAAGATACAATCGGCATTTTGGTATCGATTACGAAAGATATATGAAAATATGAAAATTCATACTGGATTATGAAACCATAACTATTTATCTACCAGCCAGCGAAGACCCTATCCGATATGGTGCAGTAGTCACGAAGAAATAGGGATTTTTGTAAAGCATGTCACGGGTCCCTTTCTTCCATCTTTTGTCACTTGGATGTTCTTGGCATCCATATGAATGGAAATATTTTGTTATCAAAAGACATGTTTATTGACATATTCAAATTCTTTGCATACAATTTTAATAACAATAAATAATCGTGTAAATAATATCTTCCTAAAGAGATCAATACAAGTCATTTTAGTAATCAGGTTCATAATTTTATATAATCATTCACTTTCAATTATAAATGACCATTATCATACCTGCCAACCATTCCTATTTTAGAGGAATGATTCATTTATTTATCCTTCAAACTAATATGAGGAGCCCTAGATTCCTCTCTTTTCATGAAAACTTCTATGTGAAAGCACACAATATACATTGTATTCCCAATTTTGCCTCGCAAGATTCTTATTTTTTCCTATTGACGGTTGGTAGGTATGCAACAATGCAACATGTTAAACAAATCTGAAAACTGCTTTTAATATATTTTTACATTCATAATTCCTTTCGTTTTGGAGAAACAAATAGCCCAATGCCCTTAAAAATTTAACAGCAACAAGAACGATTATTATGATAAACGAAGCATTGCCATAGCAATTATAGCAGATAAAAACAAAACAGTAAGTTCCTTTTCAAACCATTTGAAAGGAATGTGGAATTGTTTATTGTGCTATGTGTGTCTTCCTTGTGTCAAATCTTGGGTGGAAGGGACTTATAACATACGTTACAAAAATCCCAATTTATTCGTGACTACTGAACCAAATCGGATGGTGTTTTCGCTGAGATACAGATAATTAGTGATAGTTTCATAGTTCTGAACCATATTCAGATTAAATCACAATTTCGAAAGCTTTTTATGCTGAGAGTCCGATTGTAATTTTTTTTTTTTTTTGGGGGGGGGGCATACTGTAGACTGACAAAAAACCTTGTTTTTTAAAAGTACATGGATAATCCAAGTAACACTCCAGAGTGAAATCTTAATGGGCTCAAAAGGCTTCGGGACATTATCCCCATTTATTTGTATCATAAGCGTCACATAAATTCAGATTGTTATTTAAGGAAAATCCAACCTTAATGACAAGTTGCTGTGAAAGAAAGAGGAAAAATCAGAGAAGCAGATTGGTGAAAGTTTGAACGAAATCGGACAAGCAGTAAGAAAGTTATGAATTTTTGAAATTGGTAATCACTATACATATGGGAATTTCAAATTGGCCGAATATGTAAAGTCACTGTGATGTATAGTTGGTTCATTCTTTGTAAAGTGAAACAGACGGTCACACACGTGACCATCACTATAGTGGCGAGTTATGGAGAGTTGTAACTCGGAATAACTCGCGACAACTCGGCACGGCTCGGCGTAACTCGTTGGAACTCTGCACAACTCTCCTTGAAGTCACAAGCAGTTCCAAAATTTTTGAACATGTTCAAAATTTTCACTAACTCTTTGTAACTCGTGCTGAACTCTTTTGAACTCGTAATATACTCGCAACATACTAGCATTACTCGTAAGAAGCTCAAGATGCACTCTTCATAACTCGCCACCTCCAAGTATACCCGAGTGCTATTCGAGTTTCCAAGAGTGGGATACGAGCACTACGATTGTGTTACGAGTCAGGCGGAGTTGCCCTCGAGATTAGCGCGAGTTTAAATCGAGCATGGCGACTTACAGCGAGTTTCTTATGAGCTTATTTAGAGTGTATTGCAAGCTCACCGTGATATGTCAGCTGGCTTATAAATATGCAGTGATTTACTTTCCAAGAAGTATTTTCAAGATAGAACACATTTATTCAACCCTAAACGCATGTATACACAGAAAGATAGGCCATCGCCATTGCATTTCGTTAACTACCAACAAACAAAGCAAGAAACATGCCGCGGCTCAAGAAATCCAAGAGTGGTGGACATTGCTGTAGTGGACAGTGCGGTAGTGGGTCATTCTTTGTAAAGTGAATCTTTTTTGACAAAAATGAATTTAATTCTTGCTGTTTTTGAATAGTATATTCTTGAAAAGTAATTCTAAAGTTAAATGGATCACATTTTTTGAAATTGAAGACCCAATTATGCTAATTTGCATACAATTACATTGGCATAAATTAAAGTAAAAAAAAAAAAAATCCTTTTTCACCATATAATAGTCATCTCTCATCATGAGCTTTAATAATTGTTGTCACTATATAGTGAAATAATACCCTTGCTAGGTCGTTTTGCAAGTAATTACGTTGAAGGAAAAAGATAATTTGTCTATGCATTATGTAATAATTAACATACATAATTAAGTAATTCTAATGTCACACACGTGACCCCAAAACATTTTAAAAATTCATGCCATTTGGAAAATACAATTTGGATAATCTATATTTTTCCTGTCATAAGCTAACTTGTGTGTCCTCCATCTCACCAAATATTATTCCAAATATGATTCTCGTTCTTTAAATGTCGCCCAACTAACTTTGTCACACACGTGACCTGAATGCAAATGATCCCGTGCATATGTACGGCGCAAGTCATGTGCAAAAGTACAGATTAATGCAAAATGCAAATGCATACATAACTTCACAGTAAAATTTAATGAGAGATATACACAGAACAAAATACTCACGTTCAAAGTACTGTTTTCGCTGGTTTCGTTGCACAGGTCACTGAAATAGCCAAGCTGTAAAAGGATGAACACAAGCGAGGGCCAGCCAAAGATGACACCCCCATGAATCAGATTTTCGAAACAAGCAAGAAGCAGAGCGACGCTTCGTTCAACCACAACCACAGACTTCATTGTATGCAGGAATGTTCAGAGTTCAGCTGCACAATAGCATACTTTTACAAGGTTGATAACTGGTCAATAAACAAAATAAAAAAGGAAAGGTTGATTCTATCATCCCCACAGTTTTGATATGATTATTATTATTATTATTATTATTATTATTTATTCGGCAATTCACAAAAAATATAACAATGTAAATATGAGTAAACAAACATTAAAGGAATATCAATTATAAATGCACAATCTTACTGGAGGTCTCCTGAGTGCATCAGATGCTGCCGGGGAAGAGGAAAGCAAACTTAATCACTGTAACCGTAATGGTCCCTCTTCCCGACCAACTGGTGCACCCGGAAGACCTGTAAAATATAGCATGAAGGTAAATACAATGTATAACGTTTCATAAACAAAACAACTAACAAAAACAGAGCACATGGAGAAAATCAAACTAAACTAATATGTATGATGACACTAGGTCATGACATGATACTGAACTTACAAATGGGGAATTAATTCTGGCTTAAAAACTATTGCATAAAATGTCGAGGAGGTAAACTAAAACCATGAAGTACATGTATAAAACTACGAAAAGAACAAATATGAGAACATGTAGTAGCACGCTGACAAAAATGACTAAAATCATATAGGTTGACCGATATATATAGAAGTTAAGTAAACATGGTAAAGGAGGTGAATAGATACATAGGCTTAGTGGGCTTCAGGCGAGTAAGGAAACTTGGAGAACGAACTAACACATTAAAGAACCAGTATTACATATTTCATGTTATACAAAAAAATATAAAGAAGCTGCGTTGGAACTGTCCAGAAGAAGGTTACACAATGGACAGAAAAAAGAAGGAAAAAAGACTCCTGAGACATGACAATGATAAAATCAAAATTATAATTACCGCTCAAGAATGTCATAGAGAAGTAGACGAATGAATGATTCCAAAATAAACCAAAATAATTACATTAACCTCTCGTAAATTAAACCTCTCGTAAATAACGAACAAGAAAACGACATGAGAATAATCCTTTCTCATAATACAAATGAAAAAAACCCAACTTTCCAGCGATTACAGAGCACGTCAAAATAGAAGTAAACGTAGAATTTATTCAGAATAATCATGATAATAGGCCTATGTGGAAAGAAAGACGTGATGACATTTCTTTTGTAAAAGCTTCCGGTTAAATGCTGAATTAAAACCTCACAAATCCCAACTACAACAATGCTTTTTATTCATTCGATCATGTTCACACGCATGCTTTGTTCCACTTGTATAAGTCCTCTTTATGTACCTTCCGGGGAAATTTAGGTCATTATTTTATTGCCTTATAAACAATTTAGGTCAATATCATAGGCCTATAAACTGTCAAGGGCAATGACAATTGTCATGTGACCAGGCACCACAAAACCACCAAAAAGTCGCACTGCGTGATTTTCAGTTAGAGCTCAATCAATGTGTTTTTTGTTGGCATCGTCAAATTTTAGTTTTGGGTATTTCCTGAAAGAGTATACTTTTTTCTAAGTACTCTAAAAATTTGGAGGCACCAAACAATCTAAAAATGCTATTTTCGACAGTTATTTATTAGACTTATGTGTGTCTTCTCTGCATTTTGTTGTATTACTTTTCTTTTTTTTACGACCCTGAATACTTGTCTCATTTTGATCTCCCACAACTTTTAGACAGAGTAAGTTCTTGCATTGATACTTGTGCACTATGATGAACAGGATATGCCTAATTATTATGCCAAGTTTTTAGGACAATCTAATAATCCCTTCATAGAAATTTTCATTGAGTTCTAATTCCCCTTAGCACAACACCTTGCAAGTCAGAATGCTTCAATAGACTGCAAACTTTAAACCCTCATTTCAGAAGTGACATTCTTAGTACAGTGAGTTAGAAACATCCAATGCTAATGAGTTATTAAAGCTGAGAATCTCCTCTTTCAGAATGAGACCTTAACTAAAAATTCATATCTGGCGACTTTTTGGTGGTTCTGTGGCGCCTGGTCACAATTGACCTATGCTCACGAAAGCATTGGTCGCATATGCTTCCGGTAACGATAACTTTATCTCTACTTTGATTCAAGATAGGCCCTATTTATACTTGTTTTGAGTTAAATCAGGGGCGTTGCTAGAACATATTGAATGGGGGGGGGGGGGGGGGTGGGGAATGTGACACCTAAATTTGCTGACAAATTTTTAGGGTGTGACACATATAAATTTGTCGACAAAAATGCTGCATCCTAATCTCTCCCTCCCCCACAGATAATGATAAAAGAAAACCGCAGATGTAGAGATCTTGTTCATACGGGCCCATTTTCGCAAGGGGACACATTTTGCCCGAATATATCAACTTTTCAATTTCAATTTTTTTTTCTAACTTTTCGTAATGAAAATGTACAGAAGTTACATCATTATCTGGGAACCTCGATGCCCAAATATGTGGATATTCTGGCACCTCACTGCCCGAATATCGGAACTTTGAAAATCCTCGGGGGGGGGGGGGGGGGCGCCACCCATTGCCGAAGGAGGACGCCTTTTGCCCGAATATAATAAATTTTTGCGAGCGAGCAAAAAATTGGTCAATTCTTCTTTTTTTCTCCCTTTGTTTTGGTTTTTTTAGGTTTTTTTTAAAATTTTCCCCTTTTCTTTCCCTTTTCTTTTTGTATGAGTGTAACAGTGTATGACTCTCTTGACTCGCAATCATCGTATCATGGTATTTAAAAAATGTCTGTCGTCAGAGACCCGAAGCAAGCAAGAGAAGCAATTATTTTTCACCTCTATCTCTATCTTCTTCTTCTCCACAGCCAATTAATTGTGGATAGTGACCCGTTCTTGGCCCCCGGTGAGACGCCAATGTGTAAACCATATATGAGTTGAATGATTTCGTTCTATTTTGCGAATTTACAATGAATTTATTGTATAGAAATAAACTTGTAAACAACATGCCAGGGGCGGTATTCTGAAAACTGTTTTATCTCTAATATTATTGTATCTCCACACTTAAGATAAAATTGGTATTCTGAAAATGGTTGTAACTTTTGTTGTAACTTTTGTTGTATCTTTGTTGACTCTGTGCATGATCCTAATTTACATATGCGCGCTGAAGATAAATATCATGAGATAATTGGTATTCTGAAAATTATTTTATCTTTTGTTTTATCTTATCTTCCATGGTAACTACAACAAAACTTTCAAAAGCTTCTAGCTGTTGTATCTCATGATCTCGGCAATTTTTCTAGCTTAGAATCAGATAGTACATGCTCGAATAGCAAGATGGAGACTGTGTGTGATTCAAGATCTCATAGAGAAGACATTTTGAAGAAATTACAGGTGGAATTCGATGATTTTACATAAATATGTGACTAGGTTTGAGCAGAAGAGGGTGAGCCATTATGTTAATTAATTGCAGTCCAATAGCGCATGGCGCATTATAAAACGCGTAATTTAATAACTACGCCCGAAATATTGATATACGCGCAAAGCCCATCCTTATGTTTGACATAAGGGGTTCTCCTATTGGTTAACCTACCTATATAAAATCCATCTTGATTGGTAAAGTGTCGAAAATTGGGCGTGTCAAAGATAATTTAAAGGCGGTCCTTAGAGAGATAATATCTACTTAAGACAATTTTCAGAATAACTTACAACAATATTAGCGAGGTATTATCTCCGGAAGATACAATAAAAGTTACAACAAAAGTTACAACAATTTCCAGAATACCACCCCTGGTTGACAAAGCATATATGATCGAAGTCCAATATAATCAATCAGAAAATGAAAACGAATCGTGGAAAACTGAGGGGCCCATATAGTTTGTCAAATGCTGCATATTAAACATTAGACGTGAAAGGCTTATATTCGCCAGCGTATTTGAATTCCTTTTTAGGAGAAGGGGGAGATGCGTCAAGCCCAAACAGAGGGACTTTGAATGCAATTCTGCATTGAAACCATATCTGAAATATCTTCAAATACGCAATCAGTAGCCTATCCATGAATTATACAGACACGCACGCACACACACACCCTAATACACACTCTGTTGACTTTGGATTACATCAGACAAATAAGTATTATTTCGTTCATCAACAATTTTCATTTTAACTACAGTTTCTCATGCATGAAGAGAGCATGAATGCATCAAAACGGGGGGGGGGGGGGGGGGGGGGCTGCCACAGGCAAAATATACAGATGTGGGGTTTCATCGGGAATGTTTTCATTGCAGAAAATCGTTAATAAAAATATGAATTGTGATTATAAGCATAACACAGTCATAAGATACACTCAGGTAAAATGTAATCCAATTGTAGTACATGTTTCCTTTACATCAAAGGATATTTTAAATTCAAATAATTATTAAGCAATCACTTGTTTGCATTTTGTTGTAATGGATGAAATCTCTCCTGTGTGCGTGCGCACACTATGTTGAATTAATTTAATATGTACATGTTATCAACTTGTGTTATGCAAAATATGGTTACGTTATAATATTTTGCTGAAGAGATAGAGCAATTATTGGCTTTTTACAAAATGGCGCCTAGATGACGTCATGATGCAATGGCTCTATTGAAAAACGTTACTGAGGTGCAAAGGTAGATTGGTACCGTGGTAGATATGGTTTGTTAACCATATCTACCACTTTACCATGGAAAATTTTCAAATGTTTAGAATGGCCTGAAACATGCCCCAAATTGATTCTATTTTTGAGCATTTTCAAATTTTGCGCGCGCACAACTATACTTATGTTCAATTAATTTCTATTTTAATTAACTTGTATCAGGCCAAATGTGGTTAGTTATGACTTCGATCCATTGCCGAGATACAGTATATGTCGGATATTTACAAAATGGCGCCTAGATGACGTCACGGTTCAATGACTAAGGAAAAAATATAGGGGGCATAACTTCAAAACCATATCTCTTATTGTGCAAAATTTTGAACAGGCCTACATTTGAACAAGCCATATTAGAGATTTTGTCGTAATAAAAAAGTGTGTAAAAATAAAAAGTAGATAAAGAAATAAAGAAAGAAAGAAAAATCTTACGAAAATAAGAGGTGGTCTGTACTTGAAGTACAGCCATCCTAAATATAGTCTCCTTAAAGTGTTTGATATATATTTATTTCATTATCATCTCTTTCCTTTTATTTTACTTTTCCTAAATTCCTCTAAACGCCCCATAAGTGCATGGTTCTTTTGACGAAAAAAT
Source organism: Heliocidaris tuberculata (assembly GCA_025618425.1). Lineage (NCBI taxonomy): Eukaryota > Metazoa > Echinodermata > Echinoidea > Camarodonta > Echinometridae > Heliocidaris > Heliocidaris tuberculata. Next base: position 13,821,012 of record CM046836.1, on the reverse strand, counting down.
ATACATGTATGTATGTATTTATTCATCGAACTTCATTGACATATCCATCAATATTTTGTTCGAATATAACATCAATAATCAGCATGGACGCAAATCCAGGGGGACAGGGGGTCATGTCCCCCACACCTTTTTGAAGATAGGCGAATGTCCCCCCCCCCCACCTTTTTGAATAACATTTTTTTTTTTTTTTTGCTTGTCAGAGAATTTTGCAGGCGAATGTCTCCCTCTCCCCACCTTTTTGAAGATAGGCGAATGTCCCCCCCCACCACCTTTTTGAATAACTTTTTTTTTTTTGTTGTTGTTGCTTGTCAGAGAATTTTGCAGGCGAATGTCCCCCTCTCCCCACCTTTTTGAAGATAGGCGAATGTCCCCCCCACCTTTTTGAATAACATTTTTTTTTTTTTTTTTGCTTGTCAGAGAATTTTGCAGGCGAATGTCCCCCCCCCCACCTTTTTGAATAACCTTTTTTTTTCCTTTTTTTTTGTTGCTTGTCAGAGAATTTTGGAGGCGAATGTCCACCCCCCCCCCCTCCCAAATTTCAAAATGGATTTGCGCCACTGATAATCAGAACAACATGTATCAACATCCTTTTCACAGAGGCTACCACATGGTGTTACCGGAAACCTATAGAGAATCCTAGAATACTATTTGTATAAGTTGCAGAAAGAGACATTACTTTAGGGGACAGAAACACTGAGGCATTTTTTTTGTTTGTTTTTTGTTACTTGTAATCAGTAATATTCATTGAAGAGAATGAATTGATTTTTCTACGTAGGAATAGTTTCTTTCATAAAAAGTCTTCTTTATTAAAGATTAAAAGTCAGACGCCTATAAACACAAGGCCTATCTCTTGCTCAACTATCCCATTTTCCCCCCAATCATATTATAGGTTGTAACCCCGCTCCTGAGGTAGGATAAGATTTTAACAGGCCATTGACCACGACCACATTTATGATTATTATTTCAGCTACGTTGATTTCAAGTTTAAAAACACTTTAAATAAACAGGCTGGCATTGCATGATTCATTATGCAAAAAAAAAAAAAGACTCTAGATGAACGTGTCAATCCTAACATGTATATTTAAAGTGTTTTAAAACTTAGAATCTACGTAGCTAAATTACATTAACTTTATAAAAATAACCCATCCCATTAACTTCAATGCCAGAAATTAGTTCATCAGGCCGAAAATAGGTCTGCGTCAGGACGGGAGCCTATGTGTGACCTCGGTGTCATAAAGGTTCGATGGAAGAAAGATCGATCGAAAAACAGATCAAACAGATCAAACAGGTTAATTTTTCTTTTGGTGAAATGGTTGACTTTGTGAAGATTCTAGGAGTGTTTTTCTCCCTAGATGAACATATGAAAGAAAATATGAATTATAGGGAAATATTGAGTAAAATAAAATCACTTTTAAATTTTTGGAAGCAAAGAGATTTAACCTTAATGGGAAAGATTCAACTACTTAAAGTGCACATATATTCTGAAGTCTTAAACCGAGTGTGACTCACTCCAGTTCCAAGATGGGTTTATGATTCGTTAGATAAATTAGTATTTGATTTTATATGGAAAGGAAAGAAAGATAAAATAAACAGAAATACAATGTTCTTAGACTATAAGCAAGGGGGTTAAAAATGACGAACTTTCCTACACAAATGAAATCACAGAGAGGGTTAAATAACTTCTAAATAAGGATGAAGATATGAAATGGAAACAGTATTTTAATTTTGTAACTAGACACATAGGTGGAGAATTCATATTTTCATGTGATTATTTACCAGCATTATTAAAAGGGGTAACCTCGCTAGTCATGAGGACTGCTATTCATAAGGACCGCTATCCATAACGCGTGACTAAATGAATAGCGGTTTTGTACGAATAGCGGTCCTTCTGATTAGCGAGCAAACCATAGACAAATGACCTCGCTATTCATAAAGACATCCATTCATAAGGACCACTATTCATAACTACTCATAAGGACCGCTATTCATAACGCGTGTTAAATGAATATCGGTTTTCTATGAATAGCGGTTCTTATGAATAGCGAGCGGACCCCATTAAAAGTGACAGCTCCACAATATTAGAAGAATGGGTGAATATGAGACATATAAGAAGTGTCAGTAATAACCGGTACATTGGTGATGTGGTAATTTTTCAATAATAAGCTTATTCGATTTAAAGGACATTGTATATACGATGAGAAGATGCACAAAAAAGGAGTTTACAAACTAAAACATATTTTAGGAAACGATGGCAAATTAAAATCTGATAGATATTTTGCAGAATTAGGTTTAGAAGTAAATGACATTGATAGATTAAAGCACTTTTACGCGTGACCTTTGGGTTGGAAAAGGAGTTTTAGAATGGAAGAAAATAATAACCCTGAAACTGATTTCATTTTGGGTGGGACAATAACTAATATATCTAACTTGAGATCAAAACAAATATATTTACAACTAATCAAGAGAGAAGGTTTTGAACCACTGGTTTTTGAAAGAATGGAAAGAAATTATGGTTTTTCTTACAGGGAAATACAAAACATATTTTTAAGGTTAAGACAGTGTACAATAAATAGTCGGATAAGAGAGTTCCAATTTAAACTTATACATGGCATTATATATACAAACCATCATCTTTTCCGGTTTGGTTTTGTTTCAAGTGACTTATGTTCTTTTTGTGAAAAAGAAGAAGAAACATATAAACATTTGTTTTATTCTTGCGAATATGCACAATTAATCTGGGAATCATGTACGAGAGTTTTATCATTTACGGAATTGTAGCTGGAAAGAAATTCTGTTTGGGAGGGAGAAAAGAAATAAAGTAAAACACCAATTGTTAAATCATATTCTAATTCTTGTAAAATATTTGATTTTTAAAAACAGAGAGCATAAGAAACTCTCTTCGTTTAATGAAATCAAAAATAATATTATAGGAGATAGGTTAGAGGAGAGGCATTGGCATCAATTAGGGGAACCCTTACTATCCATTTTTCCAAATGGAAAAACCTAAATGATAACCAACAAGGAAGAGCCCGGAGCCCATCGTCCATCGGGAGGAGGGGGGGGGGGGGGGGGGGGTTAGATAGGGGATAGAACCACTGAGTGGTTCGAACTCAACTGCATATATTCCATTTTTTAAAGTCGTTTATATACATGTACAATATGTTTTGCTTTTTCTCTTTTTTTTTCTTTTCGTAGAAGTGATAGTAGTTTTGAAGTACAACATATACTTGATTTTATTAATTACTTGCTGCTGATTTATGTAAGCTCCCTATATATGCGTCATTGCGTAACAGGCCCTAATAATTATTCTCTATTGAAATGAACCAAACTATTAGACGTTCTATATATGAAGCGATTAAACATAGAAAACATTAACTTACCTTTAGGTTTAAGAGGAAAGTGCTAGAATGATGTTTACGGAAATCGTTTGTTTACCACCATGAACAACAAGATCAAACGACATATTTTTCTGAAATGAATGTCATTTTGGCGTATGTGCAAGGATACGAATTGAAGATATAATAAAAATACATAACCCGGGCCGTATTGTCTATTTTTCGTGGGTTCTTTCATTATTCTAGAAGGGGGGGGGGGGGGGGGTTAACACTACGGGGATTTCTAAATATAATCACTTAATTAGTATAACCATGACATTGGGAAGAATTATGAGGGGGCAATTAGTGTCTTACAAGGAGGATACATCAGGTTGAATAGAATCCTAGCAGGGATACTGATGGAAGGGGAGTTAGGGGGGTCCTATCATCATAATCTCACTTCCATTGTCCCTCCCTCTTTCTCTCCCCAATCCTCTTTGCAACTGCAAGTCGATTTTCGGCACGCCCCTGCCACTCCCCCACTCCCAACGTAAAAGTACGGTCCTTGGGGGCGTTTTCGTCATTGGTGTAGGTGTAGTACTGGCAGCAATCAAACCCTGCACTCACTGCAACCTATATTCATTGTATTCCAATTATCATAAATATATTTAGTAGTTCTATAATGATCCCGAGTTTCTCCGTGGTCACTTTCCTTTACCAGTTAACAGGAACTATTTAATTTCTAACTTCAACGCTCAGTGGACCAGTGAAACCATACCTAACCCTACTAAAACCGTAGCTCTCTGACGAAATAAAGCCCTGAGAAAATGTTGCTGGAGGCATAATGTCGGATCATCCACCTAGCATTATCCTCATCGTGCACTTTCAAAAATGATAACTTGGGAGTTGGACTACCAGCATTAATGCCCTCTAAATGACTACAAAAATAATAGCCCATTTGACGCTCCTATATATGCAGCCAACAGTGAACCTAGAAAAGTTCTGTCCGTTGAAGTTTTTTTGTTGATTTATAATCGTGAGTAGTCAAAGAACATTTTCAGCTGTTGCCCAAGGGGCAACCTTTAGCAATCTGCATAATCTGCATATCAAAATCCAATTCAGTTTCAGTTTCAGTTTCATTTTATTTTCCAACAGAACAGTGATTTTGACAAAAAATCAAATATACATTCAATATTCGATAATAATACATTTTACATGGTTTAAAGTTATGAAATAGAAAGTATACATAAACAGCCAGTATAAGAGTTCCTTTTTATTTTTTAAGTTAAACCTGTAGAAATGGAGGGATCCACTGAAAAGCAGCGCTTGTAGAATGTGGATCCCTCAAAATAATGACAAACATAATTATGCAGCATAACCTGTGACACAAGAACGGAGGATATACCAGGGAATGGCATTGTATCACAGGTTTATTGCAAAGATTAACACTGTTAACTTTAAGTTGTCTTGCGTTGTTTAATATTGCCTGCATAATTTATGTGACGTTTTTGATTCATGCAAATTATGCAAAATGCTCAAAATTGCTTTGGGGGCAACAAAGCTGAAATTGTTCGGAGTCAACATGGGGTAACAAATCCCCCCCCCCCCCAAAAAAAAAAAAAAAAAATAAAATAAAAAAATAAATAAATAAATAAAAATAAAAAATAAAATAAAAATAAAAATAAATTAAAAAAAAAATCAACGGAGAGAACTTTTCTAGATTCATGAAATGTGAAGTCGACTATAACATAAATTCATGTCTTTTGCAGTAGATTTTTCATTTAATAAGCCTAGATGAGAGATGCACTTTCTCATTGAAAGGGAAGTAGGGAAGACTTCTCTTTTACATGATATACTTACATCAATGCAAAAATATAATGAACACTGATGACATCATGATATATATTGTCTTAAACATTCCTTGAAAGTTCAACCTTGCACCTCCTGATTTCTCTTGTTAATCCTACTCCTCCTCCTTCTCATTCATCTTTTTTTCTTCTCTTCTTCTTCTCCTCCTCCATCTTTCTTTCTATTCTCTTCTTCTTCCTCCTCCTCCACTTTCTTCTTTCTTTTTTTTTCTCTTCTCTTCTTCTTCCTTCTCCTTTTTCTCCTTCATCTCATTCTCTTTCTTTTTCTTTTCTTTTCTTTATTTTCTTCTCATTCTCCTTTTCCTCCTTCTTCTCTTCTTCTTCTTCCTATTAAAATTGTTGTGCATGGCAGAAGTTGGACATTCTCATTGTATCAAACATCTATAAACAGATTAAAATTTAAAATTGCCATTCAAGGTGATACCATTCTGTCCATTGCATTAGTTTGCTTATCCCAAAACATAATCATTCCGACAAAAACTAGGTTATTACATCTCTATTACGAACAACTTAAGACATCAAGTACTTTCTCTCCCTCACACGGACATGTACTATCAAGTCTCAACAACAGTTAAGCATCTGAACGAGGTTACTGAGGATCACAATCTTGGATGAGCAAAATATGTCCAAATTTACTGAACATATAAAAATTAATGACACGTATATGTACTCTTAACAATTTATCATCTGAACGAGGTTACTGGGAAAATAAGCTCACATTTACATAATCATATTCAATATGAGATTCACAAAATTTCAAGAGTTTCTGCCCTGCAAAACATGTCACAGGTTTCAGCACACTAACTGCCTGTTAATGCTGTGTGTGAACATTACGCCTTACAAACCGAAAGTGTACCAATCACCTGAAAAAGTATTTTGTGTACAGCTAGAAAGTATAAAATCAATCTCAAAAATCTTGATTTGGCATTCTATTGGTCAACAGTAAGGAGTATGATGGAAACAAAAGATAACATGAAGATGCACGTGCAGAACCAAACTCCCAGTTGCGTACGGAGCGTCTAGTAGTCTATTCACGAGTCGCTTTTAGGCTTGCAATATCTGTTTTTAGAAGTCATATTTGAAGCACATATTTTGAATATAGTAGAACGGCATGGAACCTCTAACATACAGAACAAAATATTGTTTGGTGATTGGTAACCTTTAAGGATCAATCTCTTGGACGAGCAAAATATGTCCAAATTTACTGAACACAAAGATTAATCACATGCAATTACACTTTAATGCTGAGTTTACTTGGAAGCACAAATCAAGACATACAGACTGTAATATAAATCTCAGAATGTAAAGTAGTACTCTGCATAAAAATTGTGCATGAATTCATCACCAAATGCTTATATTCAATTTTTTTCATACCTCATTATTTGCTTTCAAATAAAGTAACACACTTGAAAGAAAAAAAATTGAATATTACTTTTCTCTTTTCAGTATCTCAAATACATGTACATTAATACTTTGCTATCTTACAAACATACTTTAACTTGATGTTATTTTCATGTAAAATATCTCATAGAGCTTCCAGGAATTAACAATAGTATAAACATACAGAAAAACATTAAAAGGTACTGTTGAGGTCTCTCCTCAGGTTTTAGCATTACAGTACATTCTTTTTACCAGACAAAACACACAGATTATTAATGATCATTCATCAAAAGATATACACAGTACTGTATTTTCATACAAAGGTATACAAAGAACTTTTAATTAAATAAAATGTATATAAAAGTACTGCTAATTCATTAAAATCTGTATATAAATTGTACTATATGAATTTGGAAGACAAGAAATATTTAACATTATGGTACTCTAGTTTAACAACATTGAAATACAGGAACTATACTTACAAATGTTTCTTTATCTAGTCCAATCCAATCCAATCCAATCTTTATAACACATTAATGTCCCATAATTGTAATGTCTCATAAAAGTCCAATCTTCTAGGGGGAAAGGTCATGACATGCACACCTACAAGTATGGACCTTTTCTACAAACATGATTTGTCTAATTTGCAAAAGCATTACTGAGAAATGTAAACAATGCACACAAGTCTACCTAATGTATTTACTAGTCAGTGAGCATGTGACATTATCCTGTAAGTCCACTAAAAATTCATTGAATGAAAGAGAGCTTAGCGGCCTTTTTTTATTCAGTCTCAATACAGTGAGATATGCTTCAGCAACCACAGTATAGAAAGACTGCCAGTCTATAAACATCGCAATTTTGGATACTTTAAACAGCATTTCTCATTGAAACATGTACTACAGGAACATGTACAATAAACATCACCTGTTTATGAAAAAAAAAAAACTACATTTCCTATATCCTTTGAGTGGTCTTCATATGCAAGTTTCACTGTACCATGAATTTTACCCCAGCAGCATAAACATGTCACCCATCTCTATAAAAATTAGATTTCCGAAAAAATAAATACCTAGGATACTTTTAAAAAAATATAGCATTACATGAGTGCAGCTAGAGTCCCTAAATTGAGAGGTTGCAATTTCAGTCTTTTGTTTCACAACCACTGAATTTTGTTAAAGCCATTTCTCAAGATGGTTCTGACTGCATCATTCTTTGTACAGCAGCATTTCAACAAGCTTTCTTTGAATTATAAATTTCATCATTGGTTTCAGCAACAAAAAGTCAATAATAAAGCAGGCCAAGAAGTCCTTCCTGTTACCTTAACCATTTGGCTACGGAGACCAGGGGAGCGTTTCATGAAAGGAATTTTATCCGACAACTGTTATAAGCTACTGAAATCCTTGCATCTGATTGGCTGAGAGCAAATTTGTCGGATGAAATATCTGACAAGTCCTTTCATGAAACGCCCCCCAGGTGGTCCCTGTATTATGCCTATGGGAATGAGATAATTCAGGGCCCCGTTTCATGAAACTTGCTTTCACTGACAATTTACAATAACTGTTATAAGCTACTGAAATCCTTGCATCTGATTGGCTGAGAGCAAATTTGTCGGTAAAAAGTCACTGACAAGACGCTTGATGAAATGCCCCCCTGTAGTCAACAGGGTAAGTCAATCAATATCTCTAAAGATTCATTCAAAGTCTAAAGGCTAGTGCACAACTTACAACCTTACTATGACAATCATTTGAAAGAAATTACATGATTAGATATAGAATTCTTTAAAATGCGAATTCTTTCTGGTTGAGATCCTGAATGGTAATTTATAAAAAGCACTATTTAGGATGTCAGGTATTTCAGACGTTCCAGTTGGAGAAAAGGCCTGAATGGCTCCAAGTCGATTGGCAGTCATCTGGTCATTTCTTCGACTGAGGACAGGAAAATGTTTAACAAAACTATTGACAGGAAGATTCTGGAACTAAATCAAGAAGAATTTAAATATTAGATTTTTCAAATCTAATCTGATTTCAATTTCTTCCATAGCATAGTCATAGTCAAGGCTGAAAGTGTGCTCCCTCTGAATTAAAAAAAAATTGATTGCAACTAAGATGAAATGTTTGACATACAACATATATTAGGCAATGTGGTACAGCTCACACACATGATTTGGAATTATATCAAATAGCATTGCACATTCATCAAAATTAACATAAAAAGCTATAATCATATCTCTGATAAAATATATTACATATCATAAAACAAAACGTAAATTCTTCTACAACACACAATGCACTAATATATCTATAATTCTATATAAAAAAAAAGATTTATAAAAAAAGTGATTTTCACTGCCATCAATTGAAAGACAATTCCAAATGGCTTGGATTCATTAGTAATATTATTGCCAATTATAAAAACACACAAAATGTTTTTCAAACAAAAATTGCTTCTAGTAAACATAATAAATGTATATGACATGGAAATATATTCCTCTATAATACTTATGCTTTCTAATCTTTTACTAATTGCTGTATCAATATATCTCTTTTTTATGGCAGGAGATTTAGCATATAACAAAGAATCTATTTCTTCTTATATCAACATAAAAAAGCCTGTGATATCAACATCACCACTATTCTATTACAAAAACAAAATCTGTTTCAACTGATTCCAACAATTATATATCTATTGCTCTCTTCAAAAATAAGTGAGGAAGACAAGACATTTATACACTGCTACAGCTCTTTAAGTATACACCTCTATATACACTAGCCAGTATTCATAAAAAGTCAACCAATTTTAAGTCAAGTTTAAACCCTGAATAAATCAGTTAAGTCCACACATTTATGGAGTGTGAAGTGTCAACTTCTTCATCCCTTACAACTTACTATAATCCTGACACTTTGAAGAGTTTTTAATATGTTCCAAAATGCATTTCTGCTACAGCATTTGAACAAAACTCAAGTCATCATGAAATAGACCTGTGTATTAATTGTATGCATATTTTGTTGGTCTTGATGACTTCAAAGCTAGATGTAAAAATTTACATACTTTGGTAAACATGATTTTTTTTTCCAGCATCATTTCATTATAAACTTCATTAACCCTAAAAAGACTGGGCTATTTTGGAGGTATTGGAGACTGGGTTGGGGGGGGGGGGATGATGCCCCCCCCCCCTTAATATCTTGGCTGGGACATGACCGATCGCTGCAAAATTTGGCACGGACCTCGAGAATCCCATAAAGAACACAAATCCATCGTTATTTTTCATTTAATATGATAATTCATGCAAACTGTATGTGTAAATACACATTTTTTAATGATATCAAGTAAATAAAAGGCCCTTGAGATAAAATTTCTATGCAAGAAGCTCTTTATAAACATTAAAAATATTATTATGAAAGAAAAAAATTTGAAAGTGATTTCAATGCCTATAAATTCTATTTTTTATGAATTTCTCATGTATTTCCTTGTTTTTAAACTCAGACACTATATCCTTTTGATCCTATACAGATTTCTTATGTATTTCCTTTTTTCCAACTGACAGTTTCTGCTATCTTCTAATAATATGCATTTCTGATGGGCATGGACCAAAGTAATTCCAGGCTCAGTCAAGTTGAACACACAACAGGACTTATCCCAAGATGTCGCTGATATCACAACTCAGACACTATATCCTTTCGATCCTATATAAATTTCTGATGTATTTTCTTGTTTTTCAACTTTAACTTTTTTATTGTTTTTTTTTTTTAAAGTTTGCGGTTTCAGGGTGTCCTCTGGACCACTATTCAGTTAGAATAGATGATAACAGTTTACATACAAAATTATAGATGACAATGGAGGAATATGAGGAAATGTCGTTTCCCATTCGTTTTGTACACAAAACTCAGAAATTCTCTGTTTTTTGGGCTGACATGAGGTCACAAAAGGTCACGTAACTTGGTAACCGTAAGACTTGAAAAAAAAAAGTCAGGAAGTAGCGTGGCGTGAAATGCAGTGGTTTGAATTTCGCGGTGAAAATTGTTTTGGCCCCCCCCCAGCCCATTTAGGGTTAAAGGATGTTAACTTTATTACATGATTACACAAATGTGTCAACATTGGTGCTGCAAAAATGTGTAGACAAGACTACCTTAGACTGATTTTAACTAAATCTCTTTTCATAAATACCGGCGTTTGTCCAGTGTTTTAAGACACCAGTGAGAATTGAATATCAACTTTGACTTGCTTGAAAATGAGTGAAACACCACAAAAAAGCATAGAAGCCTCACAGCCTCATAACTGACTGTTTTGCTATCTTCTAACAATATGCATTTCTGATGGGCATGAACCAAAGTAATTCCAGGCTCAGCCAAATTGAACACACAACAGGACTTATCCCAAGAAGCTGCTGATATCACAAATCAGACACTATATCCTTTCCACCTTGGCCACTGCCATCAGGGGGGCTTCCGTCCTGGTGACTGCCATCTTGATTGCTAGAATCTTGGTTGGTCTTATCTTGGATATTTTCTTTTTGATTGTTTTCATCTTCATGGCTCAAAGCTTGCTGGTCCATGTCGGTAGTGTCTGAGCAACATAGGAAGGGGAAAAATATATTCAAACATTATGATGAGGCATGAAGGCTCATAATAGCTATAATTTTAGATCAGTTCAAATGTTTAGTACTTAAAAACAAGGTAAACAAGAAAAGCCATAACTAACTTTGTATTTTAATATTGGATTTATCCTCTCATGAAAGTAAATTCTCATGCTTTTACTTTAGGTAACTAGTATTTAATCAAAGCACATTGGCAAATAGCGATATAATTTCTCATTTCAAGCAAAACATTAAATATTTTGTTTGAAACTTACTAATATGTTTTCTCCAACTCAAACTAATATTAGGTTATATGAACAATCAAGAATAACTACAAAAACATTTCAAATTAAAAAGTTACGCTGTACCCTCAGGGAAGAACTACCTTCTTCTTGACTTACCAATTTCCTCCTCCTCACTGACATTGCTCAATCTGTTACTGGGACCCGCCACCAAATCAGCAAGGTGAACAACCTGATGATTCTGGTTAGGATCATCCTCTTCCAGCAGCCTCTGTCGGACGTCATCCATTCCTTCCAGGGCATCATCGACGTTTTCGTAGATGAGTACATCCTCAATCTTGGCTCTGTCAATGATGCTTCTAATGCTGGGCTGTACAGGTAAATGCATAGGAAGTCTTTTTAACAAGGCAAACACCAAGAGTTGTCTTGCCTGCATCTCACTATGTACTTTGGTCTGGCAGCTTTATTATACTAGGCAATAATGATGATGTTACATACATTTTATCCCTGGAAAATGAAACAATGCTGCTTGTGCATGCTGTCAATTCTTTATTTCTTAAACTTAACGTGCGAGGTGATTTTCACTGAAAGTTTATCAACCTCTAGACCTTTGTCTTTCATCAGATTCGACTCATTTTCGAACTTGAGCTGTGCCTTTATGAGATGTACCTTTGGTATGAATTTGGTGATTCTACCTCAATTCCATGGGAAGTTATTGTGATTAAAAAGCCTTTTGGAAAATGTTCATTGACCTTTTGACCTTTGTCAGATTCGACTCATTTTCAAACGTGACATGTGCCTTTAAGAGATGTACCTTTGGTATGAATTTGGTGATTCTACGTCAATTCCATAGGAAGTTATTGTGATTAAAAAACTTTTTGCAAAAAGTTCATTGACCTTTTGACCTTTGACCTTAGATTCGACTCATTTTCGAACTTGACCTGCACCTTTAAGAGATGTACCTGTGGTATAAATTTGGTGATTCGACCTCAAATCCATAGAAAGTAAATGTGATTACAGCATGATTATTGACGACGATGCCAACCGAAATAGTCTCGCTCTGCTACGCAGGTGGGACAAAAATTACCCCCCTTACGACTTTGTCAGTCTATTCTTTATCTCCCCACCAAACCTAATACATTCTGAAACTTTTAAATACCTTCTTTGGTATAGACACGTAATGACAAAACAAAAATTAACAACTAAATTTTTTTTTTATTTACTACATAGACATGTACCTAAAGCTACATGTACATTGGCATATATATGTAACAAAAATCTAAAACAATGGTCATCTCAGCGAAGGCACAAGCAGATTAAGACCAGTTAATAAGAAGCGACTTCAATCTGGGGGGGGGGGGGGCTCAAAATTCTATTTGGTACCAATGCATATCAGAAATAACATAGCACTGACATTTGACAAACACTTTTTTGCCAATAAGGATACTTTGTCAGATGAACCTTCAAAACTGAGGCCTTCGTTGCTACACATTTATACCTACTCTGTGACAGAAGTAGCACTGTAGCACATTGTGCAGAATAGAGCCCTCCCCCTTCCTCCTCCCTTTATTGATTTACAAAATAAGATTATTGGTAGATTAGTAGTAAACTCTCTGTTAACTAGGGCTCAAGAAGGTTTACCATCATCATTGATACATACCCTCACTCCGGCTAGTATAAGACTGCTTTTCTTCTTCGTAAATGATCTGACAATGTCTTTAAGACCCTGTAACAAAAATTGAAAGAAAATTTATACTCAACTGAAAAGTTAAATTAGGCTACAAAATGGATATGACAATTAAAAAAAAAGGTTTGGTAATAAATAGGCTGCTGTTTCTCTGGACTGCAAAGGAATGACCTTTCTCGGTAGCTAGGGCATCAAATATTCCAGTTTTCATTAATATCCACTTTGTCTCTCAATCTTTAATACTTTATTATGAAATATAGAAATTAGATTAGTATGTTCAAAATGAACTTCAAGTCTATGTACAGAAGAATAAAATAATTTTTTTCTTTTCTCTATCTCTATTCAGTAGGGGAAATCATAAGAATGACTTCAAGTGATTTAAAGATTTAATTCTCCTGGAGTTAAATTGTACAAAAATCTACTGTCAACTTTTTTTTGGAGAAAACATGAACATTTGAATAAGGTTTCACACAGACAAATCATTTTGGGGTGCATTTACTTGAACAGAACTTTGCCTACTTTGTTCACATTAAATATTGCACATACACATATTTATGTGAAATCAACACACACATAAATGTTGTAATGACAACACCTACCTCTACAACTGAGTAATCTATCGAGGAGACATTTGTAAGGTCCAGAATGGCTGAGGGAGGTTTTTCCTGGATAAGTGCTTTGTCATCCAAGAGGTTCTGTAATTCACTCACCGCAGGGAACCGTAGACCCTGCTCCATCTCTATGATCACAACGCTCTTTTCATCTTCTTTTGACTGGCAAAGGAAGAAGCAAGAGAGAAATGTTAAAGTACCTCATCCCTTTTGCAGCCCTAAATTTTAAAGTTGTGTGAGTATGCCATAAATAACAAAAGAATTATAACTGGAAAACTTGTGTTGATGTTATAACAATTATAATTTGCTTATGAGTAAGTGATAACAACAATTTTGTAACACTAGTTTTTTTCAACTAAAAAAAAGCACATAATTTTAAATCTTTTGAACATTACTATTACATGTACTTGTGTTGATTTCTGAATAGCTGCCTCTGCGATAAAATCAAGATTTTCATTTCTTACAAAGGAGTTACAGAACTTGTGACCTTGAAATTTCATAGGCAGTATATATTTACAGGACGTCTACTAAACCTGTGCAGAGTTTTGCAGTATTTTGTGTAAGTCTGCAAAAAGGGATAAGTACCTTTAGATCAAGGTTCGTAGTCAACACTACTTTTAGGGTGGCTTGTGAAAATAACATCAGATTATTGTATGGTGTTCATATGAGCCATGAAATGGCACATACAATGGCTGTTTTTTAGCAATAGCTTTTGCCAATTACATGTAGCAGTATCTTTTCCCTAGGCAAGCACCAGAGGCCGAATTAATACTTAAAGTCCCATAGCAGTGGGCTCTCATGGAAAATTAGACACCATTCAGATGTTTACCAAATAACAGGTGTGGACTTCAGTTTCATGACCAACAGGCTTTATGCAGGGGCCACAGAGCATTTTTGAAAGTGGGGGGCTGATTTGATTTCACTCATTAAAGACAATTTCTGAACCTTTTTTCTGAGGTTTTATCGACACAACTCTTATCTACTCAAAAAAGTGGGGGGCCGGTTCCGCGGCCCATGGTAAGTAATGCTCTGCATTTTCCGTCCATCACCCCATATGGTAAAGTTCATTAACTTACATTTCCCTCACCCGAAGACTCTCTGAGCAACCAGAGGATTTCTTGATGGGACCACAGGTTGCTCAAAGAGTCTTCGGGTGAGGGAAATGTAAGTTAATGAACTTTACCATATGGGGTGATGATAAAGTTCATTAACTTACATTTTCCTCACCTGAAGACTCTCTGAGCAACCAGGGGGTATTTCTTGACGGGACCACGGGTTTGCTGTGTGCAAGACTTGTACACCCATTGGTATATCCAGTGCTTTCCACCAAATCTGTTGTCAGCGAATTAGGACCTACTGCACATACAAACTGCCTACCATATAACCTTTAAGTGCATGCCCACCCTTATAGCTAGATCCCAAACAGAAGAAGGGTTGAGAAATGAGTACAGATCAGAATAAGATGAATAAA
The DNA here is from genome assembly GCA_025618425.1 of Heliocidaris tuberculata. Classification (NCBI taxonomy): domain Eukaryota; kingdom Metazoa; phylum Echinodermata; class Echinoidea; order Camarodonta; family Echinometridae; genus Heliocidaris; species Heliocidaris tuberculata. Next base: position 13,805,866 of record CM046836.1, on the reverse strand, counting down.
ATGGCCAAGAAGACAATAAGATTTTATACCGTAAGGCCTGGTCTGCCATAGGGATATAGCAGCATAAGGAGGTCTACCAGGATACCGATGATAGTACCATACTCTACTCCAAGCCAGAGAGATATGAAGAACGTCATTGCCAAGGTTATCAGGTCGGGTTCTGCAAATAACAAGAAATTAAGATGGTGATGATGATGGTGACAATTATAATAATGCAACAGTAACAATATTAAAGTGTGTATATCAAAAGAGGTTTTGATTCCTGACATATTCATATTTCACTGCCAGGGTATTAACTTTCCGTGTCTCTTACTACATGTAAATACATATATATATGCAAAAATAAACATGGATTTGAGAAAGATGTTGATGAAGGTGCTACAAAAATGTATTAAAAGAACATATATTTTGGCAAAGGATAACAAACAGGAATAGAAACTTCCATCCTAAACAATGATCGCAACATACATGTATCTTTCCCCACAACTTCAGTTGTGAGAGTATCTTGCATATTCACGGTGTGAAACTAAGAAATTAAGTATATTCCTATTACACATGAGGAACTGTTGGCATGTCTAGCCTTGAGCTTTCAGAATGGATCAGACTATAAACTCTTCAAAAACACCTTTAACACCTGCCACCCCATCCTGCCCCATATTTCAAGTGCTGAACAACATGATTGGACTAGGAAGGACAGCATATTTTGTCCAGGAACAGAAATGGTTACCTCTATTGTGAAGTTTATATCCATGGAAGATATTTTATGCCAAATTCATTACTGAAGATTTTTTTAAAGTCAAAATTTCACTCTTTATAAAAAAAAAAATATGACAACTGTCCAAAAACCTGGTACCCTAGAAGGGATTAAAATCACTTACTCCTGATTCTCCATAGTCTGACAACGATATGGTAGTCGATCATGAAGAGGACTGCATAGATGATGACAGCTGCAAGGGAAGCTTTGGGAATGTAGTAGAATAACGGGGTGAGGACAGCAAGAGAGACTAGGACGAGAGTCCCTGTTACAATACCTGATGCTGGGGTCCGGACCCCACTCTGCTCATTGATAGCTGACCTGTGACATGAAAGATATTGACCCTCCACATAACCATCATTTGATTGGCGTTTGTTTTACCAGAATGTTGAGAATAATAGAGCTGCTTTATTTAATACAAAAATTTTTATTATGACTTTGGCAGAAATTAAACTCTGAATGAAATGTTGAGGCAGCTTAGATATGGCATGAATAATGTCTTCATCTAGAAGGGAATTCATTTGAGTCAACAACTTCTGAGATCATAATATTGACTCAGGATATTACAGAATTGTACATTTTTTCTTCCCAAAATGTCTTCATTAACATGCAATACAAAATCAAACTGTGTAGTACACATGCAGCTCTGTCAGATATCTAATAAAGATAAAAAAAATCATTTTGTGTCAAAAAGGCTCAATATGAATATGAGAGGATAGACCTGGAGACAATCAACAGTGTCCCTGTTGTGATACCAGATGCTCAAATATACCTGCTAGAGCTGCTCATTTATTACTACTGCGTGACATGAATATTGATATATTGACCCTCTACCAACAATATACCTATCACCTTTGCCATACTAAAGTTAAAGAAGATATAGCCTGCATACTTCAATGTACCAGGGTATATAACTAGTTGAAATCGACTGAAGAGTCCATCATTTCTATACCTATCCCACCGCTGCCACCCTGCCATCTGAAGTGCTTTAACCCATTGCTTACAGAAATCGAGTGGATCTTGTATTAAGTTTATGGAAATGAGATAATTCAGTAGCCAATGGGTCACTAGTAATTCCAAATGCTAACACGACCCAAACCTCTGTTTTTTGTCTTAACTCCGTCTCCTCCTGTTTAACTCCTTCAGTTTACATGAAATTATCATAAAGGTGTTGTGGTCTAGTGGATAAGTCACCAGACTGCAGATCACAAGGTACGGGGTTCGAATCCCACCACAGCACTAATGTCCTTTGGCAACACTCTAATCTACATTTGCCACTCTCCACCCAGGTGTAAATGGGTATCTGATATGCTTGAGGGCGAGTTACTTTAGTGGCTCGGCTATTACCAGGGTAATAATGTCTAAGCACCATGAGTGTCACTGTGTGAAGGATATGAGTGCTATTAAAGTGGCCATTATTATTATTATTATTATAAATGAACTTCCAAGAGTCAAATTGGGGTTTGAATTATTTATATCATTGTAATTTGGGAATTATATATATTGCATGGAACTAATTTTCACCATCAAGACTAAAAATATATTTTGCGTCATGTAAGTATTAAGGGAATTAAGGTACTTAATTTTGTCACACTATATTTTTAAAGGAGAATGAAAAACTGGGGAAATATCCATTTCACTGAAAAGAGAAGATAGAGAGAAGCAATTTTTTTAAAAGTTCCATCAAAATCGGTTACGAAATGGAAAAGTTCTGAAAGTTTGAAAAGTCTCAATGTACTTTCTATGGTGATCCTCAAATTGGCAATGTTGCTTCAAAATGGCAGGTTTAGTAGTACAACTCTCCATATGTTTTGTACATAAAATTTCATATTTTCTCCATTATCTCTAAAGATGCTGCTTGTCTTTTTGTGAACTCAATATATGTTGTGTCAAATACATTTCCAATGATATATCTTGAGCTAAGAAGGAGACAAGCTGCACCCTGAGAGAAAAATGGGGAAAATATGAAATTTTGTGTACAAAACATATGGAGAGTTGTACTACTAACCCTGTCACTTTGAAGCAACATTGCCAATTTGAGGATCGCCACAGAAGGTAAATTGAGGCTTTTCAAACTTTCATAACTCTCTCATTTCGTAACCGATTTTGATGGAACTGTTTTTTAAATTGCTTCTCTCTATCCTGTCTTTTCATTAAAATTGATTTTCCCCTAGGGTTTCATTCTCCTAACCAAGTCAACTTTAGACCTGAACGAGAAAACAGAAAGAATTCTTACCTGGAAAAACTACCTGTAATTGGGTATCCTGATATAAATGATGAACCAATATTACAGGCCCCTGCAGAAACAACACAGAATCAATTAAAGCAATTATTTCTTTGTTTGGAGTAACAAATGAAATTCTTATACAATATCAAATAAAATGATTGATAAGTATTGACATATGGGACATTGTACTACAAGCTGCAAATCTAAGATTGTATCTACCTAATTTTGCTTTGATGTTGCAAGATGGCTTGTGGAAAACTGAAGCAAAACTCAAAGGATATCAATGTTAGATGATGTATAAACAGCATCAACTAAAAAAAAAAAAGTCAAGGACCCCGTAACACAATGGTCTGCAATCATTTGCAAATTTGAAACAATGATTTTGATTGGTTAATGGTCAGCCTTTTGAACAACATGTGCATGCAATATTGATATTGATTGGCCATCGCCCTTTTGCAGTTGATTGCAAATCTTTGCGTTACAGGTTCCTGATCACCCCACCACCCTACAACATTGGTTCACACTAGGTGAAGGAAAAGTGCTTATTAGTCCTGAAACAAGGCTTGATCAACACTAGCAGTGGTCTGGTGGCCCATAACTGCTCTGCTGGGCAACCAAAATTTAATAAGACAAATGGTTGCTCTTATCAGGCAACATTCAAGTGTTGTTTGATGATAACATGTGATACATTTTAGTGAATGTCTTTCATATATTTTTAATAATTGTAAACTGTATGAAAGAGACAGTCGATACAGTCAGAAGACAGACGTACAAGCAGAGAGGGTATACAAAGAGAAGAGAGATGCAAAGAGAGAGAAAGAGAGCAATATAAAGACACAGTGAGACTGATAAAGAGATACTGATAAATGACACATATCCAACCACAACAGCTTACCTATAGCTATAAGCTCTTGGTTGGTATCTATACGGTAGCCATTTTTACGAGCTGTAAATATAAAAAAGAAAAATTGAATATGCACTATCATTTTTGTGTATTACAAAATATAAATCACTTCACTGCAAAGACACATCAAACAACTCAAGCTAAAAGCAAAGCACTGAAAGAAAAACAAAAAAATTCTAAAGACTAATAATCAAATTAAAGCTTACAAAAAACATACACCAAATATTTTTTTAAAAATCTTTATAAGAAACAAATGCATTATTAAAAGCCATGTATCACCTGCTCTGGGTTGATATCACTAAAGTACCCATATGAAATAGAGTTCATAGATTCTTGACTAGTGATTTAAAATCTAAAAGTGGAATTCTGAAAACTATACTAATCATACTGATCCGAGCTAATAGTCAATTACTGCAAAGTGGTAGCTGTGTACGAAGATTGTTAAAAAGATCTCCAAATGTGCCTTCTACACTAAAAAAAGGTTTATTCTGTGCAATTAAGAGACAATTGGAATCTGTAATAAAACATGTTTTAAAAAATACTGCCAGGTACATATATATTTCTACAAATTGTAATATAAAATATATTAAGGTAGACTAATGTGCCATAAATGAATTAGTGGTAGAAATATGCGTCAAATGTGAAAGAGAGTTAGTTACAAAGTAATAATAAAACATATTAAGTTGAAGTGAGGATGGAACAGTTTAAATTGGTAAGAATGAGAGCTGCACTTTAAATCATATATTATTCATCACTGCAAAAAAATTTAGGAATATGAAAATACTTTCATTTCATTATTATTGGGACCCTTTCAAATTAAATTCTCTATTCACATTTTAAAAAAGGAGGCTTTTAGGGTATCATGACAAAACCTGAACATTTAATGAACTAAAAAATAACCATATTTGAGTTTCATAAAGAGTGTGCATTCCTGTGAAATATGAAGAATACAAATACCATGACATACTATAATAATGATACAAAAAACATTCTAAATCATTGAGCATTTATTTTATTTACATATTTTGCATACATGTGTAGAGCACTTACCAAATCCTTTGACAATAGCTATATTTTCCAGAAAGCCAAGCATTGGAATGATTATAAGACCCACATTTAAGTGCTGAGGGATGGTTTAATGCAACAGAAGAAAAAATATAAATACAAGGGGTTAGTAAGCAGATGCACATGCAGTTAGTTTGAAGGGGACCAATTACCACCAACAATAATTTGTAAATCATTCGAAAACATAGAATCATCCCCTAAACACTATGTCAGTCAATAATATGGGTAATGATTAGACACATATTTAACCCTTTCACGACAGGCATTGTTTAAGGGCTAAATTGATCACATGTTGTTCTTCAAATTGGCAACAATGATATTTTCTTTTAGTGCTACATGGTTCTAATAAGGTGCAATAAATGTCTTCGAAAACAATATACATGGTAAGTAATTTTGTCGAAAAGTTGAAAAAAATGCCAATTTTGATAAAAAAATAGCCAATTTTGTTAAAAAATAATGGTTTTAAACCTTTCAATGTATTGCAAATTTAAGGATTTTAAAGCTTATTATGGTTTCTAAAATTCCTAGCATCAAACACAATATGATCAAGCAACAAAAATGGACATAGTATGAGCAGAAATTTTAGCTCTTTCTACTAATTCATCTTGTATATTTCTTAGAGAGCTCTCTGAATCAAAAGTAATTGAGCCAAACAACAAAATAAGGTCAATTGTCTGTAAAGGGTTAAAGGGTAAAAGTGATTTCATATTGAGGCCTGCACAGAAGTTAACTCAAAGTCATTTGCCAGTAGTCTACTCCCATATCACCTTAACCTTTATTGTGATTGCATTGTTTTGGTCAAACTTGCAATATCTCTTTGCAGAAGTAATATTTGAAGCTGATATTTGAATATACAGTAGGATAAGAGTATAATATATGCACAATAAACATACAAGAAAAACTATGTTTGGTGGTTGGTCCCCTTTCATAATAGAAATCAACTTTTGAACTTAGCAGAGCTGCGGGAGGATTTGAAAATTTCTATAAAGATAGAATCTAAAAAACCCAATCTCACTCATAAAGCTATACAATCCCTATGGCTCAATCGCTTCGATCAATAGGAAGTTTTTCTAGTAAAAAATGAAAATGATCCAATTGTTCTGGATGCACATTGGAAGTTTCAGTCAAAAAATTTAGTCAATATCATTTTGTGTGTTAAAAGAGAAATTGCCCCCTCTTTGGTATTTCTTTCTTTTCTGAGAGCATTACATAAACACAAGGTAACGTAAGAAATACAAAACAGTCAATTGTTTTTTTAAAAGAAACATTTCACACAATCTTTGTCTTTATTGCTGATCTTGATGCCCTAACTAAAGGGAATTTCATTTGTGAGTGAGAATGAGGTAAACAATGCATTTCACTTCATACATGCACATACATCTACTACATATAGTTATAACATAATTTTCTACACCTAGATGATTAGTCTAAAATGTAAAGCCAGCAGGAATTTATTAGTTTACTAATCAATGTCTATCATTCGAACATTTATTTAAAGGTAACTAGTGAGGATGGAAAATAAATTCCCAGAGAAATAAAGGGCAACTTGCAATGTTCAAAACTACATGTATCTGCCAACCGATTATGGAAAGAAGTGTATAACAACTACTAAGTAATGAGCAACAACAGACGAAAATCAAGCTAGTTTTCGCAAAACTAACGTACATTTTTTTTTGTCTCCATCACAGGGAAATCTGAGTTAAATTTTCAGTGAATATATTTCAAGCAAGTTTTTGTCAATTTGTTAATGTCTACTTATCTAAACAACCCACATGCCAATTGAGAAATACTTTGAGCTAGTTTTTCTTTTGATAGCATTCCAATACCAGAATTCAAACTTATCTTAAAAGCATGTAAAATGCACTAAATTATTTCATATTCCATGATGACATATCACATATATGTATCAATTTGCTCCATATAAAAAATTCAACATAAAACCTCCACCAGTATGTGACATATATTGCCATGTAAAGATACACTGGTTACTCAGAGAGAAGTAACCTGTAACATCTACATTAAAGTATACATTACCAGAGATTACTATTACTATCATGCTGTATTCATTTTTTATGCGTTAGTATGTTCATATTAACTCTTTATAGTCCCCATGAATCAAAACCCAGGACTGCCCGATGTATCAAGTGTACAGTACATGTATGCCGTACATGTTACAAAAGTAGATTGTGGCAGTCCCATTTGTTCCACTGGCCGACCAAAGCCAATAAAGAGTTCAATTAATAGTAATATCCAGTACTGAGCAGCTGTGTCTGTTTGCTTTAATTAAGGAGTATGATTTAGGGGGGTCCTGGTTGTTTTGTTAAACTAGATATGGTGGAATGTTCTGCTTGCAGCCTTAAATGTACTACTAATTTCCAATTTCAGGCCATGATGATGTCTCACCCTCAAATCAGTGGTGTTTTCATTTTATATATATGACGATGTTAAAAATGTTTACACTCAATCTTTTACCGACATGATCAAACTCAATAAAAATCTATTTCGAGGTAATCATCAATTTGCAAACAAATTTACATCAATTTGTTTCCTACTGTAGGTTATCAGAAGTCAAAAAAATTGTTATACTGTACTATATTTGCTAATACCAACATCACTTAATCCCTGATGTTATCAACACCCTTCAAATTAAATCAAATTTCAAAAGTTAAAAAAAATAAGTTTGTTGATAATCAGTTTGTTTCATTCATCCATGAATTAAAACTATTTTTCACACCGCTCTTACTTCAATAAAGCTAATAAAAAATCAAATAATATCTTACTTTGATGATATCACCTGCCCGAAAGTTTGGCACAGTAAAGGGCGGAAGACCATCGGTGATGTTACCCACGATGGTAAAGACTTCCTCGTTACCGCTCTCATGGAGTCCAAATGCTATACCTGCTGCCATGATTACGACCACAGCATTACGAGCTACAAGAAACATTAAGGAAGCAGAAAAGTGTAAAGAAATTGAACCTCTATGCACATGCTTTTATCCTTATTGCAATCTTGCATTTCATTCTCCATTAATTTTACATTATTTTGTAGGAGCAATGTGGCATATCGGTGAAGGCTCTTGACTTTCAAACGAGTGGTCCTGGGTCTGATCCCTGCTTGGTGCTTACATCCTTGGACAAGGCATTTTACCAATATTTTTCTTTCTCAACCTCGGTGTAGTAGATGGGTACTAGGAATTGCTGGGGTATTAACAATGCAGGACCTTTTGGAATAGCAGTATTAATACAAGTGAGCCTACCTTTGGTAAATATAACCATATCTTTGTAAATTATTGTTCTATATCATACAACACTGAACACTGTATGGCTTTCCCTCCTCAAGAATTATTTATGATAATCAGACCTTCTATTATTGAGTTGTATAAACTTCTATGACTCAGTTCAAAGTTAATAATTTATGCACATGTACCATGTGTAACTCAAATGTTGTTTGCAGTTTAATTAAGGGCAAACATCAAATGATTAAACTAAATTCGTTATATGTTTCATCAGAATATTGATTTGGATAACAGCATCTACATGTAAGAACTTTCATAAGATACACAGATATACCCTAGAAAATATAGATGATTAGCAACAAATTACATAAATTGAAAATCAGCAGTAAACAGAATATCTTTTAATTAATCTTTTCATTCTTTCTGTGAAAATGACTTCAAAGGCCTAGAGAGAACTTTTTGCTCAAGAAATCTAATTTCCAAGATCTTTTTCTATTTGAATGTCAGTAATGCTCATTCATTCATGTAAATTTCGTTAGCAATTATACTGAATAAAAAAATAATACTTGTCAGCCAAAGTAAAGAGGCAGTATGTCCTGACTACTGGGGAGCATTTCATTAAGCGTCTCGTCAGTGATTTTTACTGACAAATTTGCTCTTAGCCAATCAGATGCAAGGATTTCAGTAGTTTATAACAGTTATCAGTAAAAATCACTGACATAACACTTGATGAAACGCTCCCCAGCTGTCCTTGTACTGTATGATACGATGATTTTCCTCTTTATAGACATGAAAAAAAAACTCAAGTCTGGTTTGCATGATTATATGTGATTATATTATGCTGTTATATACATATTTCAGAATATATTTGACCTTCCACATTGTGGACAACATGACTATATCATGTAAAGTTCTCTTATCTTTATCCTTCCGTAATTATGACATGGAAATACTCACCAGTACAAAATATCCAGACAAATTTCCAGAGTATCTTTTTGCTCAGTGGTGGATTCCTTCCCAACTTTTCTATCCTTGTTTGGGCTTTATTCTTCATGAACTAGAATGGATAAAGGAAAGTTGTAATACTTCCATTCATGTCTATTATATCAAATCTACATACATGTATGATGTCAGAAGAGTCAAAACAAAAGTCCAATTACCGACATTTCCTAAGTTTGTGTAATGATTTACCATTTTTCGAATTGAGCAGCTATCAGATGTATCATTAACATTCAAGGCTTTATTACGGTTACATGTCGTCTTTCTGAAGGTTCATAATTTTGAATGTTCGTTTTTCTGAAGGTTCTTATTTTCGAAGGTTCGTTACTCTAGCAGTTCATAATTCCGAAAATGAAATAGGATTCATACAAGGTAATTCCGAAGGTTTGTAATTCCGAAAAGTTATGAAAGGCTCTACTGCATTTTTGGATTTATGAATCTTCGGAATTATGAACCCTTTTTCATTTTCGGAATAATGAACCCCCCCTGCTAAGGGAAATTTGTGTTTCGGAATTAAGAACCTTTGGAAAAACGAGTACCCCCCTTTTATTACTTCATTTCCACGCCTTTTCCAGTTACATATTTCCTTTTTGATATGAGGTACATGTAGAATATTGCACTTTTCACAGGATGTTGAGGAAATTGATTGCGCAAAGCAAATTTCTAGACACTTTGCTCTTGTTGATCACTGTGGAATTTCTTTCTGCTACGAAGGCTTTGACCATTCCTTTCTAAATTTTCCTCACCTGCAAAAGTGATGCAAATAAGAAATGCAGGTCTCTCTTTCTTTCTATCTCTCTTTTTATCACTGGGGATAGAATTTTGACATCTTATAACTTCTAAGTGATGATAACCATTCAGTGAGGCATTGAACCCACAGGTACTTCTATAATTCTTACCCTCATTATAGCCAGTGCAACAATACAGCACAATCCAAGAGTGAGGTCTTGCCACCTGGAATGACAAAATTTTTCTTTTAAATGGATGAGAAATTTATTAATCAATTGACTCATCGGTTGTAATCACAGCAAGGCAACTAAATGCCCATTGACTCATGCTTGAAACTTTTAAACATAGGCACGACTATACAGTATATCAAAATTACGTGGAGCGAGGGTGGAAAGAGAGAGAGAGAGAGAGAGAGAGAGAGGAAAGAGAGAAATATAGAAATGGAAAGGAGAGAAACAAAGAAAGATGGCATGACCCCTTTCCTAATTATTATCCTACTTTCTCACCATCCTATCTAGCACTTTATCTATCTAGAATATCATTTAAAGTCATCATTTACAAATGTAAGAATATATGCTAGGTGTAAAAAAGAAAAAAACACTGACACTTTTGATGGTTAATAACTCATAAGTAAAAACTTGTATCAGACTGAGTTTTTCAAAATGAAAAATTGAAGGATGTCAAATTTATTTGAAATAAGTTCTGTGAAATTTCTTTCATTAATATCCTTAAAATAATGCTATGAATACCTAATTAGATTCTAACTTTTTGAAATACTGAGACCACAAAATCTGTGTGTGTGTCAGTAATTAATTCAGAGCACAGGAATTACCCTTGTGCATCCCACCTGTCATTTCTGCCAACCTTTTGCTATCCACTGTCATTAATGATTCATGACTCTGGGTTAAAGAGGTTCTCAGGAATTTCAGCTCCAATGATCAATGACAATAGACCCGTTCACAAATATATTCAAATTTTATGCATACTTTTAAAACAAAGGTTGTTCTTGACAACTTGAAAGCTTGTCAGAGGCTTGTCAGATATAGCAACAAGTAATATATGCAAACTGGATTTCAAGTATTGTAGTTCATTCATTAATAACAGGTTAATGGAATACCTCATTACTAGGTCCCCAGGAAAGAAACGTCCATAAATTTGAACAACTTTGTGAACAGGTCTATCGCTGTGTTCTAAATTAATTACTGATACACACAGATTATGTGGTCTTGATATGTGAATATAATATTTTTTTACTATCCAAACGAGTATAGATTTAACTGCACTATGAAAATGACCATGGTCAATCAGACAATGGTAATACATTGCAATAACCAGAACAAGTTGCATAATGGTGTTAACCATAAATCGTCCCTCATATCTAACAGATCTTAATTCATAAAAATTCTTGTTTCACTCCACACGTATGATGTCTCGATGTGCACAAGCATTTCATTTTACAGTACCCTAGAAGCACGTAGTTGTCCCATTTAGTGAATCAAACAAAACTTTATGAATACTATCAATAGTAAATAACAAGATTTTCACATTAGAGACTAAGTGAATGAGAACTGATGATCACTGAAGACAAGTATCACAGATCAAATATTATCTATTCGGTTACACGCTAATGACATATTCTGATTGATGCTGAACTTCAGTCATTCGATCATCTAGGACAGAGTTCACCTGATAAGAAATATAGATATATACCAGTATTTGTGTGCCTGTAGTTTTCCAAATGTGAGACAATGCATTAAAGTTACTATTTTTCATATGAAATATATTGGTGCAAAATAAGACCAACATTTTATGAACAATAATTAAGATAAATTAAAAAAAAATGATGGAAGTTCAAAAATAGACGCAAAGCATAAAACCCCTTGTAGTAACATTCTGATTTATAATTGTTCTGCTTAAAACTGTCCCATCAAACTGTCATATTAGAATAGATTCATTTGTAATAAAAATCACATGAGAAGAAGATATCAGCAGCATAAAATATATTTTTGAGTTGCACATAAAGTTCCTTGTAAGAAAAATATCATAAATTATTTTCCAAGCACATTTCATTTTGAAAACAACATGTACTAAGATATTAGAGGCAACTGAAAAAAAAAGTTCAATTTCAATGGCACATCACATTATACATGTACCTTTAACATCTGCAAAAAATAAAGGAAGCAATATTTTTTAATGCAGTCTATTATTCCTCAAAACTTTTCTATACCTATAGATGTAAATATTGATCTTTACTTGATACAGATGGCATTTGATCTTTACACTGTGATTTGCACTTAATTATCTGATAAAGATAATAACTGTCTGTCTGTCTGGCTGTATGCATTTGCTAACTTGGCAAGCGACAGTAAATACTACTTTGTGCAATATGTACAAAGCAATTTCATGAGATATGCCATGGAATTTTAAGACACTCTTCACAATGCTGTCAAGAAATCAAACTGCGGGGATTTTGAATGGGCTTTTACCTAAATTAAATAACTGCGCATACATCAGCTCCATTTTACACAGAGATTTCCATTTAAGAAAAAGTACAATCAAACGATCAATTGCTAAATTAACATTCACAGGTATTATATGTATGTAAATTAAACAGAAAGAAAAATAGTTGCTGATTTGGGGAACATTGAATATAGCAAAGAGAAATAATAATAAACCATCAAAAAGAAATGAAATAAACAGACATCAAAATATGATTTTTTAAAAGAATATACATCCCATTATAAAAGAAAAGGAAGAAGTGGAGGAAAAACCTTAAAAGAACAAGTATAACTGTATTACCTGGTTTCATCTATATGCTTGAATGTTTCTATGAGGTCATGGAAAAATGTCTCTGCTGGGAATTTGATCCCAAACAGAGTCTTCACTTGACTCATCGCTATGGTGATAGCTGATGCCGAGGTAAAACCTGATATCACTACAGCAGATATATAGTTGGCTATAACACCTATGAAAGGGAAAAAATTAGTTTTAAAAAAGCCATGAAAGTAAGCATTTTAAGAGACAAATATTATTTTAAAGATATATTGCATCTGTTCTATACAATGTGATTTTAGTGTACATGTAAAATGATTTTCCCATAGACTCTAGTCCGATTTATCTTTGGCTTCATATTCAACAGGTTGAAAGAAGATGTAGCCTACATGTAAAGTATATGTTGTTTTGCAGATTGTTTTATGGTATCTAAACACTAGACAGAAATTATTAAAAAGTGTCTAGAGTGACAAGAAAAACAAATGTATAAAGCATGTTGAAAAATGTATCATTTGGACATTTTCAATTCAATTCAATTTAGTTAAAAGATGGTTTATTAGAATGTATGTCTTGCAGCATAAGCTGACTTGCCCATGTGTAAATCTTTTCTATACAAAAACAAACAGAAAATAACTACAAAATAGAAGAATGCAAGATTTCAGTTCAAATGCAATGTAACAGAACGCATTTTAAAAACTTATAGAATAAACAGACAGCAACTTGGAACTTCAAAGAAATAAGGTTGTAACAAATTTACATCAGGAAAAAAGAAATATATTTGCTAACACAGACACACGTACATTTATAGAGTGTACTTTAATCAATAATAATCATTGTTCTTCAAAGAGTGAAAGAAAAGCAATGTTTACATTCTCTTATATATATATTTATGGCTTATACCATAGCATCACAATAAGCTTCATCATTTCCAATGCAAGTCTCATTGCTAATATTTGCATTCAGGGCAAGGACTTATTTATGGAAACATACAATATCAGGCAGTCATTTATGATGTTTGATAAATCATCCACCTGTTGAATATGATTTGGTAGAGAACCCTTGATCCCCACTGTTAACATACATTATCTTTACATATTTTGTCTTTCATAAATCCAATCCAATCCAATCCAATAAAAAGAAACAATGTCCATAGTCCCCTGATAGGTAGAGTTAGCTTGGGCTTAGCAATTTAACAATTTAAAGTGGGCAAGGGTATACACATATCATAATGAAGCTATAATTCCAGAACACCTTTGGCAACCTCAAGTCATGAATTATTCATGACACTGGGTAGCAAAAGGTCATGGAGAATGGCAGGTACAATGTAAAAGGTCATGGTTGTGTTCTGAATGGATACAGACAAGTTTGATGGCCTTGATTTGTCAAAATATGAAAACTAATTTTGAAAAAAAAAAGACTTTTTTTTGGATCGAAATAATAAAGGAAATACATAAATTTCAAACCCTATCTGACACTGTTCAACACAACAATGTGTTAATGTCAGTATGAAGTACATGTAGGAGTTAAACTATTGAGGTACAGGTACTACATGTATGCTTCAAAATTACAAAATTTGTGTTTATTATTTTCTAATTAATGTAATAATAGTTGGTGAAGAATTCTGAGGAGAAAACTGTTTTTTTTTTTTTTAATTGTTGAAGTCACTCAATACTTACCTAGATGAAGGACACCAAAGATGAACTGGACTGCTCCACAGCAGAATGCTAACAGTATGGCATAGGTTGGATCATTAAAGTCTTCATCGCCCTGCATGGGTGTTCCGTACTGTGCTACAAGGAGGGACATGATGGCTGTGGGGCCAACGGAAATATCCTTGGACATTCCAAAGATGGCATACATAAAGCCACCCATAATGGCTGCATAGAGTCCATACTGTAGGGTCAAAGCATAAAATACATGTATGTGTCTGAATTGCAAGACTAATCAAACCTTCAAATACCAAATATTTTCTGTGTCCAATGTATAAACTTATATTTCAACTATTTCATATAGTTTCATTTAAACTTGAAAAGTAAAAATGCATTCAGAGGATGGATGATATAGAATCATATCAATACAACAGAGATGCAGTGTTCTGTAATGATATATTTTTCTTGTTCACAAGAGGTCTTTTCGGTCATCATTCATGCCAGGGCAAAATTGGTCTGATCCTCTCAAAAGCTAGATTTCTTTCAGTATGGACCATGTCTAAACAATTTCCTGATGAGAAGCCTGGGTTCAGCTATTGAAGAAGTAAGAATTCCTTAAAGATGTATTATCTAACAGAGCTCTTTTGTAGTTTACCTGAGTTCTTGTAGAGCTTTCCAGAGTTAAATCACTCACCACTCCCTTACAATACCTCATTGACTGGCCTCTAGCATTGGTAATAACATTGACTTACCTCTGAGGGAAGCTTGGCGATAATACCAGTGTAGATCAGTCTTGAGAAATCACAGACTTGTGACTACATCACTGACTGGCCTTTGCAAAATCCAGAATAGAACAGTCCTAGAGGGAGTACAGTGTGACTCACTGTTAAACTAATCATTACATCACTGACTAGCCATTAATATTGAAGGCAGCATCGACTTACCTCAGAGGGAAGCTTGGCGATGCCAGCGTAGGCCAGTCCTTGAGGAATCACAGTTAGACCCACTGTCAGTCCAGCGATGAGATCATTGATTCCTTTGTAGACGCGGTACTTTGGAAGCCACATAGAAATGGGGAAGCGCTCCTTCCATTTCTCTATGGAGCAGTAGTTCTTGACCTTGGATTTCAACCTCCGTGCCACCTCCTTCCTCTGACGACTTGATGAGCTCATGGTGATGGGTCTTTGAGTTATATGGAGAAGTTATAGCTAGTTTTCACTTCTTGGTGAAATCATCTAAAAGACACATTTCAAGAATTCATTAATACTGCATGGCTATATAGTTCGGCAAATGGTATTTCTTCTCCAGAATAGATAAATTTCTTTCTCTTCAGTCCTTCAATATTTTGCTATATCTTGTTCACTTTTTTCACCTTCTTTCTCTCTTCAGAGGTAGGTTTTGATGTGGTCGGTTCCAAGCATTTTGTTACCGAACAAAGTCTGGAATCTATGGGTATCTATACAAGTCGAGTTAACTCTGATAACTTTGTTAATAATAACGGGCGTAAGTTAATCGAATTTTGCAAGGGAATGGACTTAAAGATTGTTAATGGTCGCTTTGGGATTGACAAAGCTCTAGGTGATTTTACATGTTTGAAAAAAAATGGTTCTAGTGTGATTGATTATGTTGTGTTATCCTCAACATTAATGCCAAACATCTTGTCTTTTGAGGTTGCTGATTTCGATCCATGTCTTTCTGATGTACATAGGTTGTTAGGGGTGACCTTTGATTTTTCTGCTCCTCCCCAAAGGGCCATAGATTTTTGTCATGAGGCTCTTGGTGATTCTGAGCTTGCCGCCGAGGATCCAAAGCAAACAAGCATAAAGTGGGATAGTAATAAACTTTGTGAATATAAAGATAGTTTTCTGGCTGCAGACGTGGAAAGAGTAGTTAATATGTTTGAAGAAGTTGACTTTGAAGGTTTAGAACAGGATGATATTGATTCCATGTGTAAAAGTCTGTGTGATGTTTTAATATACCCTG
The DNA here is from genome assembly GCA_025618425.1 of Heliocidaris tuberculata. Lineage (NCBI taxonomy): Eukaryota > Metazoa > Echinodermata > Echinoidea > Camarodonta > Echinometridae > Heliocidaris > Heliocidaris tuberculata. The sequence continues at coordinate 13,789,548 of CM046836.1, read as the reverse complement.
CAAAGTCTCTAGGGATGGTGGTTGAGAAAAGTTGTAATACACGTAAACAGAAAGAAGTTAAGTCAGTTAATCAGCCATGGTTTTCAAAGGAATGTATACAGAGGAGATCAGAATATATTAAATTTAAGAATAGGATGTGTAAATTGAAATCAGCTGAAGCCGTTGAAATGCTAAAAATAGAAGCTAGGAAGTATAAGTGTTTCATTAGAAAGACTCGTAGAAGCTATTATAAGAATCTTCATGGTCAGCTGAGGTCCTTGAAAAAGAGCAAACCAAAAGAGTATTGGGAAATTATAAATAAAAAGGATCATAGTGTGAAGAAATTGGGTAATGTTTCATTACAGGATTTTATGAGTCACTTTCGGAATTTAAGTCAGAAATCTGATGACACTTTGGTAGATACGGAAAGTTGTGACCCAAGAGAGATTTCTCATTCTTTAAATGATGAAATAAATCGTTTGTTTACCCTTGAAGAGTTAATGCCTTTGTTGAAGAAATTACAAAATAACAAAGCCTTTGGTGTTGATAATATCATTAATGAATTTTTGAAGTATAGTCCATTAAAGGTTAAGGAATTAGTAGTAAAGTTGTTTAACTTAGTTTTGATAACAGGGATTGTGCCAACTGACTGGTGCATTGGGATCATCGTTCCACTGTTTAAGAATAAGGGTCCCATTGATGACCCTGATAATTATCGAGGAATAACTTTATTAAGCTGCCTTGGAAAATTATTTACATCAGCAATCGATGCTCGTCTTACCGCATATCTGGAAAGTACGGGGTATTAGGGGATGAACAGGCAGGGTTTCGATCTGGGTTTTCTACTATTGACACGTTTTTGTTATGCATTCTCTCATTGATTTATATTTGTCACAAAAGAAGAGGTTATTTTTTGCTTTTGTGGATTACAAGAAGGCTTTTGACCTTGTTGACAGATCTTCATTATGGTCCAAACTTATAGCAAATAATATTAATGGAAAGATATTTAATGTTGTTGTATAATTTGTATAATAAGGCAAAGTCGTGTGTTAGGGTCAATAATGATAGATCAGAACTGTTTGATTGTAATATTGGTGTACGCCAAGGTGACAACCTATCTCCTCTTTTGTTTGCGATTTATTTGAACGATTTTGAATTTTTTATGATTCGTAGGTATAAAGGTTTGAATTATGTGTCTGACAATGTAAGGACTTATTTGAGCAATGATGATGTCGAGGTTTTTTTGAAATTGTTTGTATTGCTTTATGCAGACGATACAATAATTATGGCTGAGAGCCCTGATGAGTTACAGAAGTCACTGAATGCACTGTTTGATTATTGTAGCTTATGGCATCTTACAGTGAATATTAGTAAGACAAAGGTAGTTGTTTTTTCAAGGGGAAAGATAAGGAACAAGCCAGTGTTTAAATACGCAGGTGATGATCTGCAAGTTGTGGATGATTTTACATATCTTGGTGTGACACTAAATTATAACGGTCGTTTTAAAAAAGCAATATCAAAACAAGTTAGCCAGGCCAAGAGAGCAATGTTTAGTGTTCTGAGTAAGATAAGGAAACTCAAGTTACCAGTAGATATTTCATGTGAATTGTTTGATAGATTAGTGCTGCCAATCGCTTTGTATGGTAGTGAAGTGTGGGGGTTTTGAAGATATTACGCAACTTGAAGTATTTCATAGAAAATTTTTGAGGAATATTTTAGGTGTCCATAAGTCTGTTGCTAGTTGCATGATTTACGGGGAAACAGGGAGATATAAACTTTCGAGTATAGTGAATATGAGAATATTGAACTTTTGGTGTAGTTTACTTACTGGAAAACAAACTAAATTGTCTTGTACACTTTATAGATTAGTTAAGACGATGCATGATGATGTTGAGAATGTTTTCTGTTCTAGGTGGATTCAAAATGTTAAGTCTATCTTAGATAGAAGTGGTTTTGGAGGTTTTGGGGATAACCAGGAAATTGTGAATGTCACGTGGTTAAAACGTGCAATCGATCTTCGGCTGAAAGATATTGATAGACAAGACTGGTTGAGTGATGTACATGTAAATGAAAATAGCCAGTGTTTGAATTATAGAATTTTTAAAGATTCATTAGCATTTGAGCCGTATCTAGTTAAATGTGATAATGTGGATGGCAAAAATTTATGTAAATTTCGCTGCGGGAGCCATCGTCTTCCCAGTGTAAGTGGGCGGTATGAAGGAATACCAAGGTCAAACAGACTGTGTACCTTGTGTAGTGTTGGTTTGGTCGGTGATGAGTTTCATTATATGTTCCAGTGCGAGTTCTTTACTGAGGAACGGAAAGCTTTTATTCCAAAGAAATACATAGATAGACCAAATACTTTGAAAATGAATGAGTTATTTAATACTAAAAATATGATGGTGTTGTCTAAACTTGCCAAGTTTGTTAAAGTGATATTACAGAAGTTTAGTAGATAATTTTAGTGTAAGATATGTTTTTACCTCATTGTATATTTATTTTATTCTTGTTCTTATATCCTTGTTCTTAGGTAGTATCTCATCTCATGTGTTTTTTCAAACTGCCATTTTGTGATTGTTCTATGTTGTACAATATTGTAAATATGTTATATTTCTCATACTCCGGAAGGGGTCGAAAGAAATAAAGTTCAAAGTTCAAAGTTCAAAGTTCAGTAAGTTTCTTTTTTCATCTAAAATATTTCCAACTTCTGAACTGCACAATTATCAAACCTGCACGTAGGCTATCATATCTAAATGTGTGTGCCCAAAGACACATCAATATCTTTTACAGCTTGATCTTGGAGATATTATTTTCTTCCAAAAGACAAATATTTTATAGGATGTTGCTACAGAAGCTTACAAATTGCACATGTAGATTGTACTAAAAGTGTCCAAAGTGTATTCAAACTAAAATACAATCTGCCAAAAAGAGCTGGTACCAGGAGCTCTCCTTAAAAAGGAAATACCTTGAGTTGGTCAGACTTACAGTACAGGCATCAAATAGCTAGATTTCCCTTTTCTATTTAGGAATATTTCTAAGTGCAGGCATGTTTATGTCATGTAAAAGGAGCTAATATCACTAAGAGGGTTTCCTTTTTCAGAGGCCTCTTCAGTTAAATAAAATCTACAAGAACTCAAAGAAAAATATTAAGCAATTTTCAATTGAAGTGGGGGGATGTCTCAAATAGAGCTGAAAAGAAAAGAACAAGAGGGGGAAGGGGTCTCACAAAAGTCTGATCCAGTAACATAATAGATATATTTCTGTTGTTGTTCTTGCAATTTCTTATTTTAGCCACAATGTAAATATAGACCCCTATTTGCATACTTTGTGAAAACTATGGAAAAATTGGAAAAAATAAAACAAGGAACTGGGCTCTCCTCATTCTTCTTTTTAAGTACCCAGACAAGAAAATGCAAATCTACATGTAATACTCCACAAAGTATAGAACTTTACATCCAAATTGTGACTTCTCTAATATATGTTTATAAGGTCTTGAATCCTCTTAGAAGCAGATCTATTAAAGAGGCACAGATTGAAAAAGTTCCTGAAAAATGGGTAAAAAATATGAAAATAATTGGTTTTTGACAGTCAAGATCACCAAAGATACAGTCAAGATCACCAAAGATACAGTGAATATCTAATCTAAGGAACAGGATTGTGTGAAATCAGGGCCCTGTTTCATAAGATTTGTTATCAATGCGACAACTTGAAATAACTGATAAGCTACTGGAATCCTTGCATCTGATTGGCTAAGAGCAAATTTGTCATAGAACTCTGGCAGTTGTTATTAATAACAAGTTTTATGAAACAGCTAGGCCCAGAGGATGACTCTTCGAAATCTTTGTACACACAAAATTATTCAAACCACATGTAAATTTCATTTTTGTCATGAATGCAGCACAAAACATGCTGAGTCATTATGGTTTGGGAAGTCATTTACCTATGTAGGCTTGCTGTTCTTTCACACCACAACATTCATTCGTTTAGAGTTGAGGGTACTTATACATGTATGCTAGCACTACAACTGATTACTCTTCAAGGATTTACATGATGTCTACAACACAGATGGAGTGGGGTGGTCGTGGGTGTGGGGGAAAGGCACGCATACATGTCTTATCAATTCACTTGTAATTTACTTGGTGGATAGGCTATGTAAAATAATGTAATGATCATGAGGGCTGATTTAATTTCATATTTCAATAGAATGAGTGATTGTATGCTTAAAGGAAACCAAAACCCAAGGAGAGAATCAATGTTATTGGAAAGTGAAAATTCAGAGAAGCACTTTACAAAAAGTTTCATTAAAATTGGTTGAAAAATGAGAGAGTTATGGAAGTTTGAAAAGTCTCGTTTTACTTTCTATGGGGATCCTCAAATTGGCAAAATTGCTTCAAAATGGCTGATTTTGTGAACAACTCTCCATTTGTTTTGTACACAGATTTTCAGATTTTCCCCATTATCTCTCAGGGTGCTCCTTGTCTCCTCCTGAACTCGACATATGTGGTGTAAAATACATTTTCCCATTATATATGTTGAGCTCAGAAGGAGATTAACTGCACCTTGAAAGATAATGGGGAAAATCTGAAAATTTGTGTACAAAACAAATGGAGAGTTGTTCACAAAATCAGCCATTTTGAAGCAATTTTGCCAATTTGAGGATCCCCATAGAAAGTAAAACGAGACTTTTCAAACTTCCATAACTCTCTCATTTTTTAACCAATTTTAATGAAACTTTTTGTAAAGTGCTTCTCTGAATTCTCACTTTCCAATAACATCGATTCTCTCCTTGGGTTTTGGTTTGCTTTAAATTTATAAAACACAATTTAAAAAAAACAAACTTATGTATGATGAAGCTCAGAAGCCTTTGTTCATTTTAAAGAAATTTATATTGATCTGCAATGCATTTCCACTGTTCAAAGTTAAGAGAGGTTGTTGTTGTCAGTGGTGTACCCAGGATTTTTTTTAAATTAAGGGGGGAGTTTTTTACTCCAAAATTCTCTGACAAGCAACAAAAAAAAGAAAAGAAAAGCAATTCGAAAGGGGGGTGTTTTAATTTCAAATACATGTAACACCAAAAGGGGGGTGTTGGAACACCTAAAATACCCAAAACACCCCCCCCCCCTCCCCTCGGTACGCGCATGGTTGTTTTTATATTTGTTCAGCAACCAGTCAAAATGGACTATTTTGCCACAATATTGTGACGGAATTCCACTTTAAGCAGGAAGCCCTCTTTCAAGAGCAAAGTGACAGCTACGTGTAAAACTCTCTTTGGTTAACCCCTTTATTCTCAGACTTCCACTCTGCATACCAATGTCCATAGTTGACATATACCCAAAAGTGAAAGAGACTTAAACAATCTCTTTATATTACACTACTAAATCTTTAACAGAAGCCTGTGCATATTGTCAATAACCCCTTCACTACCACACAGCCCTATTCCCAGCATTGCTTCATTGGATAGCGTAGTATAAGAGAGAGACTGGCTTAAACAGGTTATTATACTCCAAGAAGCTTAAAGACAAAGACTGTTGACACTGGCAGAGCTTAATTACACCGGCAGGGCTATTTCCAGCCCCGTTGTTTACAGAAAAGATATCAGTTGAACTTGCTTAGTACAGCTCTCTATGGGGAAAGGAAATCTTAATCTGTGTATAATGCTTAATAAGCAGAAGTAATTCTTATACAACTCTGGGATGTTTTCATGCTTCAGAGTATGGAAGGGCTTGCTCGGATAGTATATAAAGGGTAGGATTTTTGGGTGAAAGAGGCAGACAGAGCGAGAGCTCCCAGGAGAGAACCGAGCCACACCAAAAACAGTCAGAAAACCAGGCATCACAATTAGGTAAACACCTACTCCACCCCTTTCGGAGCTGCAGGAGGGGGCGGTGGATCCAGGGGCATGGAACGGAGATGCTTATTGGAAGCAGCGGCCCAACACCAGAAATGCACCCCCAACCCAAGTCACCGGTCATCCTCCCAACCCCCCACCTTTCCCCGTTTATTGTCCCCAGACCCCAATATGCAAAAAGGGCTAACTCAGCCAAATAAACTCTAAACTCGGGTCTTAGGGATGCTACATCGTGGGTCTAAGTGTGATGTACTGGGAGAGAAACTACTGTCTGCTGGGTAGCTGAGTGTACAGTAGAGTAAAGCCCGCATAAACAGTGCCCTTTGTCTCACATGCCTGTGATCCCCTGTTACCTCGGTGTTTGCCGAACTGCTCCCCATAATCTAGGAATAATAGGGAAACATTACCAAAACATAAGAGGGGCTCGAGGATGGTGTGCCAGGATCAAGGCTCCGGTGGGGTAACTACTGCAGAGTATAGCTCTCTATAACAGTTTCCCCATGGCCTCCGCTGCTATCCCCTCTTTCACTGGTGTTTGCCGAACCACCCTGGTTACTAAGATTAATTAAGGATAGAGAACCCTAACTAAAATGTATGGAGGCTGAGCTCATATTCAGGATTGGGAGATAACGGGCAGCCTCATAACTTAAGGCAGGGTATAAACTGTTTACAGAGTAGAGCTCGTAAGAGTTCCCCATTGTTGTCTCATGCCTGCCCCAATCCCTTCCCCTCAATGTTTGCTAGACAGCCCCTAGAGAACCCAATCAAGGGATTATCTGAATTAGGCCACAGTCAGGTAAAGATAATTTACAGTTATATACTGTTTTGGGTCAAGGGTCACATAGTCCAAAACACTGGATGCCTGCATTTACCCCACTTCTCTAAGTTTGTATAGCAACTTTCTGATTAGGGAATAAAAAGGCACTATGAAGCTCATTATAATTGTTTAATAAAGTTTGCCATGTGTCTTAATTATTTATTGGTACGGGTATAGTCCCCAATATAGAAAGATGAATGTATTAGTCAATACACAATAATAAAAAAAGAAGCTTTAAAGCTTCAATATAGTTGCACTGTAAATCAGGCTCTCAGTATCTTCATTGTGGAGTAATATAAAGTCAAATGTGATTCTGATTCACAAATCTCTGGCCCACTGTTGCTAATGGATTGCTCGCTACCAAGAGAAGGAGAGGGAATGTGTGAGAATGGAGACATGAGAGTGGGGGAATGGGACAAGAAGCGGTACCCAGGTTCGCCCCTGTGATCTACCTCAACACAACTCTGCCCCCCTCATGTCACAAATCAACACCTACACCCCACCATCTCTCACACACAACCCCCCAAAACATCCATTTTCCGCCACAATATCATTTTGAAGTTCTAACAATTTTTTTCTTGTCTGATAAGGTACACTGCACTTTATTCCAACCATTTATTAGTAACATACTTAGACATAAAATAAGAAAAGGAAATATAACTCATGCCAAAATCATAAACATACCACCCTGTTCTCAAACAGACACTTCGGAACCTTTGTCACCTTTTCAAGATGCCATCCCACCAATCCTTGAATAACGTCTCTTGGAACTTGTGGTTAGCCCTGTTTCAGCTTCAATTTTTTGTTTGAGCAAAAAAAGTAGAAAAAATACAGTGTATCTGACTTAACAGGCCACTGTGTGAATTAAAATGGTTTCCCTTGAGAGGTTAATATCTAAGCATTCATTTCAAAGGAATTTCTACTTGGCAATGACCAAATGAGGGCCTGAATTACTCATGTAAGCCCTGAAAGGGTTTTCTTTTCCTTATGGATGGCTGAATTGGAAATCAGGGGGGCGTTTCATGAAAGGACTTGTCAGATATTTTATCCGACAAATTTGCTCTCAGCCAATCAGATGCAAGGATTTCAGTAGCTTATAACAGTTGTCGGATGAAATATCCAACAACTTCCTTTCATGAAACGCTCCCCAGTTTTGCTATTACAAAATGGATAAATGGGCAGAATTGTTAACATCATTGGCCTAACAGTACAGGTATATGAGGATTGATGGAATATACATATATGGACACATGGAAAAAAATGAAATTTTACAATAATTCCTGTACTACAATTAGAGGTATGCTTTTAAATGTGACAGTATAAGTACTGTATGCAGCCTGCAATACCTTTGCCATTAGAAGATTCCCATTATATTAGTGGTTTTGACTAATTACAACTTAATTCATACCTTTTATTTTTCTTTCTTTTTTCAATTAATTATTTTGGGGTTTGTTTTTTGTTTTGTTTTTTTGTTCAAAATTTCAATCAACATGTTTCACTGATGTTTCTTCTTGGGGTGCCAACAAGTGCAACTCTTAACCATATAAGTCAACAATATATACATGTCACAAGACAACTTTCTATGAAGTTTAAATTCCATTTTAACCCTTTCCAGATGGTTGACCACATTTTGTGGTTTGGGTCAAAAACTTCTGATTCAGAGCTCTAAATATAAATCACATGCATGAGTGGAAATTAAGAGCAAAAAATTCTGCACATGCATACTGTGTTCATTTCTGTTGCATGACCGTATTGCATTAGATGCCAGGGATTTTTAAAAGGAGAATAAGCTTCCAAATCCTTAAATTGGCAACACATTGAGAGGTATACAATTATTGTCTTTTTATCAAAATTGGCAATTTTTCAACTTTTTCGAGCAAAGCTTGTTACTACATGTGTTGTCTTCAAAGATATGACATTTCATTGGAACCACGTCACTAAAAGAAAAAACTTATTGTTGCCAATTTGAAGAACAAAATGTAATCATAGCCCTTGAATAATTCCTTTAATGAAAGGGTTAAAGATTATAGGCCTGATGCCAAAGAGTTTTCAAAATCTTAGAACTTAAATACAAGCATAAATATTGTGTCTTTCCTTAGTAATCTTGACTTTGGTTCAACTACTTTCTTAGCTGATTGTTGCTTGACAATTCTACTTGTACTTTCACTTTCAAAATTCAAATTTTCTACTAAAGATTATTAACTATTCATTAAATTCTTTGCTCCCCATTCAGAAGTTCAGAATATAATCATAAATACATGTAGGCTACAATAAATAATACAACGAATAATAACAGAAGTCTACTTCTTTTAAATCTCTCACATCACAAACATTTGTCAGATCGTGATATCATAACTCTTATCATGCACCAGGCGCTTGTAACTTCGAGTGCAGAACCACCACCACAGGAAAAATCACTCTCCACATCCTCATCATTTTTTACGCCCGAGCTTCGGGGCTGGTAAGGCAACCAGAACATCAACAGTTCGCTTTCATTTTCTAAACCACTTCTCAATATTTAAATAAACAAGAAAACTTACCTTGTGTATCTTCTTTCTTTTCTAAAATGATGACGTTGTGATATACTCCTCCACCGCAAAGCCTTAGAGTTTTAAACAACCATTACTACATTAAAATGAATAGTTGACAAAATGAGGTCAATCGATAATTCAGTTGTTGACTGCTTCGCTCCTCCTTGGAATCAGCAAGCGCATCTTGTCGGCCTCGCAGAACTACTAGTATATTGTCCTCAAGCCTTTGTGCAAAATGGTCTAGACACACACACACACACACGCGCGCAAGCAATGAATAGCAGGTGCCGGTGGCGATCATGCTTTGCTCTTGGCAACAGAAGTTTTTAGCAGGTGGTAGCAGAAAATGCGAAAAGTTAGCTGGCGCCATCGTAATACCGGCGCATTGCAAGATAGTAGCTACTACTCCCTGCCGCTGATTTGCGAAACTTTTGCGAAAACTGAACCTGGACTGGCACACATGGAATTTTAACAGCCGATATATTTTTCTTCTTACAATGAAGAAAAAATGAAACTGTTAATCTTACGTTGAAATGAGGTGTATATTTTGGCCATTTTAGTGGATTACCGGGAATGGGCTTTATAATCGAAAAAAACAGAAGGCTACTACTGGCGTCACACTTCGATTTGTATTTATATGGAGAGTATTCCAAACTGGTTGTAATTTGTATTAATCCTTTTTTGCAGGTCAAGAGGAAGAGGTTTGATTGTTCATAAATTACCTTGTGATGCTTTATATACATTGTTAGGACATACACAGGCGCGCCGGAAGCAATTCTGGATTGGGGGGGGGGGGGGGGGGGGCAAACAACCCAGGGGGCTCACTATTTTGGAGGGGGAGGGGGCTCATGTCAAAAATTTTCGGAGGTGACCAGAGGTGTACGCAGAATTTTTTTTTTGGGGGGGGGACAAGACGCGTAAAAATTTTCGAAGAAACTCGAAAGCGAGATAGCGAAGCAACAGAGCTGGTTACGAGCACTGGCGTAAATCACACATATAATCTTTTATTTTGCGAGCGAGCAAAGCGAGCGAGCGAAAAATAACCACTTTTCTAAGTTATATACAATATTTTCATTCCAACTCTTCTTCTTTTTCTTCTTCTTCTTCTTCCTCTCCCTTTTTTTTTTTTTTTTTTTTGGGGGGGGGCTTTTTGGGGGGGGGGCGAAAATGCATTTTGCCCCCCCCACTTTTTCGTTTGGGGGGGGGGGCGACTGCCCCCCCTGCCCCCCCCGCTTCCGGCGCCTATGGACATACATGTATACTGCAGGGCAGGGGCGGATCCAAGATTTTGTAAAAGAGGGGGCACAGTGCCGTAAAAGTACACAATAACAGGGGCAATTTTTTTCATTTTGTACTTAAGGTATGCAAGTAGGGTTTCAAAAGGGGGCATGGGCCGGTTTTCCCCCTATGTAGATCCGCCACTGCTGCAGGGCTATTTTTCTAAAACTAAAATTGTCACTTTTTCTGTTAAAATCATTTTGATTTGGATTTTTCTTTTACAACACAGCAAATTCCATATTTTGAGAGAAATATTCCTTTATTTAGGTATATTGCTACACTTCGGATTTTTTTTTCATTCACCATATAGTGCGAACCACACACAAATTATACATGTATTCTTTCTATTCTTGAAGGGCATATTTCAAAGGGTGCTTGCTTTCTTTGTTATCTTGCTACACATTGAAATAGACTTTATATAGCGCAAACAATTTTTAAACAGGGAAATGACAAATTAGCTCAATCTTGTAATTAACAGGGCGCCACATTTAGATCAGCAGTCTCATACTGTATTTCCTCTCATTTCAATAGACTAAAAGTTTATCTCTCTCTTTTTTCTTCCCAGCTCTCCATACCCACCTCTCTCTCTATCTCTCCGTCTCCCTCTTCTACCTCCTAGCTCTCTCATTCACTCCTTTCTCTCTCCCTCTCTCCCTCTTCTATCTCCTAGCTCTCTCATTCACTCCTTTCTCTCTCCCTCTTCTACCTCCTAGCTCTCTCATTCACTCCTTTTTCTCTCCCCCACTTCTCCCGCCCCCCCCCCGTCTCCCTGTCTCCCTCTTCTACCTCCTAGCTCTCTCATTCACTCCTTTTTCTCTCCCCCACTTCTCCCGCCCCCCCCCCGTCTCCCTGTCTCCCTCTTCTACCTCCTATCTCTCTCATTCACTCCTTTCTCTCTCCCCCACTTCTTCCCGCCCCCTCTCTCCCTGTCTCCCTCTTCTACCTCCTAGCTCTCATTCACTCCTTTCTCTCTCCCCCACTTCTCCCGCCCCCCTCTCTCCCTGTCTCCCTCTTCTACCTCCTAGCTCTCTCATTCACTCCTTTCTCTCTCCCCCCACTTCTCCCGCCCCCCTCTCTCCCTGGCTTTCTCTTCTCTCTGTTCTCCCAGTTTCTTATCCTTTCTCTGCTACTGAAAAACCAGAAATGTTCGCAACACAAAACTTTGGCGATTTTGCTAACAGCCATTTTCACAGCAAGAAAATTTCGCAACTAGCACAAATATAGTGTTACATCAATTATGATTCAATGACTTCATGGCATGAAACTTTCGCGAATCTGAACCAGTTGTGAAATTCGCGAAGATTAAATGCTCGCAAAAATTTCTGGTATTACAGTATAATCTCCCTTCTCTCTCTCTCTTGCTGCCCCCCTTTCTCTTTCATGGTGTTTCTTATTAGTGATGTTTACTTCATGCAGAGGAAGAATTGATCAAAAAAACAGTGCATGTACATGTACAAGAATGAACAAACCCAAATGATAAAATCAGTATGCAGTTCAGCAATTATAAAAACATCCATACATTTATCCACACAAAATCATAATTGCTCTTGGAAACATTAGATTAAATCAACAACAACAAATGCATTTAGTTTATAATACTGCATAGTATTAACATAGATCTTTTTTTTTTAACTAAGGGAATGGCTATTTCAAAATGCATCCACAGCAATTTTTTTGTTGCCATTTTCTTAATCTTGTACCATTAATACATGCAGTAGTTGATTACTGGTAGAGACATAAATTATATAATCAATAGATCAGATGCTTCAGAGCATAATACTTGGGAGCTCTCAAACAGAAAGAAATACATGTATATAAAATTCTTGTTGCTTAACATCCGTATTGTTTTGATAGTCTGCACTCTGCAAATGGAAAAAACAAATCATCCCTACAAAAAAACTATCAAAAAAAGTACACACTTTAAAAATATCCTCCAAAATCATAATTTCACAATATCGATACGATTTTTCCTTATACAATTATGGGTGAGGGTCTATTTCATCAGATGACACTACGAGTATTGACAATATCTTATTCTTGACTGAGTATCAATATCGTATCGATAATGTGAAATTATGATTTTGAAGGATATTGTCAAAGTGTGTACTTTTTTAATATGAACTGTATATTACATATTTTTCACTTTTTTTTAAATCTATGAGATTAACTGGATCCATTTCTATACAGAGCACATCTAGTATCACTTTTCAAGAATGATGATAATTCCTTGGATGTGTGAACAGTCCCCCACTCCCTTGACAAAACAAAAAGAACTGTTACCATGTATCAATATTATTATTTTTTTTTTTTTTTTGGGGGGGGGGTAAAAACTAGTCTTTCAATCAGATATACAATATCATGATGGGATTCAATTTCGATGTGAAGGCTTTGTTGTTTGCAAGTATTTTACAACTTATTTACACTTCCACAAATCTTCAGAATCTGATGATACCAGTGCTCTAAAATACTTGTTCCATTTTGAGATTCACGCTCAAGACCAACACATCCAGTGTTTGGATCATCTTGCTTTTTTAATGTCTTCTTCTTCAAACAATGTATGTGTTTTTCCAAAAATGGTAAAAGCCCCTCACACATATGTGGGTTGTCGAAGAAAACCTCGCACTTTGTACCGTGAAGAATTGCCTCCCATAGCAAGTGTGTGATCTCTAGCACATATACATGTATGTGCTGAAAAGGAGCAAGATCACCAGCCAAAAACAGCCTGAAAATTTCACTTGATCAAGATGATGAAGATCCCATTGAAGAATCTGGCATGAAATCAGATATTCTATCATCCTAAAATGTAGAAGGAAGTATTTTCTCAAAATTTTGCAGATTATATTGCTGTTTTACCGCTTCAACTTAGAAGTCGTGACACAGCCCCACATAGTGATGGTTCCATGAGTCGGTAAAAGTTGGACTTTATAAGCACTGTTTTACATATTTGACTTCCAGTGAAGATGATGTAGCATCAAGTTTTCATATTTTCCAAAATAATTCGTCTTCATCACAAGGTGGCGCTATTCTTTTAATCTCTTCAAAGACCTTGCTAATCCTGCTGGTGCTAAGGTGAGAGGCGTCTTCTCTTCCTGCAAGAGAAGAAAACACAGGAAAATCAATAAAAAAAGTAAACTTCAACTTTGATGATATCTCTTATCCAATTCTCCCAGCTTTCAAACTAAATAAAGTTTCATCTCTCTCATCCATCATCCCCTTTCCTCCCATGATTATATTTATTTCAACCATATAGTCCATATTTCTCTTACTTATTCTCTTCTTATCATCCTATTTTCATAATATCTGTACTTTAATGAAACAATTATTGGAGTGAGCTTCTGTTGGGTATGTTTTAAAGAAAACCTACAGCAAATATTCAAACAATTACACATATTGTATGTATGCTTAACAATTACACAGAAATTACATAATGATTGAATAATATGCAAATAAGGATTTTGGAACTACCACATCAAAGGGCATCATTTGTAAACTTCTTTTGGTTACTATGAGTAACCTATTCTGAAATTGTATAGCAAACTAACCTTATTTAGTACTTCTATACTTGCTCCATGCTCTACAAGGGCCACAGCTTCTTCTGTCCTCTCCTCTTCACAAGCAAGATGTCTGAGAGAGGAGAAGATATTTACATATCGAAAGATGAAATATATAAAATAAAAAAAGACCTTGACTATATTTCATTATGCATGAATCAGGGAAATGTAACTTACATGTACATTTCCCTGCGTTGATGTAGCTAAAAGCAAGTAGCACCAACAACTTTTCAATTAATACAAATTTTCAAAAAGTATTTTCTAGATGTTGAAAGGAATATGTATGTGTAAACACTGTCAAATTCTTATGCAGAAGCAGGTTAATCTAGTTCCTTTAGAAAATTGTTAATCCTTTTACAAAATTAAGACAATTCTCACTCTGATTCATCTCTTTCTTTCTTTTTTCAAACATTAGGTCATAAGAAATATATGTATGTATTATGCATGTATATGGAAATGAATAAACATCAAATCAAATCAAAATATTTCCACATTAATGATACAGCATGAGTAATAAAAATAATCTTCAAGTCAGGCTTACAATGCAGTGTTTCCTTGTTTATCTGTTGCATCCACTCTACAGTTGAACTGGAGGAGAAGCTTGACGATTTCTAGGTTACCCCTGGAGGCGGCACGGTGGAGGGGCGTGGCTCCATTCTCATCACTGATGATTGGATCAGCTCCATGATCTAGAAGAATCTCGGTCACCTAGCACCATAAGCATAACAAACATGTAATCCTCCATGTTAGAAACTAAATTCAATTGACCAAAGGACCATCAAGGGCATAATGAATATATGCAATAATTTGCCTTCTCAAAAACAGCAATAGATCTCCACTTTAACTAAAAATAACGATAGTATGGCCAGGACTCCAATTTAAAAATTGAATTCAATATATACATCTAGTGGAGGGTGAAACCATCATTAAAAAAATAAACAGAAACTCAGAAAGACAAAAATAACAACATGAATATAATATTAGTATACAATATGGACCTTGATATCAAAACAATACATACAAAACAAAGGAAAAGCACTTAAATCCATGATTTCTGTGATGATGATATTCTTGAAGTATCAGGTTTATGTTTACGCTAAGTCTGACCAGAAAAAACAACATCGGACTGGATGAACCTCTCACTCATAGTTTAAGGGCTCTGACCCAATAAAGTCATCACCTCAAAGCTTTCAAATCGTGACAACAAACAAATTAAATATAATCAGTATGAAAGAAAACATCTGATCCAGAAGTAATTCACAGTTGTCTTGAAAACTAATACAAGGATAAATTTCTACAGTCAGTGTGTCCTGGGAATGTAAGAAATTCTTCTCAATTCTCAGTTTCTCACTAAGAATTGAAATCATTGGCGCTGTTGTTCCAGGGGAAACATTTCAAGCAAGCTTCAAATAGATTTAGTTTGAGATGCAGTATACGTGAATTCTTACCTCAACCCTATTTCTTGATGAGGAATAGTGGAGAGGTGTTTGTCCTGTGTGATTGGTTGCATTGACCTCGGCATTCTGACCAATCAGAGCAGAGACAATGCCAGCATGACCAACGGATGCTGCAATGTGTAAAGGACTCCAACCAGACTGGGAAAAAAAAAATGTCAAAAATCAAAGCAATTTTTCACTTGAAAAATGGTAGTCCACTGCCTGGACTGTTTTCAGTGAGCTCTCTGCGATATATACCTACATGTAGTCTAGACGATGATGTGTGAGACTCCCACATATTTTTGAGTTCGCGGTCTGCATAGCGCGTGTATAGCTGGCTTGCGTACGATAGGTTTTGTACGGGTCTCACATAAAAAAAAAAGGAACGGCCAGAATCTGGACTAGAAAAATGGTAGCATTCACATGGAAATGGCTCAATATGTATACATCTGTATAGTATTACTTTAAAACATATTTCATCTGTATTTAACAACTTCAATTTAAAGAGTGGGAAAATGTCAACATTATTATATCTGGTATTAAATTTCTTTTGTGAGAAGGAAAACAGAGGGAAAGGAAAAATAAAATTCAGGAGACTTATTAGAGTTATGACAGACATGCAATAGAGAGCTGAGTCAGGAGGAAGGGTTTTGTTGATGGATGGAGAGAGAGAGAGAGAGAGAGGGGGGGGGGGGGGATTGGGAAAGATTTATAGGAATAAAACATGCCCATCAAGGTCATTTTCATATCCTCCAGCATGCAGCACATGGCTCAATGGAGTAATTACACTTACATCATCTTTGACATTGACTGAAACTCTGTTTTCCAAGAGATACTGCACCACCTCAAACTTTGCTCCGGATGCTGCCCAGTGAAGGGGCATACGATCATTCTGTTAAATCAGAGCAGTACAAAACACATGTTATCCAGAAAACAGTTTTACTTTTTGTAAAACAATGACATGCACAAATATATCATGAACATAAGATAAATCAGTACTGTTTTTGCTAAGAAACAAACAGCTAAAATCAATCTAAAAGAAAATGTCAAGTACGTGTAGCGGAGATGGCCGGATAATGGGCTCGGACAATGAAAGTGAGGGTGCACCTTTTGTTTGGCAGACAAAAGGTGCCCCCAAACTACCACTGTTTGAGCCCATACTAAATAGTTTCGCCACCTTTGACCTGCTGACGAGACATGTAGATCTATGTTTTCATGTTCTCTAGGCTTAAGTCATGAAGTTGAGCTTTAAAAACTTCTGCAGATCTACTTCAACAAGTTCTGGCTGGGTTAAAAAAGCATGAAGTTTCTTGTTATTATTATACACTTAGTCTACACTTATTATTCTACACTTGTCTCCAATAACCTCGCATAAGTGTGAGTGACTTAGTCCTAGTCATAATTTAAAACAAAAATGGGGCAAGCTAATTGAATAGAGACTACTTCTCTACATATTACTTAGTTTGTTAGAAATAAGTATGATTTCTTTGTTCATGTTATAATTTAATCACTTCAAATTTCCAATCATTTTCTGGTCGTTCAACAATGCTCCAAATGATAAACGTAATTGATGAATGGTCTAGCGCTCTGGAGGAAAATGGGTCAATTGATGTGATTTATTTAGATTTTATGAAGGCCTTCGATAAGGTGCCCCACCGTCGGCTGCTTGCCAAGATTAGAAGTTATGGCATAAGTGAGTTGGTGGTAAATTGGATTGAGGCATTTCTAGTTGGGAGAAGACAGCATGTATGTGTGAATGGAGAGTTTTCCAGTTGGGGTCTTGTCGCGAGTGGAATTCCACAAGGTAGTGTTCTTGGGCCTGTGTTGTTTGTGTTGTTTATAAATGATCTACCTGACACTATTTCCGAGAGTAGTGTTTAACTATTTGCTGACGACACTAAGATTTTCAAGTATATTAGAGATGAAAATGATTGTATTGCCCTTCAGAGGGATCTTGATAGGCTCCAATGCTGGTCTGACAAATGGCTGCTAAGATTCAACCCTAAGAAATGTAGTGTTCTCACCATTAGTAACTCCCAGTCTGCCCCAGCAAGGCCATTTGTGTATAATATGACATGTGATAATTCACCAAGTGCCCTCATGCAAGTGTCATCTGAGAAAGATTTGGGAGTGGTGATTGATGATAAGCTGAATTTTGAAGAACATCTTCATACAAAGATCAATAAGGCAAATAGTCTAATGAATTTAATCAGACGAACCTTTGTTTATTTAGATAAGGAAAATTTCTCCCTTTTGTACAAATCGCTTGTTCGCCCTCAATTAGAGTACGCTCATGCGGTGTGGAGCCCCCACCTAAAAAATCATATCCATGCTTTGGAAAATGTCCAAAGAAGAACGACTAGATTAGTCCCAGAGTTAACCCTTTCAGGACAGGAATTATTTAAGGGCTAAATTGATCACATTTTGATCTTCAAATTGGCAATAACTATATTTTTCGTTTAGTGCTACATGGTTCTAATAAGGTGTGATGTTATTTAAAACAATATTCATGGTTAAAAATTTTGTTGAAAAGTTGAAAAATTGCCAATTTTGATGAAAAACAATGATTTTAAACCTCTCAATGTGTTGCCAATTTAAGGATTTTAAAGCATATTCTTGTTTTAAAATTTCCTGGCATCAAACGCAATGTGGTCATGAAACAAAAATACATTAGTGGGTGCAGAAATTTTTGCTCTTTCTACTCATGCATCTTGTATATTTTTTAGAGCTCTGAATCAAAAGTTATTGAGCCAAACCACAAAATGTGGTCAATTGTCTTGAAAGGGTTAAAGGGGCTGCCTTATGCACAACGATTGAGACAGTTGAATATCCCTACTTTAGCTTACAGGAGGGCTCGAGGTGATATGATTGAATTGTACAAGATTTTTAATAAATACGATTCTGATGTAACACCAAATCTTGTATTACAATCCAGAGATCAGACAAGAGGGCATAGTAAGAAACTGTTTATTCCTAGGACCAAAACTCAGAGGTACAAAAATTCTTTTTATGTACGAATACGTAAACCATGGAATAATCTCTCTAACGACACCATTACTGCCCCGAGTGTGCACAGTTTTGAAGTAGCATTGGATAGGTGCTGGAAAAGTGAGCCGATTAAGTACGACTATGAGTCGCCTGCACCAGGAAATGATCCAGCCATCTTAAAAAGGAAGAAGAACTTGGAACTGAATACAGAGGCCTAGTGCCTGCGTTCAGTATCTTCCCTAGATCTAGGTATCCTAGGTATTAAAGCATCCTCCAATCAAATTTTGCCACATAATTCCCACTTGTACATGTACAAGCTTATCTGAAGATAACCTTGTACTCCAGACTAGCTTTTACGGGTGAAAGGCTTCAATAGCTTTTGTGTGTATCAGCGGGCCTTTTTCCAGTCTAGATCATTCATACATGAGACTTGAGAGGAAAATAATTATTTAAAATTTCACTTTCAATTCTGAACCCCCGAATTTGTGGCCTGTGGCACAGCAAGAGTTGAAGAGTCCCTGAATCAGGTAATAATCCAGCAAATCTAAAAAATTAAATCTTGCTTAGAGCAATTTTGTTGTCTGTTTTTGACAGCTGCAACAGTGAATGTTGAACACAGTCCCACATAGGCAAGGGCCTATTGCATAATTCCTCTAGTCTTGCTGTTGCATGCACAGCTAGCAGCCGCGGCTGCGCAAATCAAAGAGCTGACACAAAATTTGACAGATGGGGCTACAATGACAATAACCGCTTACCTGATCTAACTTTACGAGCAAGGATTTATTATCTGTCGCTTTCACTCTGAGAGTACTCAGATCTCCTTCATGTGATAGTTTCCAAATATCATCCGTAGCCATCTTGAAGTATCATAAAATATACAAATTGCAATACATAAACGTGACAAAGCAGTTTTGAAGCAGCAGACGCTCTCTCCCATGAAACCCGCTGAAACCTTAAATTACCTATGAAGCGCCAATATAATGAAATCAGATTTGAGATTCGAGAGCAATTAAGCGCGCGTGCACAGAATTCAAAAAGTGAAAAAATGAGTAAAATTATTATAGCACTTTCGTACCAATTAGTCAAATGAAAGAAAGATGGTTGACGATTGACTTGTGCACGCATATCAAAATCCCCTACATATGGGTTCAGGGGGCCAATCCCCCCCCCCACCCCATTCTGGAAAAAAAGGTGGCCCAAAACTTATGTGCCGGGGGGGGGGGGGGTACACATGGAGATTTTCTCCTTGGAGGACAAGTGATAAGAAAGTTGAAAATTTTTATCTTAATTAAGGCTGGGATAATTCTCTCCCATTCGTTGTGCGCAAGCTAATTTATCATGAGTTCCGCACGGCTCTCCAATTCCGGGGGGGGGGGGGGGGGCTCTGACAAGTAGTAGTACTGAAGAATATCGAAATTTGGGGATGCCTACTTCCTTCTTCAAAATTATATTAAGTAAATCAATGACATTACCAATTCGCCAATTTTAAATTTCCGCATTATGAAATCATGAAACTATATTAGGGCAAATAAGACAATAAATCCACGTCCTGAACCGAAACTTTCGACGAGCGCGTGTCAATTTGTCTATTGTTGTGTAGGGATCGGTTAAATAACAGTTTTCTTCCTTGAGTACAGAGAGAGTACATAATATAATGAATTGGTGTCACAAAGTCAGTTACAATTAGAAGATAATATAGAGCATACAATTCAGGGACGGCCAGTGGCGTATCTAAGGGGGGCAGAGGTGGGACGTGCCCCGAGCGGCACTTGAAGGGGGCCCAAAAAATGCCAAAGAGAGAAAGAAAAAAGGGAGAAGTCCGAGAAATTTTTGGGTTTTTGAGGTATTTGCGCCCCGGCAGTCAAGGACGAAATGCGTTAGAAATGGTGCTTCATGGGGTTAATATGTGAAAATTTTCTGAAGCTCGGTCGCTTTTCTCCCTCGCATATGTTCAGGATTTAGCTACTTTGTGCCCCCAAACGGCAAATATAGGGCGTTTTTAAAGTGTTAACCGTTAATTTGCTCTAGTTGCTTTGCCCCCTCCCCCCCCCCCCCCAGCACAAGGCAGGAGCTTGTTAAATTTTGCGCCTGCATGTGGGATATTTAAGGGCATAAGAAGCACTTTCAAAGTAGAACATTCGAAAGAAAACATTCTAACTTTCAAAGTGGGGGGGGGGGGGGGGGGGGGTAAGGGGCACCTACAAGGGGTGTAAAAAATAGCCAAAAAGGGGACATTGGTATTACTCTACAGTCCAGTCAAGCATCATCTTCTTCCTTTTTATTGTGGTTCTGGACACTGCTTCAGCTTCCCCAATTAGCAGTTGTGTGTGATCTTTCCCGGAGACAGCCGCCTTTAACCTACCTACGGGGGAAAAACATCGGCCCTTGCAGAAGGGAGCCCTTCCTCCTCCTATCATGCCTCCTGGTCAGTCATCTAATTGTACTTAACAATAATGTACATAGAATTTGTTTAAAATTGTTTAAAGGCGAAAAAAAAAATACATTATATACATATACAGATATACATTTGCATTTACATGATTACATATATAAATATATAAACCCACACATTATACATACATACACATGCATGTACAATTAAATAAATTTGGAATATTTTTCCCCATTTCCGTATAAGCTTCTCTCTTTCATTCTCTCCTCTCCCTTCTCCAGAAACGAGTGCTGTTTAATTTTTTTTTCTAACAATGTGTATCATGATATGCATACATTGTGTAGAGATACTATGTTCTGTCTACTTTTAGTCTGCAAGTTCAGACTCTAGATGACACTAAAACATAGACCCCATAAATCCTTGAGCCTATAGTCTAACTTTGTTAATGACTGTTTGTGTCATAAGTATTTATATGCATCGCCATCAATAAAGGCCTGTGAAGTGCAGTCTAAATAGTTGACCATTTCAGACCCTTGTAACCTGCAATGACTTTTAAGGGTTTGTGGCCACAGCTATATAGTTACAATTTAACATTTTCATAAATTTTGAATCATCTATCTTTTCATTTTCCAAAAACGCGACGAGACCTGGCCAAAAGTGATGTGTTTACAGGAGTGCCAATATGGCTACTCGAGTATAGTTTCATAAATCTTTCGCCCCGAGACTGACAAACCCTTCATTCACGAGAAATAAGAGAAAGAAAACAGCGTATCTTTTTGGCCATCTTATTGGGTGAATTCATGTTCGGTGTTGAAAGCTGGTGTTGGTTTTGGGGCAAAACTAGCACCAGCCACAACACCGAACCTGAAATGAAGCTGGTGCTGCGATTGACTTCACTAGGTGTTGAACTATCAATAATGTGATTGGTATTATTTTTATAAACCCGAATTCGGTGTTGGGGCTAGAATCAGCAGCCCAATTCACACTCTCAACACCAACACCAACACCAACACCGAACTTGAAATCACCCATTGTCATTCTCCATATTAATAGACATTCTCAGCATGCATTGAATGCGTCACTTTCCCAAAAGCTTTTCATGTCGCGTTCCATAGCCAATTCAAAGCATTCGAATTAAATACGTACCGGTACTAGTACCGTACGTATACGTAGCATTCACACAACGCACGTGGAACGTAGATGCAAAGGCCTCAGTGAAGCGCAACGCCGAGAGGACCGAATTTTCCCCCTTACTTTCTACCTGTAACAATTCACCAATCACTCTAATATGGTATGTGTCGCGTTTTTTGAAAGGTTTTGAATATATTTATTTATCAATTTTTGAGAAATGAATACATTTTTGTAACATTTAGTGTGTTTGTTGATGAGTGAGTGGAATAGCGTGCCGTTGCTCTATATGCCTTTGGACATGTTGGACACAGAAATAAATGTGTGGGACCACAGTATGGCGTGCTCGGTCAGTGCATTTGCAATTGCATTTGCAATTGCATTTGCATTTGCATTTGCAATTGCATTTGCATTTGCATTTGCATTTGCCTTTGCAATTTGCGTATGTGTGTGTGTGACACCACCCTGAATATGTATAGTCATGGATTGTACATGTACTATTACCGAACGCGAACAGTATTTGTAGTATAGTCAAGTATTGTAATTCCGAACAGATTGTATTACCGAATGTGTAAAGTTAAGCGCCTAAAATGGGTTTTCATACGCGTGGGATTACGCGTATGAAAACCACACTATTGATGCCAAGGTTGTGTCTTTTTCCCATAGGTTTCACACGTTCGGAATTACGGTACCTTTTTCAAGGGACCAAAACGCCCCGTCGTTGGGAAGGGGTTCACTCGGAAGGGAATATCGTATTAAATCTACGTTGTCTTTTTAAAATTCCATCAACTTCTTTTTTTGTAGGACTTTGAGCATTCAATATGTATAGTTTGACAGATATTCGTTTCATATTTTATTTGCTATCGTTGATTTTCTGAAAAGTGTTCGGACACTGGATCAACCACCATATACTGAACGCGTACAGTTAAGCACCTAAAAATGCATAAATGGCCTTCATAAGTATGGGACTACGCGAGTACGCGTATGTTCTCCACACTATTTCATATAGAACATGGCAGAAGATCATAAAATGAGGCAAAAAACATGTAATATCTTATAACCTGCTCTCTCGTCACTCCCAGTCGTCACCCAGTTGGCCCCAAAACGGGGTAGGAATTGTGTGTCTTTTTCCCATAGGGGCACATGTTCAGTAATACAATCCCCTTCGCAAGTAAGGAACCAAAACGCCGCGTCGTTAGGAAGGGTTTCGCTCGAAAGGGAATATCGTATTAAATCTACATTGTCTTTTTCAGATTCCACCAACTTTCTCTGTAGGACTTTAGGCATTCATTATGTAAGTTTGACAGATATTCATTTGATATTTTATTTGCTATTGTTGATATTCTGAAAAGTGTTCGGTATAGGGTCCACCTCCATACTAGCTAGCACAGTAACAGCGAAATGGGAGGAGAGAGAGAGAGTGATTTAACTAAGTACTGTAAGCTTGAAAGACCTTTGCTCAGGTTGACTTGTGTAACTTCAGAAGAGCACTGATAAAGAACCAATTATTGATGATTGATGCGAGCTTGAACTTGAAGTTGAGGGAAGTCGCAGTTTGCATGATTCCATTATTTAGTTGCGTTCACTCCCAGCCATGCCAGCTGTAACGTAAGAGGCGCACAACCAATTTGGGAAACTCTTGCCCACTTAGTAGACTTTCTCTGATATTGAAGACTTTGCAAACAAGAGGACGATAGAAACAACGGAAGTTTTTCTCACCCAAATTTCTTCCTGTCTGAGGTTGGAGGCCCACTTGTTTTGTGTGTGGATTGCAACAAAAAATGTTATTAAAACAAAAGTAGACATTGAATTTTTAAAGTAGATGGTCAAAAGGAGTAAATTTTCATGAGCGATCTGCTTATCACATTTTCAAGTTGAGACAAGGTGATCCCTTTGCAGCAAATGTAAACAAAGAAAGTTGGTATCTGAAATGGAAGATTGTCTCCCAAACAGGCTACCAAATTTCTTGACAAAAGTCTCTAACAATTATGGAGACAGTCTCCCAAATGCACAGCAGCAAATCGTGTATGCGGCTTCACAAAGAAAATGCATTATATTAATAATTTTTGTTATCTCATTGTCTAGAGGTCCTCAGATTATTATTCATTTCATTTAAAACAAAAATAACAAATAACAAAAATTTTGAGGCATGCAGTAAAAAGGAAGGGGGGGGGGGAAGAAACTAGGAATTAACTTTATTTGGCCTAATTACGCCATGCCGTATCTAATGGTGTAACGACTTGAAATCAATCCAAATATTTAAGTCAGAAATGAAGGCAGAAGAACGGTTCTCAATCAGGTTGTCAATTCAAACTTCCAAAGTTTCCAGTGTTTTACTTCGGTTGATTTGTGTTGTTATTGAAAAATGCTAGAATCTAATCCACTTTCTGAGAATGTTCAAGACCAACCACAAGCAAAATAGTTAATGAAGTAGGCCATAGTAATAGTCTCTAATAGTTTCAGAATGAGTTTCAGGGTGAGGATTACTGTTACCTGTTAGTGTTAGCATACCCTCTCTTGCTTACATCAGTATCTACAGAATGACCTTGATCTAATCTTATTAAGAACCAAGATATAGTCTAATCAAAGCATCATCTGTATTGGTCACCTTAAATCATGGACAAAAAAAGGGAAAAAAATAAATTACTATTTTTGTTTGTTTGCTACATTTATTCATACATATGTAAATGCTTCCTGTACTCTATGGAGCTCTCATTTTGATTTGAGTTATAATGATATTGTATTTTTTACCTTGGGTATTCACAGGCTGATGAAGTAAACCCCAAAGCCTACCCACTGGCTGATGCTGACCTTACAAAGAAGCTTCTTGATCTGGTTCAGCAGGCTGTCAACTACAAGCAGCTCAGGAAGGGAGCCAATGAAGGTAAATACTGCTTATGAGACAGGAAGAATGAGTTCCTTACAAGTACATTGGTATCATTGGACACATTTGGGAAAGTTCAAGGTGTTTGATAAAGTTACACCTAAATCTTTGATGTAGTCAGTAATGTACAGTACAAAATAAATGCCCACTTCCAAGGTAGTAGAGCAGTTTCTCATTTAGGCCCACCCTGCTCATTTACTGGACGTATGTAATTTGCTTGCCCCATAAGGTAGGTAGCTTAGCAAAACATTGTGGTGCAAATGGGAGGATTGTGGAAAATAATTATGTCAGTTCATAGAGGCTAAAGCATAATATTAGGATGTAGAGTTAGTAAATACCTATAGATGCTGCCTTGATTAGGCTAAGTAATACCAAAACTTATATTCAGAAATTCAGAAGAGGAGGATTATGATTTTAGATGAACTAAGTACATAGGTAACAATTCTGCCTTTTGGCATTCCTGACGCGTCTTTTCGTGCCACTACATTTCGTTGAGCACCTAAGGATTGATTTAGTACTTTTTAATTCAATAAATCTGTACAATGCTTCTTAAGTCATATTCTTTTTTGTTTTTTATCCTCCATAGCCACCAAGACATTGAATCGTGGTATCTCAGAGTTCATCATCCTGGCTGCTGATGCCGAACCCCTAGAGATCCTACTTCACCTGCCTCTCCTGTGCGAGGATAAGAATGTCCCTTATGTCTTCGTCAGGTCCAAGGAAGGTATGTCAACAGGCACCAAAACTAATACAGTCAAATACAAACGAATTCGCGAAGGTGGTTGAAGCAGAAAACATGGTCGAAACTAGAATCTAAATCACCCATTTTCGATGGGAAGGGAAAAAAGCCCCCCAAATAAATAGGAACAAAACAAAGCAAAAAAACATTGTAATAACATAATTTATCCACCACTAATTTGTTAACTTCCTTTTTGAACTGGCAGTATGTGTGTGCAAATTTGTTATATCTTCCAAAGGCATGTTGGAGGGACAGTTATTCTTTGTTATAAGGCCTTTCATGGAAAGCAGTCTGCAATATGATCTGTAAGCTAAACTTGTTGCTATTCAAGTCAAATTTTCATAGTGGTAAAGCTGAAAAAGAAGAATTCAGATTCTATTTTGTGTCACATTGTCACATTTGTAATCAGTTGTTACATGTGAATTAACTTTCCTGTAACTGAAAGAAGACTAATAATTATACCATCCCGTCTATCCGAATTATTTTCTGCAGCTCTTGGTCGTGCCTGTGGTGTCTCTCGTCCTGTGATCTCCTGTTCAGTGACCACCAACGAGGGCTCCCAACTGAAGCCGCAGATCCAGAGTATTCAGCAAGCCATTGAAAAGCTCCTCATCTAAGATTCTACAGATTTAAAACCCACCATGTTGTGGGACTGGATAAATTTCAGATCATGCTTCTTTCTGTGGCACAATTCATATCGTTTTCACATCAGTTCAATCATGATTTCAAAACTGGGCAGGATATTCAGAAAGAAACTCTTTATGGAGACATTTTAAAGATTGATGTAAGAGACTTTCAATCATTTACAAACAAGGGGCACCTTTTCCTTTCACATTGTTAAGAAAAGTCTTTTGCATTTTACAGTTATTTGGTTTTGTCATATTCACATAATTAATTTAAAAAGTGCATTTTGCAAGTGTGCCGTCATTTCTCTGTTTTTTCTTTTTTTTAAAATCTGATTTGACAAAACATATTGTGGCAGGACCCTACATCACTCTTGTACTTTAAAAAATAATTATTGTTTGTAAATTGTAAATTGTAATGCATTCCAGTCATGTTGGGAAAGGGCACTATAGAATCATGATGAGTGTGTTTTTTTTTTTGTACACTCTTGAATTTTTGCCAAAATTAACATTTTATAGAAATCAAATAATTTCATTATAGAGTTTTGAGAAAAATACCTCATTAGCAACCTGTTGGATTCCCTGAATTTTAGTTCAGATGATGAAATACTGACATTTCTTTCTCATTAATCACTAATTTATTCTTCTTGAAATTGTTTTCTGTGAAATCATTTACAGAAAACTTCGTTATACAAAGCGATGTAAATATTAACTTGTATGTATTTTCAAGTTTTAGAAGATCATGCTTTTTAAATAAAAGATTTTGAAACTCAAGATTATGTGTTTTTAAATTTTTTCTCTTGTTTTTCAGGGAGAAATTTATAGGTCATTGTATTTTACATCATGTACTGATTAAACTTATATGTCATCGGAGTTTATCTTGAGTTCTCGTATTGTAGTGGGACTGCATTTAGGAGAAACTGGCTGGCAATAAGTTAAAATTCAGAGATGCTTGTTCTCAGGCAAAAGTTTGAATTCCATCTATCGATCAATGTCTATATCTATGTTAGTGTGATTTTCTAATTTTTTCTTATCTATCTACCAAAAACTCAAGATAACATTTAAACATAGGTAATTATAAGGTAAATGATAGAGGGTGAAAGAAAGTACAGTTGAGAGAGAGAGAGGAAGGAGAGAGGAAAGAGAGAGGGAGAGAGATAGGGAGAGAGGGAGGAAGAAATAAAAGTAAAGCAAGAGAGAGCAAGGAGAGATGACAGTGAAAGAGACAGAAATTAGAGAGTAATGCGAGAAAAATAGAGCGTGAAAGGAGAGAGGAAAGTGAGAGAGACCTAGGGAGAGGAAGGGAAAATGTGCAAATGTGTCCATTATGTGCAAGGACATAATACATGTACATATACTAATTGTCCCCTCCCTTCCCCACCCCAATCAATGTGTGCATACTAATCTAGTCTAGTGGTTCCTCACCTTTTTGGCCCTATGACCCCATCAGTACTGTAACCTCATCATATATTTGGGGGTCAATATTGTGAGTCTGTGACCCTCGGAGCAATGTTTTATGATATAATTTTTAACTGCATTAAAAAAAAAAAATTACACCTTCATTTCCCCTTAGAAAACCCCAAATTCAAACAACCCCAAGTTTCATTACCACATCTATTCAGAGGTTTATCTCCATGGTAACATATATTCAGAGACAATGGAAGTTCACCTCTTCCACAGCACAATCCATTGCAATTGCATCGACTCAAAGAACCATACATTGATATCACTGTACACAATGAAACTAAATGAACCAATGCATAATCCCTATCCCACATTTTACTCTATTCACATAATTTCTTGTACCAAGAAAATACATGAGCAAATTTAACTCGGTAAAAATTGTCCTCAATAGGGCAGTGAAACCTTTGAGACAAGTTGAAATATGAGACATGTTGATGAAGTCGTAAAAGAAATGGCACACTATGACACTAAGTTTGTGAATGTTCAATAACTAAGACCACAAAATTATGTTCTCAAATCTGTAAATATAGTTAGTAATTCAACTGACATAATTGAGGACAATCCTCCCTTTGCTGTGCACTAAAATACCACAAATTTCCATTTATCTCTTCAGTAGCTTTTTGTTTTCCTTTTTCACTCAGAGCAACTTGCTCTGAAAGGTGAAAACACTCAGACATGTGTATACAGTGGAAACTCACTATAAGGAGGAACTTGGGACCATGAAAATTACCTTGTTACATGTATATCAGGAATTTCTTTATATCAGGGGAAAAAACAAAAGAACATAAAGACTTGGGACCAGCAAAATTACCTTGTTATATCAGTAATCTTGTTGTATCAGAGCTCTTTATACAGAGTTTCCGCTGTATATGGTATGATGAGCACATGTAAAGGGTAGAGATAATCCCCCATTAGCAACAGTTCATAATTATTTGGGGGTCTATTTTATTCATGATGAGTTGACCATTTAAAAAAAAATACACACATGCACTTGATACTAGAGACACATTCAAGCTTTATTGCAAGAAAAGGTTGAAAAGTAAAAGGTACATTACAAGTTCTTTGGCTTTCCATTTACAAAATCACCATTATATACAGAGTTGTAAACATGATATTGATTCAAATATTGAAAACTTGAATAATAAATAGAGAATTTATCTTGACAGATAAATAAAATTCATATAAAATATATAACCATTCTATCAACAACAACAACAAAAAAAAAAATCATAAAAATACGTCACAAAATAGACTTGCCACAACTAAAATATTCTTTGGATCATTTTCTTCTGTAACTCCCCCATAAAGACCATGAGACAAAAATATAGTATGGTGCAATAGTACATTGCACTACTAAGCAAAGCAAACAGCAGTCCCAATATTACAGCACCCCTGACCCCAACCCCTACAAAAAGTGCTTGTCAAATTCATCCACACAATTCTACATTCTATCTTTACAACAATTTAAAAAAAAATAGATTAATTTGTTGACATACATGTTTTTGCTATGCCTAAATCTTGTTTAACAGAATAGATACAGATTTGTTGTATTATTATATTTTGACACATTTCGTGTCATACCATGCATTCAAAAATTATTTCAAAAAAAAAAAAATATACCACTAGTTCACAATTATTATTTTTTTTACATGATCATGGTATGCCTACTGTTAAAAAAAAAAAAAAAAAAAAAAAAAAAAAATATATATATATATATATATATATATATATATATATACATGTCCTGTAGATTTAGTCTGCTACGGTATCCATTTTGACAGAGTTCCATTTGCTATGCAACAATGCAGCAATCCTCTATACAATAACAGAAATTTCACTATCCACCCCCCCCCCCCCCCCCAACATACATGTACTGTCTACAAACTCAGACAATGTTACCCTGATAGCATGGTTTGTAGCGTAAGCCAAAACTTTAAAAAAAAATGTGACAGGGCAAAAATCATGAGGGATACATCTTTGGTCAAAAGGACAAATGCAAAATCCATTACAAATATATTATAAACATGATCAAGGTGAACATAGTGCATACACATCCCTCAAGGTTTATAGATATGTTTAAAATGGAGTAGAGAGAAAAGAATATATGGGAATATTCTTCAAGTCCTATTCCTATGTACAATTCATTTCTATTTGGGAGACTGAACCACAGCTGGCTTTCATTATCATTTTTCAGCATTCACTTCTTTCAGGTACTAGTAACTAGCCCAATGACAACAGCACTGACAGAAGCTTGCATATTGTAACCTCTTCAGGAATAGATATAAATTGTAAAGGTCTTTTCAAATGACACAATTTAAAAGAAAATAATAATAAAACAAGCCTCTTTTTCATAAACATTTCATGCAAGGTGAACAGGTGCAACATGGAAATTTTGTGATTGATTTCAAATCAAGTGAGTGTGACTTGTCATCATCTGTTAATAAGCCTATGTGTCAAGAACAAAAATATTACTTTCAGAATTTCCAATGTTCAGTGTACGTGAACATGTGCACACTTTAAATGTCTTTGGTGAGAGCAAGCTTTGATGAGAGGACATTATCTACTACATGTATATCTATTATCTTTGAAGGTAGAGGTTTGCTTGGTGGTACTGGTAATGTTGAGAGAGCTTACGGTTCACCATGTGGTTAGTCCTAAAAAGGACTTTTCCCCACTTTCTTCTTCTTACTCAACAGTCCTTTTCAGGACTAACCACATGGTGAACCGTAAGCCTTCTCAACGTATATCTATTATATTTTAATTCACATTACATTACTTCTTTTCTATCATATCAACTTCAAATTATGAACCCTCAACATCATATACAGGCAAATCTATAAATGTCTAAAAAGAATCACCCTTGTAAATTATAAAAATATAATTTCTTTCGAAATGGGTATCAAAGTTACATGTACCATGAAATACAAAATACCATGTACAGTACTGTAAACAAGGAATATTTCACCGTATGGAAATTTCTGTGCATTTCACGCATCCTGAAATTTGGCAGGAAAATGAAGACACTCAAATATTTTTGTTTATGTAATTTTTTTGCCCAAGAGCCTAGCATGTCAGCAAAATGAAAAACATGGGAAATTCACTTTACTCAGCTGAGCACGAAAAATGATTAATATCCACTTTTACAGTAATACAACATGCATTACATGTACATGTATCTACTTTTACAAATAGATTGAATACCAAACATACAACACTTTTACAAATAAGTATTTCCTGAATTGAATTAAAAAGGCAGTGATTACATGATACAAATACAAGAAAACCAAGGCACTGTAATTTCTTGAGTTCTTCTGACATCAACCTGGTGCAGAAAAAGCCTTCAGATTCCAAGATGTCCCAATTACATGTGTAACAGTAATTTTCTTATTTTACAATTATTTTGTAAATGTATGAAATTTGAAAGAAGATATGTACTACAAAGGAGCAAAATTCACTCAGACTCAGAGAATACAAATACTATCAAAACAATAATAACATTTAAGTGTACATGTAATTACTTTAGATTGTCTCCATTTTGAATACTTGTAAAAATGATTCCATTCCAGAAAAAAAGCCAAGTGCTCAAACAAAACAAGAAACTACAACAGCAAATTCATTTGAAAGTATTCAAATACAGACACATTAACATTACAGTGGTTTCACTCAAACAGAACACACATTTTCCTCAAACAAGGTGAAAAAATTTGGAAATAAATAATCACTGTCAAAAATAAAAAGATACATCATAATGGACATGCATACACAATACTAGAATATTCATATTTACATCCAATTGGTATTTTCAAAAGATTCACACAAGACTTGCATGAATACCTTTTATATTTTCTAGATCATTTACAGCAAGAGTACATGGTTAACATACATGTACATCCAACCAGTACATTAGCCTCTCAAATTTACAATGGTTAAGGCATCTTCATCAAATAGTGTATATTCCTCTCATTACAGAAATATGGCCTATACAGCTAACCAGATACAGACAACTGGGGAGCATTTCATCAAGTGTCTTGTCAGTGATTTTTACTGACGAATTTGCTCTCAGCCAATCAGATACAAGGATTTCAGTAGCTTATAACAGTTGTCAGTAAAAATCACTGACAAAACGTTTGATGAAACGCTCCCCTGATTTCTCAATGACCACACAACATCAAAACTTCAGCTCATTAAGCACATGTAGGTGACAAAGCCTTGTCAAATTTAAATTTCATTAATCATCAAATCCTGATGGCTACATGTAAATGAACAAGGTACTTTGGAATGCCATCTCAGCCTCTTTGAATAACAGCTATTGTTTGGGTTTTTTTTTTTTTGTGGGGTATCCACATAATTTCCCACAAGACTGACGTCTTTGCACTGGTCCAAATTTCTTTCAACCTTTCCACGTCATGTGATTTGTGGTTTAATCAAAATCATAGTACAGTGGAACCTTGTTATAGCAAACTCCTTGGGAATCAAGGAAACTACCTTCTTAATAAATGAGCTAAAAAATCAATAGAATAAAAAAAAATTGGGATGGACAAAATGCCTTGGTTACAGTAAGATGTTGTAATTATAATGTTCCACTGTTTCTTTACAAGAAGATAACCATCAACAAAGGAAATTTTCACTATAAATTCTACCTACCAGTACATCCAAAACATAGAGGCACAGTGAAAAGCAAGCACTTTAAACTCTTTGGGTTACAATTTGATTTTGGTATAAGATGCATTTTCATTATCTCAAACTTAGTATCATTGCTCATACGTTTTACACAAAATCTGTACGAAACAAATATATTCCTTTATCAAAAACTTGGAAAATAAAAATTTATGAGATTTTCTGTACTGAGCAAATGGGAGAGGAGCCCGCAAGATATGTCACAGAGTTGCCAATTTGTGTTTGATTGATTACAACTTCTAAAATTCATAACTTTTTTTTATTTTTTTGATGGATTTTGCTCAAACTTTCACTAATCTGTTTCTCTTATTTTTCTTCTTTTATTCAAATCAACTTAATACATGTATCGGGCTTGACTTTCCCTTGAACTACTCTATCTTTCGTCCAGCTGCTATTAACATATATACACTACATGGTGCTCCAAAGGGCTGAATAATTCTCTTTCACATCAGATTCCTTTCCACTACATCTGGATCACAAAACACAATATTAGATGTAATGGGTTGTACAGTAAGGACTTAACAGTAAACACTCAGCTGGATTTTGATCCCATAACCTCTCAACTGAAAGCTATTCCATCATTAAAAACAGATGACCAAAGAGCCAAGAAAAATCTTGAATCCATATAAACACAGTAGCTACTAGAGCACCTGGGATGAGAGATGCAAAATTATTTAAACAAATATCTTGCCAAAGGATGGCAGTGTCATGAACTGGACTCCAACCATGAATCATTTGATCCATCCTGATGATAATCCATTACAGATGAGCAATGCAGTCTCCCAACCCCCTGATGACAAAAAAAAGCTTGCTTTTGCAGAGCCGAATATGCAAAACTCACATGATCCAGAAATAATCTATGTACTTTAATAGACAGTGTTATTAAACAGTTTCAAAAGTTCACTGACAAAGAATACATTTCCCAAGGCAGCACTGCTAGAGTTGAAAGAGATATCATCTGATCTCTGAAAATGATATATTTACCAATTCAGCGCAGCTATTAACAAGTATCACACCTGATATCCAAATGTAAAATACATGCCAGGTTGGTGGTGCTACAGAGTTTGAAGATTTAGTTTACTACCCTCTGACAACAAAGAGAGGAGCACATAGCTTGCCTGCAAGGAGCTCTGAGATAACAGTTAGAACAATGGAGATGAGAAAAATTACGTAGGAAGAGCCTACAGAGACGGTACTGGGGAGTTTGTAGGGTTCACCTCCAATCTCATCCACATAGAATCCGATAGGGAAGATGATGGCTGCCAGGCACAGTAAAATAACTGTAAAGGGGATGAAGATAAAGAAATCTATCATAATTTTTCAGATATTACACCAAAATTACGCATAGTATATGTTTGACAAAAGAAAGCCATGAAGATATCATAAGTGGTGCACTACTAGCACTTTTTAATTGCTACCAATCTTGGAGGTTGACAATTTTTCTTATCTATTTGCTTTCAGAAAAAATACATTTTTTCAGAGAACTTATTGTTGAATTCCTTAACCTCGCTGTTTGATTTGGTTAAGAGGCATCCATACACGTTAGCCCAAGGTATAATGTTTCTCAGGCATCAACATTATGGGAATGCAAAATCTAATGTTACAAATCTTCAAGTTGTACATTAGTTCCCCCCCCCCCCTCAAAGGAGAGAAGTAATTGCTCTATTTCCAGGATAATGCAAATGTAGGTACAGTGGAAACTCAGTATAAAGAGATTTGATATAACAACAATATTCCTGATATAACAAGGTAATATTCCTGGTCCGAGCAATTTTTGAACCTGATATAACGAGATTCCCACTATAACAAGGTAATTTTGATGGTCCCAAGGACCTGGTTATACTGAGTATCGACTGTATGTTGCTTGAGGGGGGGGGGGGGGGGGGGGGGGGGGAGGGGGGGTAGTGGCAATGGTATTTATAAGATTAAAATGTAAATGGTGTAGGTGGAAAAAAAGCAAGGAGACATGATGCAATGTCATCTTCAATTTCTTTTTTTTTTTAAGGTCTCCTCCTTCTCTATCTTTCTCTCTTTCTCAATAGCCTTTTCCCCTCTCAATGG
The DNA here is from genome assembly GCA_025618425.1 of Heliocidaris tuberculata. Taxonomy (NCBI): domain Eukaryota; kingdom Metazoa; phylum Echinodermata; class Echinoidea; order Camarodonta; family Echinometridae; genus Heliocidaris; species Heliocidaris tuberculata. Next base: position 13,755,152 of record CM046836.1, on the reverse strand, counting down.
GAGGAAAAGTGCCCCCATAACCGTAATCTACAGGTATACCTCCAACAATTTCCCTGCCTCCTGATATAACAAGGTAATATTCCTGGTCCAAGCAATTTTTGAACCTGATATAATTAGATTCCCACTATAACAAGGTAATTTTGATGGTCCCAAGGACCTGGTTATACTGAGTTTCGACTGTATATTGCTTGAGGGGGGGGGTGGCAATGGTATTAATAAGATTAAAATGTAAATGGTGTAGGTGGAAAAAAGACAAGGAGACATGATACAATGTCATCTTCAATTTTTTTTTTTTTAAGTCTCCTCCTTCTCTATCTTTCTCTCTTTCTCAATAGCCTTTTCCCCTCTCAATGGGAGGAAAAGTGCCCCCATAACCGTAATCTACAGGTATACCTCCAACAATTTCCCTGCCTCCTGATATAACAAGGTAATATTCCTGGTCCGAGCAATTTTTGAACCTGATATAATGAGATTCCCGCTATAACAAGGTAATTTTGATGGTCCCAAGGACCTGGTTATACTGAGTTTCGACTGTATATTGCTTGAGGGGGGGGGGGGGGGGGGGTGGCAGTGGTATTAATAAGATTAAAATGTAAATGGTGTAGGTGGAAAAAAGGCAAGGAGACATGATACAATGTCATCTTCAATTTTTTTTTTTTTTTTAAGTCTCCTCCTTCTCTATCTTTCTCTCTCAATAGCCTTTTCCCCTTTCAATGGGAGGAAAAGTGCCCCACTACCCACTACAGGTATACCTCCAACAATTTCCCTGCCTCCAATGTACTCAATAGTAAGGATAGGACACAAAATGCATTATTGTTTTAACAATGCTACTCCTATTCCAAAGTAGTTCATTAATCCCTTACTTGCGGCAAAGGAGAACCAGCGTGCATGGTCCAGCATGGTGATCCTCCGATGCGAGTAGGCAAACATGACACAGGTGATCGTCAGGCAGATAATGGCACATATGATGAAGAGCAGAGTAATCTGCCAGGCAGGACAGAGGTTAGGTGGAATGCACACCGTATCCCTGCCGAAGATTGTGAGGCACTGTGAGATGAGACCCATCGTCATGGCTCCTGCACGGCAAAAGGATCAAGGATGGCTGGATTTAAAATGGGAATACTAGGAAGATGGGCCTATTAAAGGCCAAGTCCACACTAATATCAAGTTGATTTGAATAAATAGAGTAAAATTAAACAAGCATAACGGTGAAAATTTCACTGAAATCGGATGTAAAATAAGAAAGTTACGGCATTTTGAAGTTCTGCATTATTTCATGAAACAGTGATATGCATAACATGGGCGGTATGCAAATGAGTGAACAGATGATGTCACACACTCACTTTTCCTTATGTATTTTATTATATGAAATTTCAAATATTTCAATTTTTATAGATGTGATAATAAAGCATCTCTCCCTTGTATCAAAATAAGTTACAATAATGATTTTACATGTTCCATACGGAGTCAAACCATGTTTTACATTAATGAAGCAAAAAATTGAAATATGGGTAATTCCAGCGTGACAGACGGGACATCCAACCCTCACATTTTTATGTTTTTACTTGATATTTCATATTTCATTTAAAAGTGATGCTTAATTTGATGTAGAGATGTGATCTATAGGGTTTGGTCAACAAAATGGGGGGAATTTTTTTTTTCAAGCCCCTCCCACAAATTGTGGGTGGGGCTTCAAGTTCAGCGTGACAGACGGGACATGAATTTACCAAGCCATTTCTGCTTCGATACTTTTCGACTAAGCTCTCCTCACTGGAAAATCTTGAAACAAAATATGTGTATTCATGTTATCACTTGTTGGTACCTTTTTGAAATCTGCTAGTATACATTTGAAATTTCATCTTACTTTTGGAGGAAAATGCCAAAAAGTGAGCGTGACAGACGGGACAATAAAAACGTGACAGACGGGACACATTGAGATTGTACACAAAATAGAATTTTTAAAGACAATCAAATTTCCAGCATTAAATACCTTATTCTCATGTTCTAAAGGGGTTAAAAGGTCATCTTTAATATCATGAAACATAATAGCAAAAGGATTTTAATTTTCATCCGTCGGAAAATTTTCATGTAGTCCCATCCATACATATTTTTGCTGTAGATGCCAAACGTGACAGAAGGGACATTACTTTATGATTGATAATTATCTTCATATCGAATTCTGCTAAGTTAGCAGTAGAAATGAATTTCCCCCCTACCAAAGAGCAAGACTGCAAAATTTTATTCAAAAACAATGGTCTAATTTATTGTAAATGCAAAAAGTACCTTAAAAAACGTGACAGACGGGACAAAAATCCATTTGACCTTTGACCGCCATTAAATCACAAGAATATCAATATTTTTAAAATTTTTGTATATAGATATAAAATTCCCCCTAGTACTAACTAGATTTGGTTGTCTTTATTATTATAACAGATGAAATTTCTAAAAATGACTCAATATGTAATTAACCATATTTTGCCATAAAATTGTGTAATTTCATATTTGGGTTAAAAAATGGCCATTTTGGGTCAAAATATTCAAAAATTTAAAAAACTGAATATTGTTCCATAAAGTTCAAATCATGCATATTCAAGTGACATAAAAGGAAAATGTTCAAAATAAACTTTGTTTTTTCACCAAAAGTGGACATTTTCATGGAATTACCCATATATGATATTTCATATAATAAAATACATAAGGAAAAGTGTGTGACATCACTGGTTCACTCATTTGCATACCGCCCATGTTATGCATATCACTGTTTCAAGAAATAATGCAAAACTTCAAAATGCCGTAGCTTTCTTATTTTACATCCGATTTCAATCAAATTTTCACTGTTATGCTTGTTTAATTTTATTCTATTTATTCAAATCAACTTGATATTGGTGTGGACTTGGCCTTTAAAGCACTCATGGGCCCTTGCCTATGTGGGACTGTGTCCAACATTCACTGTTGCAACAGTAAAAAACAGACAACAAAATTGTTCTAAGCAAGATTTAATTTTCTTAAATTTGCTAATTACCTGATTCATGGACTCTTCAACTCTTACTGTGCCACAAATTAGGGGATTCAGAATTGAAAGTGAAATTTTAAATAATTATTTTCCTCTCCTGTATGAATGATCTACCCTGGAAAAAAGGCCTGTTGATACACACAAAAGCTATTGAAGCCTATTCACCCATAAAAGCTAGTCTGGAGTACAAGGTTATCTTCAGATAAGCTTGTACATGTATAAGTGCCTTTAACCCTTTCGAGACAATTGACCACATTTTGTGGTTTGGCTCAATAACTTTTGATTCAGAGCTCTAAAAAATATACTAGATGCATGAGCAGAAAGAGCAAAATTTTCTGTACACACATTGTACATTTATGTTGCATGGCCATATTGTGTTGGATACCAGGAATTTTAAAAATGAGAATAAGCTTTTAAATCCTTAAATTGGCAACACAATTGAGAGGTTCAAAATCACCGTTTTTTCTCAAAATTGGCAATTTTTCAACTTTTCAACAAAGTTTATAATCATGTATATTGTTTTCAAAGACATTACACCTTATTAGAACCATGTAGCACTAAAAGAAAAATATTAGTGTTGCCAATTTGAAGAACAAAATATGATCAATTTAGCCCTTAAAGGGGGTACCCAATGCTGAAACAATGTTAGTTCATTTAAAAGATCATGATTTTATTAGAAGAAAATCATCTGCCTTAAATTTTTTTTTTAATTCGTGTTGCCAGAAAATCCCCGAAATATGGTAAGATTTCAGGATATTTTGGCCCCTCAGCTGTGTCCCAATTTCAGCTAGGTAACCACAATGACGTCAAAGTGGTTACCTTGTCGCGCAATTATAGCAAAATGCGCGCAAGGTGTAATGCATTTTGTACAGTCTAGCGCGCAACACATCTGCAATACGCGAACCTGGGTAACCACTTTGATGTCATTGTGGTTACCTAGCTGAAATTGGGACACAGCTGAGGGGCCAAAATATCCTGAAGTCTTACCATATTTCGGGGATTTTTCTGGCAACACGAATTTTTAAAAAACTTAAGGCAGATGATTTTCTGCTAATAAAATCATGATCTTTTAAATGAACTAACATTGTTTCAGCATTGGGTACCCCCTTTAAATAATTCCTGTCCTGAAAGGGTTAAAGGTGAAGTCAACCAGACACATGTATTTAGTCAATTCTAATAGATTGCCTCCCGGCCTATTCACCCGTAGAAGCTAGTCTGGAGTACAACATCAACAACAACAAAAGAGACACCTGTATGGCCAGAGTGCCCAAGTCTGCGCAGCGCCCTTGTCTGCGCACACGCGTAACTGCGCGATTCTAATGAAACAAAACAAGCAACGAACCACTCATGGGCCCTTGCCTATGTGGGACTGTGTCCAACATTCACTGTTGCAGCAGTCAAAAACAGACAACAAAATTGCTCTATTAAAGCAAGATTTAATTTTCTTAAATTTGCTAGATTACCTGATTCATGGACTCTTCCACTCTTACTGTGCCACAAATTAGGGGATTCAGAATTGAAAGAGAAATTTTAAATAATTATTTTCCTCTCCTGTATGAATGATCTAGCCCACTCATAGCGACTTTACTATACTTCGTGTGTAGACTCTAGGCAGTCATCCACCTCGACACTTTCAAAACACCACTGCACAAAAGTCACCAACATTCACTCATAATCGGCATTTAATTTACAAGAAACGACACCAACATATTCATGAAATACAATAAATTCAACTCACCGATGTTGGAAAAGATAATTTCGAAAATGAAATCCGTAATTTACTGTCACTTCTGGCGAAACGGGGTATCGCAAGTCATGATGTACATTTCCTGATCGCCGCGAGCGCTGGCATCTCCCGCTAAAAAATTCGGTCGTTAAAAGTTCGGTTCCTATCGCGCACACGTAAGTCCCGATTTTCCGTGTTTGCGATCGTAGAGATCGATGTGCACGCGATACCGAGTTTCGTTGTGGACAAAATTTTATTGGCCGATTTAGTCTAAAAACATCGGCACCATGAAAACAACATGCGATCGCAAAAAAAATTGGTGGGGATTTCTTAGGTTTTGGACATGATTTTGACTTTGGATTTTGCTGGAAATATCAGAAGTTCTTCCTAACGGCCATTTAAGGTAGGAAAGAGATTTTAAAGCGCTGAATTTGAAAGGAAGTATTTTAAACATTTATCTTACTTTTCCCCCCCATACCTTAAGTACATGCGATAGAAAAAGACTAGTATTTTTACATTCGTCCCGCGTAGTGATCTAGCCTGGAAAAGGGCCTGCTGATACACACAATAGCTATTGAAGCCTATTCACCCATAAAAGAGCTAGTCTGAGTACAAGGTTATATTCAGATAAGCTTGTACATGTATAACTAGTGGCAACGAACAAGAACTTTTCATCTTTATTATAGCGATAGATATTCATTGAAAAAACGAGTCAAAATATTGAAAAAAGGGTCTTATTTCAGACAATTTATGCACAGGCCTTAAAACATGTAAAATGTTGTCTTTCTCGTCAAAACTCCCGAACTGCGTGCAAAATGAATGGGTGCGCAGACATGGGCACCATCACTTATACATGTACAAGCTTATCTGAAGATGGGCACCATATTATAACCTTGTTCATTGGATAAGTGGGCACCATCGTTTTTTCAATGTCAAAATGACACGGCCGCCGTTTCATGTGAAAATGGCATAGACCTGTTCTTGCTCTAATTTTGATGAGATTTTTTGCACACTTACTCTTTAGAATATAAGGAATAATATGAAATTAAGCATTTGTGGAATATTAACGAAATTCTTTTAAAATTTTAGGTCAAATCTTAGGTGCGCAGACATAGGGCTCCCCATCATACCTGTTCACTCCGACCTAACATCGAAAATATGGTGTGGGACTGTAATACAAAATAGGTCGCCTCTTACCAGATCCATGAGAAACTACCCATACCGGGTTGAATACACTTGTTAGTGCGAAAATATCTGCAGCAAAAAAGAGGAACCCGGTTGCTATCATTATCTTATCCATCGCCTTTGATATATTTTACGTCCCCATCAAAATGTTGTTCTTATAATTTCTTTGAAAAAGGTAAGGCAACGACGCGGTTTGTTGATAATTGCTCCTTTCGTTCCGCATCTATCGTTCCGCATCTATCGTTCGTAATCGAATATCGGGGCGCTCGGGCCGGGGGCATGATTGGGGTCGGGAGGGGGGGGGGGGGGATATTTTTATGAAAGTTTGAGCTTGTCTCTCCTATCAGTTTAAGTTCCCATGTTGTTGAGAATAATTTTGAAATGCTGATGTATGCAAATATAGAAGATTTAGCAGACATGATCGTAATCCAATGATTGGCAAGGGTGCATATATGCAATAAGACAAACACTGAAAATGATGGCGAGGTCAAAGAAATTTTCAAAATCATGGTGCCTTAAACATCAACTTCCTATTGTTTTCCAGTTTTACTATAGGTCTACTATACCTGGACTTCATGATATATTACCAAGGGTGTAAAAACTGCAGTTCAAAGTTCTCAAGATTTAATTCGTCTATCGTTGTCAAGTCTAATTGGTTCAAATGATAAAGAAGGCCTATTGTTTTGAAACGACATCGTTCCCTATATACAAGCATGGCAGGTCTTCTATTGAAGCTAGTTTAATGTTAATACTATTTTCAAAGAGAAGTGATCAATTTCGCTAAGTGTGCGCATTAAGAAGAACCTGGTAAATATAGATGAAATCAATAATTGTGTACCTGTGAAATATATACCAAATGTTAACTACTAGTAGCTTGAAGTGACAGATAACGTTCATGAATTTTTTATATGCAAATTTAGTTGTATAGGAACAAATTAAAGATAGATGTCCTGTGGAATTCATAGCCATGGTCATCTACCTCCCATTTTTGTACACTGACTTAGCACAAAAAGAAAGCTGGAGAAAGAAAGTCAAATATATGCTGAAGAATCATTTGTTTATGCCATATGTCTAATGATAATTATTTCTACATTCAAAGACATGAGCAGTATATCTATTTAAAAAAAAAATAGAATTATGAGTAAAATGTCACGTAAAACGACTTCCAATTTCCTTCTCATTATACACTGGCTCGAAAGGGTTCGTTTGATTGTCACATGAACTGTTAAAGCACTCCTTGTACGAAAAATATAGAAAATTATAGCCTATGTCGTTACCGTGACGATTATATATTTGAAATAGTCATGAACAGGCGCGCTGAAAGGGTTCCATCCGTTTTTTGTTTGTTTGTTTTTTTTTATGGGGGAGGGGACAAACACTCTAAGGGGCCCCATCTCAAACGTTTTCTACCTGCTTACAGCCCTGCCACCCCCAGTCCGACCGAGCACATACCCTCTAATTTTCTTCCATATTCATTGATATTTCCAAAGTGCGAGGTTTAGAATTTTTCATTACAAAAAAAAAAAAAAAAAAAAAAATGCAATATTTGAAGCACTGTAATCATCCACTGTTTTTCATCATCCCTCCTTACACCTGAAATAGGCTTATTTTTTATTCTTTGGGGGTATTGTAAATGTATAGAAATTGCATATACTGGCATCTTCGCTGCCCGAATATGAGGATATTCAGGCACCTCGCTACCAAAATATGAGGGTATTCGGGCACCTTGCAAAACCATTTATTATAAAAATGTGGGGGTGCTGCAGCCCCCGCCTCGTACGACTATGGGGCTATTTATGCAAAACATCCTTAGGAGAGTATGGGAACACAGCCACCTAGAGCATGTTTTGAAGCATATTACATAATCATTCAACATTTTATTCTTTTCTTAAGACAGGACAATTTTAATTGAACAGAATTTCTGCAGTATGACTTTTTTCTACATATGACTATAAATAGGCGAGGGAGCGTAGCGACCGAGCGAAAAAGTTGCTTTCAAAATATTGAAAATTGAAAATTGCATGGACATGGACATGGACCCCCCTTTTTTTCAAACTTTTTCCTACTTCAGTATACTTTTCTCTACAAATCTGGAAAGTTTGATGAAAATAAAGAACATGGATTTTCAATGTACAGTAGCATTATTTTACACCCATCCCATTCCCAGATAGGTTTCCAGCCATTTTTTTGCGAATTTTGCAAGTTTTTGACTCCTTAAGACACGTGAGGGCGCTGCAAGCACAAAAATAAGTACATGGACACCCCCTTTTTTATTTTATTTTTTTAAAATTTCTCCTCCTTCAGTATACTTTTCTCTACAAATCTGGAAAGTTTGATGAAAATGACATGGATATGGATTTTGACAGAATAGTGTGGATTTGTATTTGCCATTGGGAATTCTGTTGTAAAAAATCCTGTGATGAGTGGCGCAAATCCATTTTGAAATTCGGGGGGGGGGGGGGGGGGAGTCACCACATGATTTAACTTTTGCACCTGTCCGAAATGTCTGGAATTTTTTTTTCTGACAAAAAAACAGCAACAAACAAACAAAAAAAAGGTTATCACATTTTTGGGGTCTAGTTTTCCTCCATGGCAAAATTCTCTGACAAGCAAAAAAAAAAAAAGTTATTCAAGGGGGGTGGTGGACATTCGCCTATCTTCAAAAAGAAAGGGGGCATGTCCCACTGTCCTCCTGGATTTGCGCCCATGTGTCCCATAGAAAAAAGTAAGCACATGGACCTATGATATGAACCGCTTAAAACGAAAAAGTTAACACAGCACAGCAGCAACAACAAACAGAAAAAAAAGAAAGAAATAATCACCCAAAAAGGCGGCGAAAAATAAAAATGACATAAGCGTATTAAATGCACCTCACTTTTCTAAATATTTGACTGCCGCCTCAGATACTTTTTTCTCAGCCTACCTGCCATTCATTTACACTAATTTTTATTTTGCCTAGGTGGTTTACTGCGTCATTAATTTTGTAAACTAAATTTAATGGTGATATAAGACCAGCAAACTTGAATATATTTTGAATTAAGTGTGAATTATTAAAGTTCGCTGTTCATAATATGTTTGTGAGATCATTGGTGTACTTCGACAAGTAGCGCAAAGTGGGACACAGTGAAATGTTTATTTTGTCTCTCTTACGTACATGAAAACAAAAACAAAAACTTACACAAGACCTGAAGACATACAGCAAGTCAGTCTAAATCAAGATAGAGAATGACAGAGGTGAAAAACACAGAGAGGGAGAGTGAGAAAGAAAGAGAGAGAGATTGGAGGAAACAAACAAAATGCAGAAGAAAAAAAAAAGTAGATCATGCGATTCCTGCAACCTTCATTGTTGAATGTTGCTGCTTTTTTGTAAAGATTTTTATAACTTTTAACCAATTATGATTCATATCTGCAAACTTCGGAAATATGCTATTCGCAAATTATCTGCAACTTTTCAACCTTGTTCAATAATGATGTCAGTCCCATAAAAATGATAAATAAACCTAGTTTGCCACATTAAAAAAGAGAGCATGCAAGGTCAGCAATCCAGCTAATGCTTTTATATTCAATCAGTCTCTCTCTATTGTGAATGACAATGACTCATGAATGCTTCACCCTATACAATTCTTTACTCGGGCTACACTGCAATTAAAATGATTTTACAACTTGCATAATGACATCAGAAAGTGGTAACATAGAACTGATCTGAATAGGATCGATTTGTCTTCTCAAGGCGACTTTTTAAACCCGTTTTTAAAGTCATTTTTCTGATATTTCGTTCATTGCGATGTCGAATAAAGAAAGTGTGATGATAGATGTCATAAAGTTTTCTGTCAGCTACGTTTTGGATTGCGCAATTTTTTTCTTCAATTTTTCTGTATTTGTATCAAAATATAACAGTATGTCAATTTCTCTTTGAAAAATGATATCAAGAAACTGGTTCATACAAGGATGTGAAAACAAGTACCTACATTAGGAAAGGTATTGTTACCCTAATTTAGAATTATATATTTTGTGAAGCCAACCCTTTATTTGATGTTATTCATCACAACTGAATATTGAATTAACGTCAACCAATGATAAGAATAACAAAGGATTTATCATTCCAATTTAACATCTATAAAAATAAGATATCGACAGAATGCCTCCTCATAAGAGACGTTACTCTCATCAAGTCCAGTCATGATCACTGCCAATATCTAAATTTCATTTTCATGGAGAAAGCCTTTCAATTTAACATGGAAAGTGGGACTTTCAAACTCATCCTCTTCGTATTTGCAACCTTACTGGTCGAATCAAGTGAGTATCAAAGAGAGCACATTACATTATGTGTATGCTACAATTTATCTCAAATTTTCCATTTCAGCATGATTATTTGGAATGCTGTTATCGTATACTATACTTTGTTCAACTATTCAGACTGGAATTGCGTTCCTTTTGAAGAAGCGGTAGGCGGAGAAAGTCAGACACATGGATGTGTGTAATTAAAGATACCTCTTCAAATTTTACCTGATAACTTAATTGTATACTAATTCATTGTATGAAAAAATAGCTGCACTTTTCAATATATGATCAACGTTTATAGTTAAGCGGAAAATAATGGTTTTCCGAGAAAAGAACAGAATTCTTATAAATTCGTAGACATATTCATAACTGTACGAGTAATTTCAAAGTAATTCCATGCGGTTGTCGCCGAATTTATAATATTGATTCTTGACTTTTCAGCTTGTATTTTTATAGTAGTATCATTAATCGAAACGATACATTAATTTTAAATGATATAGATGACAATAATGTAAAATTGAATTTTGGTTTAAAACAAAATAAAACAGAACAAAAGCTTATGAAATCGAAATATGGTGATTCTTTGTTCTTTGCTAAACTACAGGGGAAAAAATACATCTATACAAAACCTTTAAAAAGAATTAAATGGGGGGGGGGGGGGGGGGAAGGGGTACTCGTTTTTCCGAAGGTTTGTAGTTCTGTAGTTCTGGAAGACAAAATTGCCATATACTAGGCGGTTCATAATTCCGAAAATAAAATAGGCTTCATAATTCCGAACATTTGTTGCATTAATCCGAAGGTTCATAGTTCCATTATCTATTCCGAAGGTTCGTTTATCCGAAGGTTCATAATTCCGAAAATGGTAAAGGGTTCGTAATTCCGAAAATGAAATGGGGTTCATAATTCCGAAAATGAAATGGGGTTCATAATTCCGAAGGTTCTCCAAAGTGATGTATATCGCTCTATTACATTTTCGGAATTATGAACCTGCGGAATAAGGAACCTTATTTGATTTTCGGAATTATGAATCCTTTTTCATTTTCGGAGTAACGAACCTTCGAACTAAACGAACCCTCGGAAATACACATGATAATAATAATGATAATAATAATACTGGATATTTATATAGCGCTCAAATCCACCATGAATGGTGCTTAAGGCGCTCCAATATAATAACCTTCGGAATAACGAGACTTCGGAATTATGAATCTTCGGAAAAACGACACGTAATCGATAAATCAATACTTAAAAACCGACAAATTTTTGGCTTATACATGGGCGGGTAATATGAGTTGTTTTTTTTTCGGTCTGTTGTCGGTCTAGTGTCAGCCTCGTTGGTGTGACACTGTGACCGGCTCCTCAAAATGACGTCACTCGTAGTCGAAGTCGACGTTCGGTGTCAGAAACTGAAGCTCGCTATTGGTGAATTATCCCGGAGGAGGTACCGAGGGTCATCATGTACAAAGGGATTATATTCGTTTCCCCTCTCTCAGTCAAGTGAACTTATACATTATGTCGACAATAATTCTTTTTCGGTCTTTCCTTTGCATACACCATTGCATTTTTTAACCAATTGACTGGATGACAGGAGGTCAAGGTAAAATATATATATATTTTTTTTAATTTCCTAAATTTACAGAGGTCATATTCAAAACAAGTAGATAAGTTTACAAAATGATATTGAAATTTACAAATTTACAAATTTGAAGTTTACAAAATGATACTGAAATTCGAATATTTAGGATCTTTCGGTAATTTGTTTTAAAAAAAATCATGCAAGTAGTATACGCCATAGTAACACGTTGTCGAATTCAAGAGTCCTCATGTTTCTCATGTTTCTGATGTTTCATGTTCAGCTGAAAAAAAGGCTTATGTTTTTTTTTCCTTTTATTTAGTTGACATGGATGTATTAACTCGTATTTACATGTATGGTAGCATAAGTTCGTATACAATACATTTTGTTCATTCTTTTAAAAAATATTATGTGTGATAACTCAGCTGATGATGATACTAACGTATCGATTGGTGACATGCACTTTATAGGCGTGTCATGTGAACTAGCCGAAACATTTCTCAATATTTCTTTCAAATGACCTAGTAAAAAATTATATATAATCATACATATATCATTGTAAGAACTGATGAAATAATGACCAAACGTACTAAAATGGTTTTACAAGATTGCATACAATATGACTGCAATAATGAAAATAATTAATATTCGATAATCAATATTTATTTTGCCATGAACAAGCAAAACAATAATTATTTTCGCACAAAATTGTGTGTTTTTTGTAGTCTTGTTCTGTTAACCATATGTTGTGCATGCATGTTATGAGTAAATTAATCATTTTGAGCTTGTTCAAATATGGGATGATCACCTGACTCTTGATGTCGTTCAAAAGATAGGGAGAGAATGAGTATCAAGGAGAGAGATAGAGAGAAAGGGAGTAAAAGGAAAATACCGAATATTGATTATTGATATTTCGATCATCTGTTGCATTATCTTCACTCGTAGCACATTTTTTCAATAATTTCTAAACTCCTTATGGTCAGGAAATACCCGAAAAAGGCTTTTACTGTGACCAAAAAGGTTGTGAGATAATAAAAGAATTAATAACTGCCATTATATATTAAAGGGAGCCACCGCTTGATGTCCATGTACGTTCTATTTCATTCGCTTGCCCCTATTGCAAGGCCGTGCATAACAACAATCCCGGAGCAGCGAACAAAATTGCCGTCGAGGGTGGGGTAGTTTGTCATTTGGGTTGTTCAGTTCGTCTTTCTTCGGTCGAATGCGTATCACTGCAATTGCGTGCTGGTTTGCCGAAGATGAACGGAGATTCCTGAATATTACCCGAGCCAAGCCAAGCTCCAAAACACCACGATTGGCGACTTTTCGGTCCCTTTAACTGGTATGAAACGTCTTCGTCATCGCATATGCACATGTATAGAAACTCGGCAAAGAAATGTGGAAAACTCAAGTTTGGTTAATGAAATCTCTCATGTTATTGTAGTATATATAGTTATTTTTATATCGTTTGTAAGCAGGGGCGGCGATTTCTGGTCACGGGGGGAGGGGGGGGGGCGAGGATGGTGGTGGTAGTGGTGGTGGTGGTGGGGGGGGGGGGGAATAAATAAATAAAAAAAAGAAGAAGAAGAAAAAAAAGAAATCGCATTTTGGCGGATTCCTCGGTAAATTCTGATAATTATTTGCGAGGTCATAGGCGACCGAGGAAGAAAATTTCCTTCCCCTGAAATGTTGACCCTAAAACAGGTCCTATCAGGAGTTTACATTGTCTATTGTAAATCACGGGGGAATCTCTGCCTTTATAATACCTACGGTTTAGAAAATTTCTCCATTTGAGTAAAAGTTTGCATTTTAGGGTACTTCAGAGCCTTAACAGGGCGTCACAGCATTTTACTCATTATTTGCTATACATTTTTGTTCAGTCTTCGCCGCCCTTGTTTGTAAGTCTGTTTATTTTCCTCTGTAATGATACCCCATTTGTTATGAGAGTGCATGAGAGGAAACAAATCAAAAGCAAAAACTTTCTCCCTCGGTCGCATAGATAATAAATAACAAATAATTTACTGAGGAATCCGCCAAAATACAAAGTTATTACACTGCAAAATTCAAAATATTTTTTTTTTTTTTTGAGGGGGGGGGGGGGGGGTGAACCGTCACAGACCCACCCCGTCGCTAGTTGCAACCCCGTGTAGCAAAGTGTTCTAAAATTTGTAATTTGGTTAGAAAATGATGCAGATTCGTATCCTGGGAGCCTGTCCCGAAATAGTGACCCCATCAAGTCCTTAGGATTTCAGCCCTTAAAGTTACTTACAATTTCTACGTCATTGACGAAAAGCTTTATCAGCCCGACCGTAGCCGTCGGGTTTATAGCCTCCTACATGTAACTGTCCCCAAAGTCGGATTGATTTTCAAAAGAAGATATAGAAAACTCTCGCAGGGAAAAAAGTTAAAATCTAAAATACTTGATTACAAGCACTTTAATAGTAAAAATTTTGTTGTGTTTTGATTGTTTGTTTGTTTTTGTTCTGTTTTGTCCTCTTTCGTGTTCTCATTAGTGTTGTAATGTATCATTATGGGTTGCGTCCACTTTTACAATAAATCTTTGCCATATTATAATCTGTACATAGAATAATTCAACTAGATCAGCCTCTTGGAAGGGCTTCTCCATTTTAGCCTCTACTCACTTTCGCAATATATCATGATTTAAATATGTTATCGATGCTTTTAATGCAAAATTCTTTATTGTTTTGTGAGTGTGAGGTTTTAGTTTGTATATTTTATTGCAAAGTGAAAAAAAGTTAAACTAAATTAAATTGACGTATAGTTGCTATTAATTTGCTGGGTAGGTTATACAGGAAGTAACTGATAAGACAGGTAAAATTAGTATTTACTTCTGTTTAGATTTTTACGACAGAATAGAGGGGATGTATTCCTCAACATCCTATAAAATTAAAACTAATTTTGCTATAACATACTAAGTACTATACACAGTATATTTCCAACAGTATTTCTTCGAATCTTCCATATATTACCAAAATAAATTTCTACAATGCACTTTCGGAAGTACTTCTCAGAGGCTGGCAGCCCACCGCTTATGCTGAAATCACAAATTCGTGATATAGAGCTTTATCCTTATATGGTTAGCTTATATTTAATTTCATATTACTTTAAATAAATTCTAATATCAACAAGCAGCAACCATTCAAAAATGGTTGCAGATAGCATGTTGTCATAGGTCCTCCAAAAAGAAAAAGATCCTACCGAGTAATTCACTTTGAAAAATTGACATTGTCATTTCATGTGTTGGAGCAAATGTGAAAATTATTCGCCGCTCTACATCATAGCGACACTGCCCATTCGGCTATTTGAAATATCAGTATGTATTGTGACTGCAACTTTTAAAAACTTCATAACTCTCTTATTGCTTGTCCGATTTCGTTAAAAAATTTTGTAAATCTGTTTCTCTGATTTTTCTCCTTCGCTTCAGAGCCATTATCCATTAAATGTACGATTTTCCTTTAATATCAAATAATCATTAGTTTAATCTCTTTAATCTATATTATTTTAAAGAAATTCACTTTTCTTGTAAATAATAAAGATCACAAGAATTTGATATTATCTCTGATGACATAAGTTAGACTCTCAGATTGAATATTCGATGATTATATATTGTTTGTGTCGGATAAGAGTCACAGAGTGTGTCTCTGATGACATAAGTAGTCTCAGATTGAATATTCGATGATTATACATTGTTTGTGTCGGATTAGAGTCACAGAGTGTGTCTTGTAAATTATGCGTTTCACATGTTTCAGAAACAACGACCGAAAGTCCTACTACATGGCAACGGACCACTACCCCACCTTACACTGGTATGTAAATCTCAATACCATGGAAACACAAATCACTGGTTGGGTGAGGGCGGGCTCTAGCAAGAATACGGGCTTCATGATATAAAACGACAAGTGTAGGACGTTATACAAAGTAAATTTCTATAAGGTGTTGCACATGACAAGATTCTATTTGTATGTAAATATGTCTGTATAAATGAAAAGATATTTCCCTATGGAGGGTTCTCACTGCGGCCATGCTGGAGGACATAACAATAAAAACCTGTGCATCAGACTCTGAAAAGCCGTTGTTGTTATGGTCTAGTGCACAGGTTTTTATTGTTATGTCATCCAGCATGGCTGCTTCTGGGAACCCTCTATAGGTGGGTTTTCACGGGGCACGCGAACGATTCGCAAAAGATGCGAATGTCGAAATAATGGCAAAGTCCAACATTCGTATTGTAGGCTCCAAATGTTCGGCAAACATGCGCGGGGGTTCGAAGGCGTCGTCAGTTGTTCGCGGTAGTCGTTTTTAGTTCGGCGGAATTTAAAGTTTGAAATTTCTTGCGAACGTTTCCAGCATCACGGGTCGGGATTTGCTCGTGATTTGCTCTCGAAAATGTCTAAAAAAGCTTCGTCAAATCCGTGTTGTTCGCATTCTAGTCGCGTGTTCTTCGTGTATGTGGACTGGCCATAGATCGGCAACGCTACACACGACATTCGCACATACGTTGTGAGAATTACGCACAAACTGCGCAAGAATGGTTTACAGCTCAATTGTCGCGACACATTCGGAGAAAAACTTGTCCGAATGTTAGACTTTGCCAGTTGTTCGACATTTGCATCCTTCGCGAATCGCTTGCTTGCCCCGTGATATTTCTGGATGATCTAAATTTAAACAAGGTTGTCCTCTTCATTATACAGGGAGTCCCAGAAAAAAGAAACCCTAGAATAAAAGCTTATTGTGAGCAAACTAGGAGCCGTATGAAAATAAATATTTGTGTTTCATGAAGAAGATGTAATCCATTTGTGCCAAATTTTGGTAAATCCGTGAAAACGTTAGTATCACGTGCGAACATGACGTAACATGCGTAAAGGAAATGTAAGCATTAAAAGATTTGATGCACAAGATTCCCACTGTGTGATGATATGCATTCAACCGGAATTTTCATAAAAACGTGGGCAAAGCCCAATTTCCGGGGGTGGCAGGGGCGTACATCCCTGATTTTTCCCAAATCAATAAACTTCCACTGAGGAATGAAAAAGAGCCCCTCTTGTGCTTTGAAAAGGTGCATATTGTGAAGTTGAAAATTGCCATAATCCGATATTTGTTCCTGTCTTATGTGCCTTTTATACCATGCCGTACCATTCGATGACAACGGAAGGTGCCTTATACTTTATTGTTTCAATGAAAATACCACCTTCTGTATGTTTTGTTCTTTTAAAGAAGGTGCAATTCCAAACAATGCAAAAATTGATGTTCATAATAATTGCCGGTACAATTTCTGTACAAAATAAGCCTTTCTTTACCCACCATCAACAAAAAATTTGGCCATCTTTTTTTTATGATGAGGGTATTATCCTTAACCCCATTATTAAAAGAAGCACATGCATGAAAGCAATCTTCTCACTGGAGTTTAAAGTTCATAATTATTTCCTTCGGTTCATGCGGACTTTTTAGATCCTAAGGTTTTCACGGTTTTACACAAATCTGGCACAACTGAGGTTTTGCATGTCATTTTCAAAACGATCCTGCTCGCTAAAGCATGTAGAAATACCACTAAGGTATCATTTGAAAGCAGAATCCGTCTACTTTATGGAAAATAGATATTTACGGTCATACAACACATAGTTTGGTTACAATAAACCTTTGATTTAGGTTTTCGTTTCTTCCGGGGACGCACTGTATAGTCTCTTGTCATTTTTTTTTTATTTAATAGTTTACTTCATTATATTCTACACATAGATAATTATATATGTTATTATTATCATTATTATTATTATTATTATTATCATTATTATTATTATCATTAATAAAATTGTTATCATTGTTATTATTATTATTCTCATCATCATCATTATAATTATAATTATCATAATTATTATTGTTATCATTATTATTGTTATAATAATTATTATTATTATCATCATCATCATCATCATCATCATCATCGTCATTTTCACCATCGTTTCAATTATTATCAAGTATTTAGAGTCACCTTTGCCTAGGAGAGGAAAAACCAAATGAATAACTGTAACCATCAGGTCTCTCTTTCCAGTATAACTGATCGGGATTTGCAGGTGTACCACTACACTTTTACAAAATGTGCAGTGAAATTTAAAAGCGCAAGGGTGGTGACGCTCCTTCACAGGCTATCCTAGGTATTTACCACTTTAACCTAGCCTGCGTCTATATATGAATTAGGGGAGGGGCAAGTTTAAGTTAACACAAAACGGAGATTTCGAATTTAAGGCTGAATATAATATATTCAGCCTTAAATTCGAAGTCTCCGTTGTGTATATATACATATATACATACATATATATATATATATATATATATATGTTTGTATTATGTATATATGTATGTAGATATACTTTTATATAAGTACCTGTATTAAGTTCACATCACATTTTCAATTTCAATTTTGCACAGACTTCACTACTAAAACACCCCGACTGCCGAATGAAACAGGTGAGCAAGAACTTTTTCTTAACACTAAAACAATATGTTTAGTGGCAGGCTTGATAATTTGGGGTTCTTTTCCAGGGATTACGATGGGGTCATAAATGACCAGTATCATAGCGAAAAAAGCATCAATTTGTTCCTCATTATTTCAGGCCACAAGCACTTCAGATTTGATTTTTTGGGGGTAAATTGTGATAAATGGGACTAAAAGATTATTGATATGACGTTGGCATGAGCTACTGAATATTTTAAAGCAAAGTTATAGCGGTTTTTAAAAAGCGTCCGTTACGCACAAGCTGTCATGTCCATTACGCCACTATTTAGCTTTGACAAGGAAATGTATTTTATAATACTGTTTTACAAACTATATTTATGTTTAGAATATGATTAAAAGCTTCTGCTAATGTCTCATTAAACCCCCAAATCCTTTTCCATGTTGTGTAATGTCCTTTGCGGTTACAAAGAGTACATTTTCTCTTCAACTATTGAGTTGAATAGTGTGAAATAATAGTCAAACACATCTGATTCACGTACTGAAATATGTATGAGGACTCTTTATTTTGCTGAACACTCTCACCCGATTTAACAAGGGGATGATTGGCCTACTGATCGCAAATAAGATACAGACAGATTCAGACAGATACAGATATAGATCATCAATTTTGTATCCAATTCGAAGATTTACAACGATTATACTGCATTAATTAGGACTATATAAGTAATAATGTTAAGAAATTGATGATGCTTATTTTTATTATTCTTTTTGAATTAAAATATATTTAATCAGGATAACAAGAATCAGATATTGGTACAAAATCTGTTTTACATCCTGGTCCAGGGGTCCGTTGCACAAAGAGTTGCGTTTAAACGCTGAAAATAAAGTTGCGTTTGATTTTCCTGAGTTGCGTTCAAACGCAAGTTTTGTGCAACGGGCCCCAGATAAAAATGTAATACATGAAAATAAAAACAATGAGAATCAATCATGCTAACAATCAAATATAATCAAATATACATCGGCAGTAAAACTAATTGTTGTTAGAATAGTAAGCATTACAAATAGCAAATCACAAAAAGAGAAACAGCTTAATAATTAAAGTTAAAAAGCGGAAATTGATAAAACTACTTTAAAATACAAATATATCATAAAGAGAATGAAGCAGGGGAGAAGATATAACGGAAATTGGTAGAAAGGAGAGAAAGAAATAGAGAGAGAGAGAGAGAGAGAGAGAGAGAGAGAGAGAGTGAGGGCAGACTAAAATAGAAAGGAAATGTGAGATGGATGGACCGTGTCTAGTGCAATACAAGATTAGTCATTGTGTCATACAGGTTTAAAATAGCTTTCCTAATACATGCGTTTATATGTACCCATAAATTTAGCATTCTGAAGAGCACGAGGCAAATTTTACCACCAGCGTATCTAAAACTATTCTTAAAACATTCGAGAGTAGGCTTAGGTAAAAATCACATTCAATGTATTCATTGGCAAGCCTAGTATTAAAACCATGTCTATCAAAAACCATTTCCACTTCATTGCACATTCGTATTGGGGCGTTTCTATCAATACAGTTTATACATAGTACATGCTAAAAAGTAATCCCGTCTATTATCATATTGGATTGCCACTTCAATGATTTAATCATATTCACGCTATTTACATTATAGGCAAACTTACCTACATTAATTCGTGCTGCCCTTTTCTGTAGTCTTAAAAGAATGTTTCTGTTTTGTAAAGAACAATTCGCACTTACGGAACAAGAAAAATCAAAGACATTCAGGTTGGCATTCATTATTATCCAAAGCCCAGATCGTTTCATTTGTGTTTATTTATTCTTCTTCTTCCTTGAAGCCCGTGTTGTAGACGGAAGTAACTCCAGACAAGGTCGAGTTGAAGTCTATCATGACAGTACCTGGGGTACTGTTTGTGGTCACCATGGTGGTCACTCCTGGTCCAGTAATGAATCTCGCATTCTCTGTCGAAGTCTTGGGTTCCCAGACCAAGTCTCGACTTTCTACAACGCCTATTTCGGAGAGGGTACTGGGGCTGTACTTCTTGATGATGTTGACTGTGCTGGAAATGAGAACAGCGTATTGAATTGCAGTCTTAACGGTATTGGCAACAACAGCTGCGGCCATTCTGAGGACATTGGGGTCAGATGTCAGGCAAAGGGTATGTCGTCGAAAAATACATCGTTTTTTTTATCTGTTTTAAACTTCCATTTTTTTTTCTCAAAAACTGATCTGGGCCCTCTTACATTAAAAGTTGTGATTAAACGACACTCAAAAAATTAAACGCAACTTGATTTTCAACCAATCAGGAACGCGTATTTGGGACTTGCGTTTAATTTTTTGAGTTGCGTTTAATCGCAACTTTTTTTTATGCAAGAGGGCCCTGAGCGCATAATATCAGGGTAATAGGAGCATATGAATTTTTGAACAGTACTGGAGTAAAATAATGCGCATTATATCCCTCATGGAAATTTTCTTGTTTATAATTTTTGGTCCAGAACACTTGACGAGTTCAAACGTTGATTCTACTTGAAGGGTCCCTTTACCATTTTCCCCCAGTTTTGTTACGTCAGTTCTTTTCTTTGAATAGGGTAAAATCATTTTTCAAGAAAGCCTCATATTAGCACACTTTTCATTTAAGCCCTCTTTACAATTTATGCATGTCCAAATTATGTAACGTGAGTAACCGACACATTAATTAGGCTAGCAGTAATTACTGTTCCCCTTCGAAGGTTTTGGTTCTATATATAGGTACTCCAATATGTATGCATTGTGTTAACTAAAACTGATTTAGCTGATACCTATAATAAGAGAACAAGAGCTGAAGATGTAACCCAATACATCTTCAACTGTAACGTGAGTAACCTTGGAATTGACCAAAGGCACTTCGAATGTCGCTTGCTCCCTGAATTATTTCTTGGAGCGGATGCACCAGAGCCAATTGACTTGCTCTGACAAGTCCCGATGTAGTGCGGGAGGAGAGCTAAATAGAAATGGCGCCGACTGGCTGAAAATTCCGTTATTCAGGTGTACTGCTCGTACCAAACTTGCATAAACATGTAGATTGTCGTTTATGCGAAGATTCATAATTTTGAAGATTAGATACTCTGAAGGTTCAAAATTCCGGAAATAAAATACTGTTCATAATTCCAAAAATGAAAAGGGTTCATAATCTAAATAAAATAAAATAAAATAAACCCTGCATATTTTTTTTCTCGAAATTACGAACCCTATTTCATTTTCAGAACTGTGAACATTTTGCATAATCGAACCTTTGAAATAATGCAACAAATTTTCGGAATTATTCACCATATTTCATTTTCGGAATAATGAAGCCTATTTCATTTTCGGAATAATGAACCCTAATTCATTTTCGGAATTATGAACCTTCAGAAAAACGAGGCTCTGGAAAAACGAGTGCCTCTCTTAGGATTAACCACTATACGTTGGGGAATAATTGGGCTTTCAATTGATATCGAATAATGAACATAGTTTGGGAATTCGATAGATATATCTCGTCAAAATTCACTTTCTGAACATTTTTAGTACGCTCAGATAGATTGGTCAGTTCTATTCTTTTCTAAATATTTTTGAAGCACATGTTGATCGTGCATTTTGATTGATATAAAAAAAAATCATGATGTACATTTAGACACTACAAACTTTTCAAATTGCCCAATAGAGTTTGAATGACTATTGTTGATCATTATTCTTTACCAGGTTTCATTTAAAGCAAATGCTTGAACGTATGAATATATACCTCATTTTTTCTGACTTGATCAAGGCCCAAAAGGTCCCAGTAGGACAATGAAGTGATGAAACTTCCTGAAATCCATGTCCAGAATGAAATGTGACACAATGCATTATTTTCGTACGGTTAATTGGCTCTCATACTCGGGAAAACTGCACTTTACCTGTCCATATAAAGACTATAATAGCTAAGGTTAGTTAATCCACCAATAAGACAGCGTTTTAGCTGGAATTGTGATGAATTCGATCAAAATCATTTGCGTTTGAAGACCATCATACAATATTTATTTCTTTTATGAGTTCCAATATTCCGATACCTTCTCTTGACCGGATGATAAATTGCGTTTTGATCAACGAACAAATTCCACCTCTCTGCAGTTCGACTCATAAGCGGTGAGGAGACGCACAAAGGCAGGGTGGAAGTCTGGTACAACGGTATTTGGGGTACCGTCTGTGATGATTATTGGGACATCAACGACGCTCACGTCATCTGCAGAAGTCTAGGGTATCAAGATGCCCTCAGCGCCCCGCCCTCTGCTTATTTCGGCCAGGGCAGCGGTCACATCTGGTTGGACAACGTCCACTGCACGGGCAATGAGACAAGCATATTGGATTGTCCACATAACGGTATCGGCAGACACAGCTGTAGGCATTATGAAGATGCAAGTGTCGTGTGCCTGCCCAATGGTAAGAAAAATATTGCTGTCTTCTCTAAATGATCATTAAACCTTGCGGAATATGAGTCATATGGGACAAGCCACAGCGTTTTAATTCTATTTATTTATTTATTTATTTATTTATTACGTTTTATTTAAAAACAGGCCTGCTTTAAAAAAAAAGAAAAAAAAAAGGACAATGCTAAAATACAGATACAGTATAACATGAAACTTAGTGCATAAACAATAGCAATAGGTAAAGCAACATAAAACAAATAATCAAAACATAGGGGGGAAAAAAGCAAAACAAACAAAACAAAACAAAATAACAGAAACTTTCATAATAGCATGCTATACCAGTGTATGCTAATATTCTTAGCATATGGATTTCGCCGTTTGCTCGTTTTTTATGAGCTAATTGACATTTTCTTCCAATTTATATACCTCTGAAGGATCACCTTAGAATTATGTGGTAGCTGCTAGCTCATATTTTCAAACTGTAAATCCCTTGAGTATTCAAACTTTAACCATATTCTGACCGGGGGGGGGGGGGGGGGGGTCATTTAGATCCCCTCCATTAAATGCACGACTGCCGCGCTATCGCAGCATATCGCGTCACATCGTTTTATGACTTTTTTTTTCTCTCAAGTGTCCCCCAATTTTTGAGACAAAGTTAAAGAATATTGGTGTCTAAATTCCCCTCACGTAAAAAACAAGCTTTCAAATAGCCCAGTCAGTAGGTTGATTTGTTAAGGCACTTATATACATTGAGTGGCCAACCATAATAATGTATTAGTGACAGTCATTTGATAAAAATGCAAGCTCAAACTTTGTCTATCAAATCATTATTTTGTAACACATGCATGGATAATGTTTAATTACGATGAAATTCTATTAACAGATGTTACTCCTCTGGGCCTTGAAAGTGGGGCCATCCCAGATTCAAGTCTTACAGCTAGTTCGTATTACACATGGTACTACTGGAATTGGCGTGACCAAACACCCAGGAGAGCACGCTTAAACCTCGACAGAGACGGGAATTACCGCTATTTAGCCTGGTCTGCACGTTACAATGATGCCAGCCAATGGATCCAGGTACTTTAAACCCATGCGGATGCGTTTCCAGAGGGTGTGCACGTGTGCGCGTGCTCTTGTGTGTGTGTGTGTGTGTGTGTGTGTGTGTGTGTGTGTCGGGGGATGGAGTAACAATGGCATGTCCAGGATCAAAAGTCGGATGGGAGTATTAAAGAACCCTTCTTTTACTGATCCCAAAATTGGAATGTAATTTTAAAATTCCACTGGCCCTCTAGATTTACTTCGTAGGGAATATGGTTTTAGGTGGTGGCTATTTTGTCCGACGGAAAATTATTTTAAAAAATCTCACACCTGCTAATTTAGGGAGGGGTATATCGATTGAGGTTCAGTTGTTTTGTCGGCTTAGTTTGCATTAATGATAATAATAATGATAATAATAACCGTTCTTGTATAGCGCATATCACGTTATGATATAACGTCCCTAAGCGCTTCCAAAGGGTTTGGATATTATTACCCTGGATTTAGCTCCGGCAGCCGTAATCAGCGCACAGTGCATTTCAAGGAATAAATCCTCCCAGGTACCCATTTAACACCTGGATGGAGAGTGGCAAACGTGGACTAATGTCTTGCCAAAAGTCGTTAGTGCCGGCTGAGATTCGAACCCTCAACCCTTGGATTGAGAGTCAAGTGAATGTTCCACTATCATACCACCTCCACATAATTTCAGATATCTTGTTGGCAAAATTGGTCCAACATCACATCCCCTCTCCATAACAATTTCCTTTCCACGCCTCTTGAACCAGGAGGGTCTTTCAAGTTTCTAGCCTTGTGGGAAAGGGGGAATGTAATTCTAAAAGATTTCTCGGAATAACGTGGTAGTTGCAGGGGCGTAGACAGGTCTTGAAAAGGATGGGGTATGCTCTGAAATGTCTTGCCACTCCATCTCCAACCTGCAACCTGTGTGGCTGTGCAGGGGGATTGGGATTAACTGTAAAGCTGCACTTGCAGTTGGCATGGAATGAATAATCATTATCATAATTCCCCAAAGAACGACACGATAACAGTTTCAAAATAAATACAACAAAGAAAACAGCATTTTAAAGAATGGTACATGTTTCGGAGTCATGCACTCATGCAATCATAATTCCATATTTGTCACGTTTGCTGTAATTGTATGAGCGACTGTATGATGCAAAGCCTGCGTGTCTACACGCACGTGATAAGTGTACTTTCTTCACATCTGAAGCGAACGAGTTTGGGAATGTTTGGAGAGAAAGACATTCAGAAGCTCTTCAAAGAAGCATAAACATGATAAAGAGCGCCCAATTGGGTTTCTGTGCCGATTTCTCAATATCTCGGTGCAAAAAATTGAATTATAGATACAGTAGAAAAACAGTTTTAATAATGGAACATTCGGGAATGTAGGCGCTTTTCTATACACATAGATAGCTGAATTATTATATATTTTTTCTTCCACAGTGTGTGGGTATGGGCATATGAGTGTGGGTGGGGGATAATTGTAAATGCTTTCCCCTTCTCAAAAATAGATGCATACCCCTTCCCCGCCACTTTCAGTAATTGTTCTCTCCTGGTAAATGTTGTGATCCTAAAAGTACATTACGTATTGAGTGACAAGAAATTATTTAACAGAAGGATATGAAATATCGTTATCATTAAAAGGTTGATCTTTTAACCACCTACAACATAAGTGGAGTAGCAACGCAAGGTCGTTCTGGTTATTCGCAATGGGTAACTAGCTTCAAGGTCGCCTGCAGCACAGACGGCATTACCTTTGATATTGTACAAGACTTCTCCACTGACCCCATAACGCACAAGGTATGTGCCCATAAGTCTTATAGATCTGAAAAGTAAGCAATTTATACTAGGCAGTGGGGGTGGGGGCCACGTAACGATGTCTTAGAAATATGCCTGAAACTTACTTACAGTGGAATGATAACTTATTGATACCATGACGTATGACTGGAATAATAGATAGGTTATAAAATTATGAATACGACTACAATATAACACCTCATGTCATCTAATTGCATAAACCATGCAAAACATTAATTCTAACATGTTTTAAACTCTCAGAAAAAACTATGATAGATATTGAATTCATTTTGGGGACTCTTGTTCTTCTTAGAGACATTTCGGAAATAAGTGTTTTCCATAGTTTTATCCAGTATTTCTTTTTTCTAGTATTTCTTTAATCTTGGTTATGAATACTAATCAGGTGACAATTTTAAAGTCAAACATAAGAAAAAGTGCAAAAATAAAGAAATACAGAAATAAAAATCAATATTAAAAACTGAACCAATCTTTTCCTTATAAGAAAAAAAAAAAGAACATGGGTCCCAAAATGAATTCAACATGTATCATAGTTTTTCTTAGAGGTTAATATATGCTCACATGAATTATGCAAACAGGTGACGTGAGGTGTCATATTACACTTGCATTCGTATTCATAATTGCATCACATATCTATACATTTATTGTTTGAATGGGCTATTATTTCATTTAAAGTAGGTTTCAAGAAGTTTTATAAGACATGTCGACTTGGCTGTAACCCCCCCCCCCCCCTTAACAATTTTCTTCGTAATTTTTGTTAAAAAAAAAAAATCACCAGTAAATCGTCGCCGGGATTCATGTTACAATATTAATGTTCTGAAAATTGCGTCTGTTCAGATGTTATATCAAATGCTCCATGATTTTCAGCTGATATGCTTTCGAGATTTTTGGTGTGAATTTATATATGTCTTTTAATCATTCATTGTTGAATATATTTTATAATCAAATAAAATTACATCTGAAGAAGAAAATGTATCAAAAAGGGACTGAATTGTCACGGTGGATAGTCGTCCTTCATAAAAATCAACAATTTCGACTAAAGCTGCACTTAGTTTAGAATTATCAAATTGTTTTAAAGGTATGGGAAACATTCGCCAACACGCCGAAAGGCATAAAAGGCAAAAAAGGAGTTTTAAACATTTTGACAAGACACTGATTCTAACTTAAACTAGGACCTTAGCCTTTTCTTTACCTGAATTATTCAGGTAAGGTAACCCCTTACGCTTTTAAACTTTTTCACAATAAGGTGATTTGTTGAATAGACTGTGCTATAATTATCATTATTTTGTTTTTAGTAAGCTTGTTATCACATTGTCAATAAAGAACTAATAATAAACATTAATTTCCCTCTACTATTATCGTTTGTATTAATATAATAATCATCATAAGAAGCCAGTTGTGTAACAGAAAATTATTTGTGTATATATATATATATATATATATATATATATCGATGAGATCGGTAGTTTTATAATGTCTTATATTTTTGTACAGTTTGAGCTCACTGTGCCGTCAGATTCGGCCTATTCCTGCTGTAAGATCAAAAACTTTGTCCTACTGTGCAAGAGATATATTTTGTATGATTGAAACAAACGATGATGATGATGATAATAATAATGATAATAATAATAATAATAATGGATTCTTGTATAGCGTTCATGTCTGGCACAGTTGCCACTCCTGCAGCTCCAGTATCGTTACCTTGGCTTTAGCCCGGCTGCCATTACAGCGCTCAAACATTTTAAGGAATTAATTTCTGCCAGGTTCCCATTTACTTCACCTGGCTCAAGTGTGGCAAATGAAGATTAATGTATTGCCAAAGAACACTAGGGCTGCGCCCGGGATTCGTGCCCCGTACCTTGTAGTTCGCAGCAGGGGCGGCGCCAGGGTATTTTGATAGGAGGGGCAAGACGACCTAAAGATGGCGTCATATTTTTTCTTCATTAAATAACAGGGGTAATATAGAGTTATATGTTTAAGACCTCTCTTTTTAATACTCCTCTTTCTTCTTTCTTCCCTTTTCTTCCCTTTTCTTCCTCATTTTCTTCTTTTTTCTTCTTTTTTTTCTTCTTTTTTCACTACTTGAAAAATCATTGGGGGGGGGGGCGGTCGCCCCCTCTGCCCCCCCTGTAGCGCCGCCCCTGGTTCGCAGTCCGGATACTTGTCCACCACACCACAACACATATTTTAAAACTTTAAACTTTCTTATCTTTCTTCTTTTTTTTCTCTTTTTTTTGCTCAGATGTTCATCTTACAAAAAATTAAAAAATGAGAGGTTGGAGAGATAAGTAAATGTCAATCGGTAAATAAATGATACATGGCATTTTTTCCCCTTTGAAGGTCTTCACCGGCAATCGTGACTACAACACTGTTGTGTA
This sequence comes from Heliocidaris tuberculata, assembly GCA_025618425.1. Lineage (NCBI taxonomy): Eukaryota > Metazoa > Echinodermata > Echinoidea > Camarodonta > Echinometridae > Heliocidaris > Heliocidaris tuberculata. The sequence goes on along the minus strand of CM046836.1, from coordinate 13,727,224 downwards.
CAACCCCTTGCCAGACCCAAAGGTGTGCCGCTTCGTTCGTCTTCTACCCATGACCTGGTATAGGCACATCAGCCTGCGTATGGAGATCTATGCCTATGGAGAAGATCCTGTCACGGGTAGGTAAAACTGTAGCCAAAACCCTATCGGCGTAATAAGACAAAATTTGTCCTCTTGTGCCATCGAACTAGAAAAGAAGTTGAAATTAATTAATGATGTTTTGTAGAACAGTAAATTAAAAAATAATAATAATAAAAATAAAAAAATGACGGGGGGGGGGGGCTAAAGAAGAACTATATCATGAGAAGACGAAAGTTGTTTCAGAAAGCAGATGAAAGGGGAATAGTAAAAGATTCAGACAAATCGAATAAAAAAGTTTTGAATTTTGAACTCTACCATTTTTGTACACAGATTACGCAACCTGTCCCTTTTATCAATTATTAAGGTCAAACAGATCAGTGTTGTTTTGGGGGAGTTTTTTCGCTGCAGGACAAGTCAATAAATATCATCCGTAATGTATCATTGAGAAAAAATATGATCTTTCATTTAAATTGGAAAGAGGGATATATTTACTTTTTGTACACACTGACTTGTATGACATCACATATCATGACCATATTGCCATTAGGAGATTCCTCATATCATTAGTGATCTCAACATTCAAACCTTTGTTATTTTGTCCAATTATTATTATTTTTTTTAGTTATCTATTTCTCTTATATTTCTGCTTCTGCTTAAGAAATTTTCTATGAAGACTTAATTCCCCTTTGAAACTTTAATTTCCATATTTTATTAAATTTGATTTTCCAAATGAATTTTGTTGCTTATATATATATATACTCAATAATGAAACAATTATATTAATTTTGCAATTTAATACGATGGTATCTTTATGAATATTGTATATTATTATGTCATTCTCAACAATGCAGTCATTTGACTGCCAATGTGAATGAATTTGAACTGTTCTTGTTATATTTTTATTCAAATAAACCATTCAAAGTAGCAAATTTAGAAAATGACATTGCCTCACAAAAAAATAGTTGCACTGAGTCTAGCTGCCGAGGCGCGAAGCGCCGATCGAAGCAGTTTATGGCCGGCTTACACCAAGCGTCATTTTGCTGACGTTAGGACCGCATCAGTGATTTGTACGGTCTTTTGCGCGTCATGAAGTATGGTATCGCTAAAAATTATTGCAAAATGAACAGTGCAAACCATAATGAGCGTAATGAGCCCCAAGATTTGAGGGGGCTGAGCCAGCAAGAACTGAAGAATTTTCTAAAGCGTCAGGAACGAAATACGTACTATACTCGTATATAAATCCTTTGAAGGGGGTACAAAGGGAGGGGGTACGGTACACCCCCGTCCCTTCCACAAATAAGAAGTCTTTGCACTTTCCTGTACCATGAAAATGTTGAACTTATCTTGCTAAATTGAATATTCTATTTTGCGAGGTCGCATAGCGACCGAGACAGAATTTTTAAAAACATTTTATAGTTTGAAACTTTGCATTTCAGACCACTTTTATGCACACAAGTATAATAAGCAAAGTCTGAGCTGAATATCCATCCTTTTCTTTTTTCTGTTATGGGGATAGGCAGCTTAAAATCATCGTTAATTTTTAGCGACTTTCATTTTCGGGGACGATTCCTCTCTGCCTAAGCATGCTAAGCTATGTAATACCTGTTTATAGATTTTGAAACGAGGGAGCGGAGAGACCAACTGAGAGGATTTTCTATTTTGAATAGTGAAATTTTGCATTCTAGAGCACTTCGGAGCCCAAATAGTGTGCTGTAGCCTTAACTCATTATTTACTTCCCTCAGTTTCGAAGGAAATTTCATGATAGTGTGTGATCCCATTGTAAAGGGGCTGGTTTGGGTATAAAACGAAAATTCCCCTCCTATAATAAAAACTTGTGGAAAAACAAGATGCATTGATTATTACATGGAAGGTGAGGTACTAGAAAATTCAGCGATTTATACGTTCTAAAAGACGTACTACCATGACTTCTTTAATCACAAAAATACATTTTTTTTCCAGCCAGGGCGTATATAAAATGGATGTCTTTTCTTTTCATCTTTCTTTCTTTCTTCTTTCTTTCTTTCTTTCTTTCTTTCTTTCTTTCCCCCTTCCTTTTCTTTCTTTCCTTTTTCTTTTCTTTTTTTTTCCTTTTCCTTTTTTTTTGATCGTGAAACTTTTTGTTTGTTTGTTTGTTTGTTTGTTGTTGTTGTTGTTTTTTTTGTTGGGGGGGGATTGCAATGCGGTATTGGTAAAATATACTGGTTCGCATGAACATGATTATCAATATACCTTGCAAGCTTGCATTTTTCTCCTTTGTACAAATTTGTATAGGGGCATCTTTGTGCTCTTTCAATTGGTGCCCGGGGCAAGAACCCCAACTGGCCCCAAAAATATATGATATTAACAAAGCAAGTGAAGCTACTCTTCAAAATCCATTGGAAACGATGATTGTATTTCTCCCTTCTCTTTGCAGTTAACTGTTCCGGAGCTAATCCATGTATGAATAATGCTACCTGTGTGAATGCGACATGTAACTGTACTTCGGCGTTTACTGGATTTTTCTGTGACACCTGCGTTGCTGGATTTTGGGGTGCTAGCTGTGATTTGGGTAAAGAATGTTTCACTTTTAAGCAGGGGTGGGTCCAGGATTTTGAAAAAAAAGGAGAATAATACCCCAATAATCTGACAAGCAAAAAACACGTTTGTTTGTTTTTTGTACATCTTTTGGGTGTAGATTTACAATAAAATCTTTGACATGCAAGACAAGAGGTTAATGAAATTTTCAGGTGCCTTTTTGGTCGAAAATTTGAAGGGCACGAATCGGCTGTGCCCTACTAAATCCACCAGTGCCTTAAGATGTTGAGTACAGGTAGGGGGGAAATGTTGTGACGAGCATTCTTTAAAATTTGAGTTTATATGAAAGAACTTCCCCGATTGCCATGATTGCAATTTCATAAGCATATTTACATGAAAGAAATTCCTTGAATGCTTGAGCGCCTTATCATGGTAGCCAGCCTAAAGCCGGGATAATAATATGATTGCAGGACCCTCATGGAGAACAGTTACATACTGATGAGGCTACTTTGGGCAAACAATTCATATCATTATCGTTGTAATTATTATTATTATTTTTTTTTTTAAATTATTATTATTATTATTATTATTGTTGTTGTTATTATTGTTATTATTATCATAATTATCATTATCATCATTATTGCTTTTATAATCATTACTATCATTATTAGTATTATTATTGTTATTATTATCTCTATTATCATTATTATTATTATTGTTATATGATTGCAGGGCTCTCATGGAGAACAGTATTGATACTGATGAGGCTAGTTTGAAAACAATAATTATCGTTGTAATTATTATTATTATTATTATTATTATTATTGCTATTATTATTATTATCATAATTATCATTATCATTATTGCTTTTATAATCATTACTATCATTATTAGTATTATTATTATTATTATCTCTATTATTATTATTACTATTATTGTTATATGATTGCAGGGTCCTCATGGAGAACAGTATTGATACTGATGAGGCTAGTTCGGGCAAACAATTCATATCATTATCGTTGTAATTATTATTATTATTATTATTATTATCATTATTATTATTATTATTATTATTATTATTATTATTATTATTATTATTATTGTTATTATTATCATAATTATCATCATCATTATTGCTTTTATAATCATTACTATCATTATTAGTATTATTATTGTTATTAATATCTCTATTATTATTATTACTATTATTGTTATATGATTGCAGGGCCCTCATGGAGAACAGTATTGATACTGATGAGGCTAGTTTGGGCAAACAATAATTACATTATCATTTTAATTATTATTATTATTATTATTATTATAATTATTATTATCATTATTATTACCTCTATTATTATTATTACTATTATTTTTATATGATTGCAGGGCCCTCATGGAGAACAGTATTGATACTGATGAGGCTAGTTTGGGCAAACAATAATTATCATCATTTTTATTATTATTATTATTATTATTATTATTATTATTATTATTATTGTTATTATTGTTGTTGTTATCATTATTATTATTATTATTATTATCATTATCATTATTATTGCCTTTATAATTATTACCATCATTATTATTACCATCATTATCATTAATATCATTATTATTATTACTATTATTGCTATTATTGATATATTATTATTATTATTATTACTATTATTATTATTATTATTATTATTATTATTATTATTACTATTATTATTATTATTACTATTATTATTATTATCATCATCATTATTATTATCATTATTATTATCATCATCATTATCATCAATATTCTTGCAACTATATCGATTACGTTTTTCTTTTCTTTTTTCGAAAATATATTAGCAGTTCTATTATTCGATTAACACTAAAATGCGCAAGACGATTCGTTGAGTTACACTCAAAGACTATACGATAAAAGTATTACTATACGATAAAAGTATTCAGTCCTTTATATATATATATATATATATATACAAGGATTTAATGAGACTCATGTGATTGTTTTGTCATCTTATCGGAAAATGAAGAAGATTGATCACTTGGTATTTTTTTTAATGCCTCCGCCCACTGAAGGTGGTGACGGAGGCATTGTGTTTTCGGGTTGTCTGTCCGTCCGTCCGTCTATCCCACTTTTTCGTTGACGTGTTATCTCAATAACCATTTGAGGTATGAACTTAAATCTTAGTGCTCGTATGCATCACCATATGGAGATGATCTGATTAGATTTGGAGTATATAGGTCAAATATCAAAGGTTATGAAGATCAATTTGCATGTAAATATAGATTTGTTATCGCGATATTTCTTCATTGAGAAGATAACGACAGTGCAAGGTCCATGCATATTTAAGATAAACTGACTATGCACTTTCCTTAAAAGCCGGCATAATTTCTATTTATACGAATATATTACAAATTTTCCTCTTTTCTCTCTTTATTTATTTATTTTTTTTATAAGACATTGACGAATGTGCCTCTAATCCTTGCCAAGCCAATGGTACCTGTAATAACGGAGGGGATCGGTATACTTGCGATTGTAATCCTGGTTATACAGGAATAAACTGTGAGCTGGGTAAGTCATTAAGTTCATTTAGCATTTCACAACAAAACAAAATCGCTGCTCGAAAACACTGAATAGGGTAGTTCATTCAGTAAAATCTGGTCTTTCATTGAGCTCTGTTGATACACAACAAACATACACAAGAAATCAAATACAGGAAATTTTCATCAAATAAAATTAACATTGCCACAAAATTAAAGGAGAATGAAACCCTAGGGAAAAATCAATTTTAATGAAAAAAAAAGGGATAGAGAGAAGCAATTAAAAAAAAAAAAGTTCCATCAAAATCGGTTAAGAAATGAGAAAGTTATGAAAATTTGAAAAGTCTCAATTTACTTTCTATGGCGATCCTCAAATTGGCAATGTTGCAACAAAGTGACAGGTTCAGTAGTACAACTCCCTTTATGTTTGTACACAAAATTTCATGTTTTCTCCTTTATCTCTAAAGATGCTGCTTGTCTTTTTGTGAACTCAACATATGTTGTGTCAAATACAATTTCCCATGATATATCTTGAGCTAAGAAGGAGACATGCTGCACCTTGAGAGATATTGGGGAAAATATGAAATTTTGTGTACAAAACATATGGAGAGTTGTACTACTACTTAACCTGTCACTTTGAAGCCTCATTGCCAATTTGAGGATCGCCATAGAAAGTAAATTGAGACTTTTCAAACTTTCATAACTTTCACATTTCTTAACCGATTTTGATGGAACTTTTGTTAAATTGCTTCTTTCTATCTTCTCTTTTCATTAAAATTGATTTCCCTCAGGATTTCATTCTCCTTTAATCAATGTAAGCAAATAAACGTATACAATGCGAGTTAATACAAAAGAAAGTGATGTGATGTGCACAAGAAATTAAATTAATCGATTAAATTGCTTTATTCATCGATCATTGTTACTTATCAATTGGAAAAATAAGTACCGTTGTCGCCAGTGGAAACAAACATATTTAATTTATTTAGCCCTTGAATATTCTTTTCCTCAACACTGCCGAATTAATTAATTATTTATGATACATTCATCATTTTAAAAAGATTTAAGAACTAAATTGAAGGACTTTTTTGTTCAAATAGTAAACAACGGCATGTTTCGTTTTTTTATTGCTATTTTTTTTGAAAAAACCTAATGTAGTTATATAAATATGCGTACTTATTCAATAGACAAGTCTATGTCTTTGGAAATTTGTTTAGGAAAAATAATTAATGCGAAATTTCTGACATTTTGCCTCATGTATTTTAATTAACGCGTATGTCCCTTCGCTCCCTCGCATGACGTTTTAGACGTTTGTCCAATTACGTGTAATGTGTATGAAAATACATTTCATAGATAGGGGCTTAAAGCAATAAGCCAGTTCGTAGATGCAATCTGAGCATGAGCAGATAAAGGTCATATGTGACAAATTCTAAATAGTGGAGTCATTTTATAAAAAAATAAGGCATGAACCTCACACAAATTACAACAGAAAATCCGACACATGTGCATTACCAATGAAGGTCTCCTCTACCATGCGTCTCAAAAAAAACTTTACACTTTTGAAATGGCTGCCAAATAAAAAAAATATATGATTCTGGGGAGAAAGGTTTATATGTATTGATAGCTCATGGACTCAACTTTCATATGACACCAAAAAGTCCAAAAAAAATTCATGCTTGGGTGAGCACTGCTTACTTTTGTAAAGGGTATGGAAATTAGGTTGCGCAGGAATGGGCCTTCCAATTTGTGAGAGGAAAGTCATTTGGAGCTTACGGAATTGAGGATGATATGAAAAATTTATGATCAATTGCGATGAGTTTGGGTTTGCTGAGTGAAATTGTGGTTTATGGGATTAACATTTTATGCATGAGTGAACAGGAATTGTATTTATTATTGTAGCACTGTAACTTTCCCTGGTAGACTCAGTGGTGTGTTCATGGGAGTCAGGATGGGGTGATGGTACATGGTGCAGGGGAGGTGAGATGTAGGGTAGGACTTTGTTGGGTAGATGGGATAAGGGGTCAAGAGGACATGTATGCCCTCCCCCCCCCCCTCTCTCTCTCTCTCTCTCTTCCTGGGTGTGCTTGTGCATATCTTGACAATTCATTTTCGTTGGTCTCCACTCCAAAATATCCAGACCACCTTCCCTTATCCCGAATTCTACCTACATTTCCCAAACTGGACTGGTTGCTATTACCCATTGACACCTGAAGTCAATCACAATCTATCAGTCAATCAATCAATACCGTAAATTAGACAATCATCATTCAGCTATCAATCACTTAATCAACAATGTATCAGTCAATCAGTCGGTCAATCAATTAATCAATCAATGAATATTTTGGAGTGGAGACCAAGCATATGCATTGTCAAGATATGCACCAGCACACCCAGGAAGCGAGAGAGAGTGAGGGAGAGAGAGAGAGAGGGGGGGCATAATGTCCTCTTGACCCTTGACCCTTATCCCATCCACCTAACAAAGTCCTACCCTATCTCACCTCCCCTGTAACATGTACCATCACCCCATCCTGACTCCCATGAACACACCACTGAGTCTACCAGGGAAAGTTACAATGCTGCAATAATAAATGCAATTCCTGTTCATTCATGCATAAAATTTTGATTTAATAAAACCATAGAATTCACTCAGCAAACCCAAACTGATCGCAATTGATCATGAATTTATCATATCACCCTCAATTTTGTAAGCTCCAAAGGACTCACCTCTCACAAATTGGAAGGCCCATTCCTGCGCAACCTAATTTCCATACCCTTTACAAAAGTGAGCAGTGCTCACCCAAGCATGAATTATTTTCAGACTTTTTGGTGTCATATGAAAGTTGAGTCCATGAGCTATCCATACATATAAACCTTTTCCCCCAGACTCATATATTTTTTATTTGGCAGCCATTTCAAAAGTGTAAAGTTTTTTTTGAGACGCACGGTATAACATGTAAAAAGTCCTAAGGAATCCAAGTGGTGGAAAAAAACTATCCATGGAAACCTTTGTGTGCGCTATGTGCGATCGTCACGGACTGACGCGTATTTTCATATACAGCATTCAGAACCGAGGATGCTGTATATGAAAATACGCGTCAGTCCGTGACGATCGCACAGAGCGCACACAAAGGTTTCCATGGATAGTTTTTTCCACCACTTGGATTCCTTAGGTAATCCCATTGCAAAATCGTTGTGTAGCGTGGGTCCAGTGATTAGAGGAATACATGGGTCATAACAAGGAGCTTTAAGAGCTGGAGTCACAAGTAGCTCATTCCCTTTGAACCATGTTCGATGCCGCCAAGGAAAAATATGTCAGGCATGTGCTTAACTGGATCTTCCTTGCAGATAAGAAGACAAAAAGATTCCTGCCTGGCTGCAAACTTACGGGCCATTTTCAAAGGAAAATATGCTTTTGTAATGATAATTACTTTTCGCTATCACTAGTCTGATGATATGAGCAGTTCACAGTGCTTGCCTTTACTGGGGGCAAGCGAAAAGAAATTGTACAAAATTCCATGATATATGAATCAAATTTGCGCGACTGGGTATGTGTGGGCACTAATCTGACATATAACATCATAATTAACTGTACTTGAACAATTGCAATTTTTATTTTCGTTTGCAGGGAGTAATCGGAAGAGTGTCAAATTGGGGATTTTAGGATTGTAAAATTTTACTTTTTTCCACAAATTGAAACTACTATCATACAATATAGCCAAATTTCTGGACACAAGTAGGCTTTTGTATTCAATTTTATCATATGTGAAAATTTCACTTTGTTTATTCAAATAAAAAGTGAAATATTCTCGATATTTCATTTGTGACAAAAATCCCTACTCAAACTTTCCCATGAAGTTGGCGGCATCGAACATCGGACATCAAAGGCTACAGCGCACCTGTAGATTCTTTTGCGCATCCTTAGAAAGGAGCAGCTGCTTGAGATAATTTGTTGCCAGTTGGAACTCCAGCTCTCCAAGCTCCTTGGTCATACCAGGTTGATGAAGTCAAGTGCGGAGCAAAGAGACTGAGCGGGGGAGGGTGTGGGAGCGGTCTTAACATCTTTTTATATTCCTTTAGGCCCCTCTCCATTTCTTTCATTCTTTCTTTCTTTCTTTCTTTCTGTCTCTTAATTCTCTATTTTTCTTTTGCTATAGTTATGGGCCATCGTGAGAAGGAGCACTTCGGCACCATTATGAAGTGTACAAATGTGTAAATGGAATAGCCCCCCAGTACCTATGCCAACGATTTATTAAGCCCCAATACTCTTTTGAAACAAGATCAAAAGCCACTGCATCCTTGCAAGAAAGGGGTGCTATTACCACTGAAAGTGGTAAACGAACTTTTCAGTACTTAGGGTCAAAGCAGTGGAATCGCCTAAATGCTGATCAGAGACTGGCGCCATCCCTCAAATCCTTTAAATCAACATTTGTTTAATATTGTTAATTCAATATTTAATATTAATTACCTGTGTGTTCAGTTTGATCCTATTCGTATTCACATTATGACTCCTAGACTTTCATAAAATTATATCTCTTGCATTATTGTTTCATATACCTTTGCTCCATTACATAATTATGTTTCGCAAAATTCTTTAATAAATCAACATTTTTTTTCTTTGTTAAATATTGTTAAATCGAGATTAGATAATAATTATCAGTATGAGCAGTTCGATCTTATTCGCATACACATTATGATTCTCATACTTTTCATGAAATTATATATTTTGCATTATTATTTCATATACCTTTGCTCCATGACATAATTATATTTCATAATAATTTCCTCCTGTATTTTTCAGCTCTGCGTTTTTAATTAGATTGTTAATGTTCTATTTTTGTAAATCTATATTTTTGTTTATGTGTAAGTCTATTTACCTTGTTGTATATGTCACAATCATGTATTGTTTTTTTATTATGCAGGGCCCTCAGTGAAAGCAGTTTTTCAACTGAAGAGGCTACCCTGCTTAAATAAAACTGTAAATAAATAAATAAATAAAATAAATATGAGTGCTGGGCTTGTAATGGGATATTTAGTGATAACTTGACAAAACATTTTGAGATTACCCATGCCTTGATTTAAGATCCATAAATTAATTGAATATATTATGTATGATGATCCCGGATACATAAATGCAAACACAAATTATAATTCGTATCAATGCTACGTACACAGTCTCCTGGTTTTAAAACTATTTTTTATAGCAACTCTTGTACATATTGCTGCTACATCATATAAATGTTGGCATTATTAAGTAACGTCAAATAATATGATTACTAATTAACGAATCACTTAAAATAAAACCTTGATATAACTTTCAAATTTAGATGATCAATGGTCCCTAGATTGGTATTAACTCGCCATAAACATTGGCCCGGATGAATGATGGTAATAATAATGACAAGGTAGTAAAACAAAGCCGATATGGGTAACATTTAAAATCCAACAATTTTGATTTCATAAAATTGTAAAATAGGCTACGTAAAAAATAAGCTTTTGGTGGGAACAAAGACAAAAAACACACAAAATATAATACCAATCATTGGCGGCAACTTAAAATTGGCCTATATAATGATCAGTAGGCTACCACTCTCTTTATGAAAGACAATACATTCTAAAAGTAAAGTGTTAAATCAACATTTGAAAGGATGATATCGTTTTTAATATGTTGTATCCACTATTATTATTGCTGTATCTAAGACTACATTAATGTTACATTCAGTATGTTTTAAGACATTGTCAGTCCATGGCCCTTCTCAATTTCAATTTTCACAGTTTAAGTTTTAGAATGTACGACAGCAAGTGTCCGTTTTTTGTTTTGTTTTTGTTTTGTTTTGTTTTTGTTTTTGTTTTTTGTTGTTTTCCAAAACCTTCCAAGATGTATTTCTATTTTTGCGTTCCACTACCGCATGATATATCTTTTTGCTTTTGTTTATGTTCGTTTTTTGTTCATCAAGAAAATGCCATTTTGAAGAAAAAACAAGAAGTCATTAGCAACCTCAAAATACGCCATATCTCATTTAATCCACCCCTCCGCAAATTAACATAAATAACCCGTGGTTGCAAGACAGCGTTCCCCAGTGAAGTTACGTAAAGAAAAGTAAGCTCGATAGCTCGGCTACATTTTCGATAGTTTTACTCATATCAAACTGCAAATTATTTTAAATGAAGTTTTCTGTTTGGTCATCATGCAGCCTCGTAGAACAAACGGATATATTCCATCTTAAAGTTAATAACTCTTCCCCTATTGTCTCCTCTCCCCCCCCCTCTCTCTCTCTTTCTCTCCCTTTCTTCCTCTCTTTCTCTCTCTCTCTCTCTCTCTCTCTCTCTCTCCCTTTCATCATCTCTCTCCTTCTCTCTTATCTACTCATATGCATGTTATTATTTCCATGTTATTATTTCCATCTTATGTTACATGACAACATATATTTTGAAATGTAATTACAAATTGTATTTGATATAATCAGAGAGCATCCTTGTAAGCTGTTGCTCAAAACTTTCACGGATACACAAACCTGATAGTTCGGCCAACTCAAGTTAATCACAATACGGTACATGTTGCTTTGTTGGACAAGCACACAACAAAGGAATGTGCATCAGGGTGTGTCCAACTGAAACCGAGTTGAACAATCTATGTGTATAATTGGCAGTGTTTGTGCTTATAATGCATGATGGCCGAAAAATGGGAAATGATTATCACAGATTTCAGTATTTTTCAATACTTTCCACCACTCGGATTCCTTAGGACTTTTTATATGTCATAGAGGTCATATTCATGAGACGAGAACCATGAGAACAGTTGTAATATTTTCTGTTGCAATTTGTGTGAGATTATTTTCGTAAAATTACTACACTAAAAACCCACTGACACGAATACTTGATAATGCTCATGAATTTCATGTAATCATTATTCAATAATGCACTAATTGTGCATTCCATGATATCCAGGTGGAAGTATTCTTTTTAAAGGGGGAAACAAAAGCTATTCATGAGGCACCTCTATCACTCCCAGAGTTATTTTTCTGAAGTGCACTTAAAGGGACCCCTCCATGCTTAAAAGATCTGTGGATATTTGGGGTCATTTGTGACATGTGCTAACTACGAACTGGTCTATAGTTTTTGCGCAGTCGCTACGCTCCTTTGCTTGAGCAGAAATCAGGATTTAGTTTAGTCCAATGTTTTTTGCCCGAGTCTATCTTTTTGTAAATGCATATAGCACCTTTTCATTCTTTAAAGTTCTATCCAATCATTAAATTTTCAATGATAATATCTAAATGATAATAATTACAGTACAAGGTATAGAAATGTACCTTGTACACAAGAAATTGTTCAACGGATATCCTGTTTATAGGAAGAATTTATACTTTTTACCATTCCTTTTCCTTTTAAAAATCGTTAGATGTCAACGAATGTGCGTCCAGTCCTTGCAGAGGTGGTTCGTACTGTATTAACGGTCCGGGGGTGAACATTTATACTTGCAATTGTTATTCTGGTTATGAGGGGGAAAACTGTACGGGTAAGTCAGTACCTGATTTCAGTATATAAGTTCCTCAATGTATTTTTTCTATTGAATATACTGATTAATTTTAATTCCTCTTGGGCGATAACAGGATTCGGTAGGTTTTTTTTTAAAGTGCAGAATTGCACGTGGCATGACTTAGTATTGGTTGACATACAGTACATTAGGTCTCACTTTCGTAAGGTCAGGTGGTCCGGTGATACCTCTTGCTTTTATAAAGACAAATAAATGATTACCTTTTGACCCTAGAAGACATGGACAAACGAATCAGAATTTCAAAAAGATTCCTTACAAATGCCTAAGATAGCACCTAATTAATTTATTGTGAAAACACTGTTTCATGTTTTTTTTTTTTTTTTGGGGGGGGGGGGGGTTTGTTGCTTTTTTTTGCAATGGTGCATTCGTTGCACGAAATGGGGAGATTCATAGGTAGTTTTTACATACAAAAAATTTGTATGGAATTTTCTAATGTGATATATTGATCCTTGTTATTGACGAAATTTTCGAACGTTTTTTTCTAAGATTTGACTCTTGTAATTTTCAAAAATAAACTTAAGCATTTGCTTCACACTTAATAGTTGTCGTACATAATATGTAGCAACCTTCAATTTATTTCAACAAGGCTGATATAATGATATAATATAAGCGCCCGGCCATGATGGCCCAGGAAGTCTACACTTATTCTATTTTACAACGTCATGTTTACATTATGTTTACATTCTTGTTTAAATTGGTAGATATTGACGAATGTGCATCCAGTCCTTGCGAAGCTGGTGGCATGTGTATTAACGAAAGGAATAGGTACACTTGCAATTGCCTTGATGGATACATAGGAATAAACTGTGAATATAGTAAGTTAGTTGTTGACATACTTGTGAAATTGGCGGGAAAATTGTATATTGATGTTGGTAATACTTGTGATGCTCTTTTAGAACTCTGTTGATAAGGCGTTTAATTAGTAAAACCCTATACCTTCAGTTCCACAGAGATGCTGCATACCCCAAACCAGGTCGAATACAAGACGTTTATACGATTATCATGGGTCTTGTGGGGGAAGCCATAAAAGTATGTGCTTTTTTTTCCAATAATTATTTTTGCACACAGTTAGGTGGGTTAAAGAAGGCAACAACACACACACACACACACACACACAAAAAAAAAAAAGGCGGGTAAAAAGAACACTGTTTGAAGGATTTAATTAGATTTGATTGTGCTCACATCAGGTAAGAAAAGTGCTTGAAAATTTCATAGTTGAAACAAAACTCATAATAACTGACGTATTGGTTAATTACATTCACGGGCTTTATTAGCGCAGGAAATAATACAATCAAAATGACAACTCGTTTGCAACAGGCGTTAGAATTTATAACCGAATTTTAACGTAGCCATTCATTCGATTTGTTCGATTAATTCTTGTAAGTCAGATGAATATGCTAATATTCTTATTTTCCAGAATTGTCTTCCCAATTAAATATCTTTCCACTTAAAAATATTATTAAGCTAACTTATTCATCTTTTATATTATACAGTAACAACCATCCGAAACGAGTAAAAGCAGAATACTTGGGTCCCCCATTGATATTCCTGGTTTAGCAGATCATTATTTTGTAAGAAATTCGGGTATATTATCATTATAATCATATTTTATTAACAGATGTTACTCCTCTAGGCCTTGAAAGTGGGAGCATCCCGAATTCAAGTCTTACAGCTTCTAGTGAGTATAACCATTACTGTTTCGCGGGAAGGGCACGCCTGAACCTCGCTAAAAAGGGGAGTTACATTGGAGGCTGGTATCCACGTTACCACGATGCTAACCAGTGGATCCAGGTATTTTGAAACTATGCATGCAGATGAGTCACCGGAAATTGTATGAGTAGGCCTATGGGCAGGTGTGTGCGTGTGTGTGTGTGTATTTTACTTTGGGAGCATTATATATACTCTGTGTGTGTGTGTGTGTGTGTATATATATATATATATATATATATATATATATATCACAAAATGTTCACAGGAACAAAGTTCCGACGAAGTGCAGTGTTCAAGATAGGTAGAAATAAAGTTCACAACATCGTATAGAATACACACACGAGGAGCATGTATTTCACTTCACAAGCGCTTTCGATTTATTCTCTTCAGGTGAAGTGAGCCTTTAATAGTTTTACATGACTTTATATACAAGTATAAGTAAGGAAATACCGTAGTATTCAAATGAGGACAAGATTGGTAACATTGTCCTATAGTTGTTTTTACGACATAATTAATCTTAGTCTTAATCTTAGATTAAGCGTTGTAAGTAGGAAGTCTTCAATGTTCAGTTTGTTTGAGAATCCTAATCCATACACCTCAACACATCGTAAAGCTACAAAAAAGATTCTTAACATGTAAAACATGTAATATTTCCTGTATTCATGGGAATAACAAGAAAGAGTGTGCGAAAATGGCGCATTGTTGGTCATGTCTTTTATTGTAATTACCCTACCATGATGTACCCCGCCCTGGGGTATAGGTTGCGTCATTACAATGGAAAGGTGCATTATTCATTTTGTTTTGGGTCATTTTAAAAGATTGTTTTGAAATTTATATTGTTTTTTTTTTCTGCTGGAAATATTTTATTTGTTTTCTGCACCCCTCATGTAGTGTATTGGATTTCAAGAGGTGTATGTTTCATTTTGATTTCATTTTATTTATTTCATTTTATTTTATTATATTTATACGTGCGACGTATAGTGTAATTTTGTGTTATCTTTCATTATATCCAGATTGAAACGATAACATACAGGTTTCAGGCATCTAATTTTACTTTAGCCATTAAATATTTTATCTTTACAAATCGCGTAAATGAAGAATCGAAATAACGTTCAAAATTAATTTATATGAAGCGCCTCTTGAGACTGATAAAATTAATTGCTGTTCTATTGTGATTATGTGATTTTTTCCTGCCGCTGAAGTTGATGATCAGCTTTTCGACCCCGCCCCTGTAAACTGATCATAAAAAGGGAAGGCACTAGTAAACCTCTGGTTGAATAGATTTTTAAATTTGCGGTTGACATGTTTTGACATTTGTGGTAAAGGGTCTTTCAATATTTTAGGGATTTTAATGACCAGGAAAACCTCACACACACACACACGCATACGCCTACACACATACATCTCATAATAACATATCTTACATAGCTGTTTATGCAAGCAATGAGGTTTTACATTTGCGGTTGACATGTTATGACATTTGTGGTAAAAATTGAAATTTTTACATCTGCAGGCGAAATATTTTTAAATCTGTGATTAAACAGAATTTTACATTAATTTTTGTGGGCGAATTTTTACATTTATGGTTATTTTTACGCTTGTGGTTGACATGTTATGACATTTGTGATTATTTTGACATTGACGGATGCAATGTTTTTACATTTGTAGTTACTCTTACATTTGTGGTAGATTTTTACATTCGTGGGCTCTACAGCCCCCTGGCAAGAAAAAAAAAAGAAACATATAATACTTATGGTTTACAACGATGTATAATAAGTTCATTAGTGCTCTAAAATGCAAAGTTTCAGCATTTCAAAATAAAGATTTTCTCATTCGGTCGCTACCCTCCCTCGTATATTAACAGGCGCAATGTTCCTTAACATTTAGAAACCCTGTCTACCATAGAGTCCAGGAGCAAGGGGGAGATGCCACCATCTATCGGGGGGGGGGGGGGGGTGGTGGTTTTGCCCCCCCCCCCCGTCTTATGACAATACTTCATTTTTTGCTACAGCTTTCCAGTGCTCTAGGAAATGTGAAGTTTCACTATTCCAAACAAAACCTAATTTTTATCACATATTCTCGCTGTATACGCTCCCTTAGATATACATGCAGATAGAAGCAGTGCATCTGCTATCAGTGGCGCTAAGAGCGAGAGGGGGGGGGGGTAGATTTTCCCCCTCTACCAACAAGGGGGCGATTTTTTTGCTCCCCCCCCTAGCAAGACCATAATTTTGCAGATTTCTAGTGCTGTAAAATGCAAAGTTTCAACACGCAATAATCTAAATTTTCATGTTTGTAGTAATCGTTTTTGTTCCCTCTATGGGCCCCCTCGCTAGACAAAAGGAATAAAATAAGAAAAGAAGAAATTATTTGGATGTAAAATTAGCTTTCTTTTGCTCTAACATACAAACCTTCAGCATTCCAAAATATAATAAAAATCGCTGGGTCGCTACGCTCCCCTGCAGAACATTGATATAAAACGACAAAAGAATAGAATGTCTGAAAACGTAGTATTGTCACTAGAATCTTCCAGAATTAGCTTATATGATTTATGAGTATTATTTGAATCATTTAACCCTCCGATATTAAACACAGGCTTCTATAATTTCGGTCGCGGAAATCATTCTTCTGTAGGAATATTCAGGGTTGTTCACCTTGAAGATGGTCGATCGCCTTCTTCACGTTGGCCTCGGCAATCAGAATTTTCAACAGGATCAAATTAATCTGGACCTCAAGGAAGAACAAAGTCATGGCTGGATAGAACTATCCAGCCATTTTTGAAAAAAAAAGGATATTGAATTGTATATTTATGTATATTTTAACATAATGTATTTGAATTTGTATACGGGAAAAAAAAACAACAAAAAACAAAAACAAAACAAAACAAAACAAAACAAAACAAACAACAAACAAACCAAAAAACAACCAGGGTCATTCACTGTTACCAGTGTCGGAAGTAATTTGAAAGGCAGGTACATGTACCCAGAAAACAGATATCCAACAATAGAGAAAATAAAATAACAAGGAATGTATACGCATGTTACTTTTCCAAATTCCCATACGGTAAAAAGGTTGTTATATGCATTGTTTTAATAAAGGTTGATCTGTTAACTCCGTACAACATAAGTGGAGTAGCAACGCAAGGTCGTCAGGATTATTGGCAATGGGTAACTAGCTTCAAGGTCGCCTGCAGCATGTACGGTTTTGTCTTTGAAACTATAAAAGACACCCCCCGTTATCCCAACAACGACAAGGTAGGTGTCCATTGTCTTATAGATCTGAAAAAGTAAGAAATTCGTATTAATCCCTTTCTTTTTTTATTTTATGACAAAAATAGTCAAAAAAAAAAAAAAATCTTCACGAGGAAGATTTTGTGAAGGAGGATATCTCCTTTGTTAACATGAGTAAGAGATACTAGCTAAAATTGCAATTACATGTACCTTTGAAACAATCACCATTTCTCTAAATTTATTTGGAAAACATACAAGATGACGTGTATAAGCCCATTTCTCGATTCACCATCCTTGAATAAGTACTCTCCTGAAAGGCGCTGTCCTTGAGAGGCTCTGGAGGTGTTATTAAAGTTACTTGTGACATGGGATTTTTGTGCAGGTGCTCTATGTTGAGGTTTGCCCCTTTATCTTGAAGGCAGTTGGCGGCGTCATTAATTTTGTCTAATGACCTTACCAAATTCACATGACAGTTTCTGTCTGAATTCATGTCAGTTTTCCTCAAGGATGTTATTGATAGCTATAAGTTTTCCGACATTTTCTTTTCGACAAGTATGACATGTTCAATGATCTGACAAGATAAAGGACCGGATATGGGCCGGTAGCTGGCTGGGTTGCCCTAGTCCCCCATCTTGTAGATACTGGCTACTCTGGTTTTCCTCCAGTCCTGGGGTAATTTTCCAGATTCATACTTCTGTTGGAAGAGGTGTATAGTGACTGATCCTGATTCTATTGCATAGTTATTGATCATTCTGGCAGGTATTTCATCTGGGCCACAATCCGCGATTTCACAATTCTAAACTTCTTTGGGTCTGTTGTTCGACTGTCTCCGATCACGTAATTTGAGAAGCAGTTATGAGCCTAGCCTCTCAAAATGCAAAAAGTGGAAATTCCTATCCCTATTGCAATTAAGAGCATTTTCTAAAAAATAATTTAAAAAACATAAGTTTGACCAAAATCAGCATTCTAAAAATACCTGAAAAGTAACTTTAGACCCATTTTAAAATTTGGAAACAACGTTTATAGTTTTAAACATGACATCTTTCTAAAAATGTATGTTTCCAAAAATCCTCACAAAATTTCCCAAAAGGTTATTTTTACCACTTTCCTATAGCAGTTTTCATTCAAAGCAAAAACTTACCAGAATTTAGTCCTAATATGCCTGGGGACATCCCATCCCGATAGCCCATGAGACCGAAATATCCAAAAAGGTCCACGAGACCGACAGCCCATGGGACCAGCACTTATCAGACAGACAAAGCAAATAAATACATGAGGAAAGATTATGTCAGTCCCATGGGCCTTCGGTCTTGTGAACCCACCTGACTGTCGGTCTCGTGGGCTTAAGCCTCAGGCCATTATGTCATTTGAAATTTGACTGTAAATAAATGATACACTGATACACATGTATCGAATGGCATTTGTTTCCTTGAAGGTCTTCACCGGCAATCGCGACAAGAACACTGTGGTGTACAACCCCTTGCCCGTGCCAAAGGTGTGTCGCTTCGTTCGTCTGCTACCTGTCAGGTGGAGGTGGCGCATCGGTCTGCGTATGGAGATCTATGGAGAAGGTAACGCATGATACATAGATATTGAATAATCTTTATATTACCTGAAACGTCTTCATCATCAATCGTGGCCTGAACATTTAGTACGGTGGCATAGCTGAAAAATTGTGCACTTTTGTCTAAGACCACTAAATTTGGCCCTTTTGTGAAGTTACTCATACTGATTAACATCATATATGGAAGCACTTCCAGAGCTGGTTTTATGTCGCAATTTTCCACGAAATTGTTCTGCTATTCGTGTATAAAAAGTCTCGTCCATGAAAATTTCGGACCCTACCGCTGCATGGTAGGCGGTAAGTAGACTTCATTCTGGAAAAGCATCCTTACATTCAGAACATGCGATGTCGCCCGGCATTTTAAGAGCGAATCTGTTTTGGTCGAGATTTACATCTCACCGGGACTGGAAAAAGAAAATGTTGGTAAACTATTAGGGTTAGCGTGGGTCCAGCCATTGAGTAGCCGCTTGTCGACGGCATATGAAGATGTATAGGACCTTAGGACCAAATGTGAATCTTTAACATGAAATATCTATAGCATTAGAAAGGAACATAAAATACAATATAGGCCCATTTAGTTTTAAAAGGATGTATTTTGTAACAACTTTACTTTATGTGGTTAATGGACTTGAGCCAGAGGGGATAAAAATGATTCCGGCTGTCGAATTACATTCTAATTAATGAATGATTCGAAATATGGAAGCACGCTAAGGTTACCATGGATAGACAGGCTACAGCCCACGAGACCAATTTCGGTCTTGTGGCACAGAAAGTAAACCTTCATCTGCCTGCCTTGTATGATACTGGTGAATGTCACTTACTTTAACTGAACTTTCTTGTAAATAGGATTTTTCCAAATTATGTGTACACTTGAACATCATATAGTAGCACGCTGAAATTCCAATCCTTTCTCAATTGACATCCATTTCAGATTTCACAGCTTTTGTTTGAAATTATTCTAGCAGCTTGTTTTTTAACTGTCTTAAGTTTATACATGTACGTTTGTTTCACTTCTCGTTTATACGTTCCTGTCAATTCGAAAAGACCATAGCCGAGATTAACCTACCGGTATAACCACAGTTTTAGTATTATGATCAAAATTGATATGTTACATCACAATGATTACATTACTGCTTGATATTTCCATTAACCAGTTGCCTACGGTAACCGTGTGGTCCCTGTATTAAAGGGTACCAATCACCAAAAATAATTTTGCTTTGTATTTTAGAGGTTTCATGTCGTTATACTATATTCAAAACATGGGCTTCAAATATTAATTCTATAAAGAGATATTGCAATTTCAATTACACTCTCTATAAGCGTAAAAGTGACTCGTGAGTAGACTACTCAGCGCACCCGTACGCGCTCGCCAAGATATAGGCTCGCGCGGAACCAAACTCGGAGTTCGGTTCCGCGCGAGCATTTGCATGTTATCCTTTATTTCCTTCATACTCATTAACTGTTGACATATAGAATACCAGACAAAGTTCTGTGAGGTTGATTTTATACTTTCTAGCTGTACACAAATTATTTTTTCAGGTCATTGGTACACTTCAAGTCTATATGAGAATGGGGCAATTCAGTAGTCAAAGGGTTAAGAGCACCATATTCGACCAGTAGTTGCTCTTGTTTACTGACTCTTAATGACCTTGGTGTTGCTCGAGGAGGTTTTGTAGGGTGTGTGACAAGCCCTTTTGTATCTTCACCATCTCGGTCTGCAGACTTGGAAAATTAAGGGCCTTTACTTTTTACCATTGTTGGCAAATTCGATTTTTTTTAAAAACCTTTGATTTCTGCTCGTTGTGACAGTTTGGGCTCACCTTTCAGTAAATTTGATCAGACGCCCCCCCCCCCCTCCATTCAAAGTGATCTAACAACACCCCGGGTTGCATTATCAACAAAATTTTCTTTGACAGAACAGATGATCTGTGAATAAGGCCAATATTCAAAATGTGAATAAATTATTATAAAAGCATGATTACAAGCTAGACATTTAAGTATCCTTAGAATGACTAAGGTCATCAAGGGAGAATACTATTCCATATGTATTTCGTCGAGTCATAATTAGAATTTATTCGATAATCATACTTTAAAACCATTATAACTATGATCAGGATAATATGATGTTAATGATAATGATTCATTATGATCTATGCAATTTAATCTATGTAATAGCTGTGTGATTTTTGTTTTAAGGTCAGCCCCCAACTATGCAAATGGTGGGTAGCATAATAGTCGTAGAAAGACTAGAAAATCAATAGAAAAGATATTGTCAAAGTTGATGTGTTATGCTATTCTAACCAACGAACCGAAGCAATACCCCCCAGGGACATATCGATGGATGTTGTATGCAACTCCACCGCCATGGCAGTGCTGATTAGCCGGAATGTCCTGGGAGTGAACAGTCGTAATGACAGCCTGATTTCCTTTAAACCTGATGACAGCTGTACCGGGACGTATTACGACAGTAACACCGTTTCCCTGGTTACATCTTATAATCAATGTGGAACGACCATAAGGGTAAAAAATAGTCATTTTCACCCGAGTTTCGAAAACATATCAAGATGAAGATTTATTATTTTCCTTTTGTAGTGTTATATGGAGTTTATCACGATATGTATCTATCGAGAGGAAGAAAGAAAGAGAGAGAGGGGGGGGGGGGAATGAAAAGGGAGATAATGATGATGATAATGAGATAGCATAGAGGGCATTTACAGGGGTAACAGTTTAAATTATGATAATTTCAAAAAGTGCTAAATGGTCTGACCTAAAGTACAAAGTTCATATTCATAAAATGTATGAACAATACTGAAATTACAGATGCGTAAAAAAACACCAAAAAAAAACAAAACAAAACAAAACAAAACAAAAAAAACTTAACCGTATGACTTGAATATAATTTTTATTATAAAAAAAAAGATTGAAGGGGCATTTAGAAGAGTCGGGTGATATTTAGTAGAACTGCTTCTACACATTTCACAGGTTTTCTGATTTTGGATGTTCTCTTAATTCTATTTTGATTTGATTGATTTGATTCTGATTCATTATTCCACACTCACGCACAGACACACTCACACACGCACACACACACACACACCCTCTCACCCGCACCCACACCACATAAATCACATAGATACAGTCATGGAAAAGTTGATTAGATCAAGAAAGGTTATACTGATAATGTTATTTTTGTGGTAGGAAGGAGATAAATACCATAATATCGTAAAAATTAAAACATTTTGTTTTAATATGTTATCAATTCAAGGGAGTACAAAGATTTTTTTTTTTAAATTGTCAGTTACATGCGTAAAATAGTACCCCTATAAAAGGAGCTTGGTCTAATAAATTTTTTCAGGGCTGTATATTATCGAGTACATGATTGAACTTACGTACAAAAATGCCTAATCATATTTAGGAAACGGACACAGAAATCATCTTCTCGAACATCCTGACGAACAGGAGCACGCAGTTGTCCTCTGCTGTGACCAATCGGGACTCTGTTCTTGAAGTACCCGTCCACTGCAACCTGACCAAGAAGCATCTATTGGAGGCTTCGGAATACGTTCCCAAAATTGGCATCATAAACTTCGAGGAAAAGGGCTTCGGTAGCTTCTCTATGAGTCTGGATCGATATCGTGACGGGAATTTCTCATCGTCATCGCTCGCCAGCGGATTAGAGGTGGAGATCGGCCACGACATGTGGTTCGCCGTGAACCTGACATCGGTACCCGAGCTCGGTGTTGTACTGACGTCGTGCTGGGCGACTCCGACACCAAACCCAGAGGACGATGTGAATTTTTTCCTCATACGACAAAAGTAAGAATTCAGTCTTGAACATTTACATTTACAAGTGGTAAGGGTTGTGTTTGAATTGCATATACAGAGGCGTCCCCAGGAAGGCCATATTTCATCTGGTATTGTAGTTGACCCCCTCAGGTTGAAAGGAGAATAAATTGTCCGGAGAAGAGGACCTTTGTGAAAAGGGGCATTTCTCCTCCAGAAATCCCACGGATATAATTAGGGTTGTATACTCGAATAATGATTTATATGAAAAATTTTGAGGGGATGGGACAGAAGGGGGAACTGAAACTCTATATAGCAAAGTGTGATTCCTCTCTGTCGATATTGTCAATATTATAAGTCTGCTGGACTTTCCTACATTCAGTACACATTATTTCTTTCTTTTTTTATTTGTCCCAGCATCAACAGATGTTTCAAAAGAACAAAATAGACACTTTACGGTCACCCGGGCTATGGTATTGAGAAAGGGGCTACAGTTTATATGAATTTAGGATAGGGATTACTGGAAATGGTAAGAATTTAGCGAGTCCGCTCGCTATTCATAAGAACCGCTATTCATAGAAAACCGCTATACATTTAACACGCGCTATGAATAACGGTCCTTATGAGTAGTTATGAACAGTGGTCCTTATGAATGGATGTCCTTATGAATAGCGAGGAAATTTGTCTATGGTTTGCTCGCCATTCAGAAGGACCGCTATTCGTACAAAAGCGCTATTCATTTAGTCACGCGTTATGGATAGAGGTCCTTATGAATAGCAGTCCTTATGACTAGCGAAGTTACCCCGAATTTAGTGCTTGTTTACGATTAAAAGTTTCTAGAATATAAATTAATTTTTATTTGTCCCCTCCCTCCCCCCCCCCCCCCCCCCCCTCCCCCGGGACACTCGACCCCAAAAGTGGTAGGTATGTGCCGCTGGCAAGACAAAAAAAGGGGGCTTCGGAACGAGCGTATCATGAAAAGGATGGTCTTCGGAACTACTAACATTTTGAAAGAGGGGGATCTTTGGAACTGGATTACAATATAAATATGATGCTACGGAACTGGTTCCCACAAGCTCCCATTAGCTATAATGTAAATACGCTGTGTCATGGCAAGTCTATGGTGTGTGTATTCATATTAAGCGGGGTTAATTCGCATGCATGCGCTCAGCATGGATGAAAACTGAATTCCTTGGGGTGGATTGGAACCGGATTGGAAGCAATGGGGAAAGCCCGGAGGAATTGAGCACCTGGAATGAAACTCGTTTTCAACTTTTCACCAAAAATGATATTCTTCGAAACGGGCAGGTGGCGGCCAGAACGGCCGGAACGACGGAATGAAAAAAAAAAATGCAGTGCTTTGGAACGTTTCCCTTCTTTTTTTTTCTCAACAAGAAAAAAATGGTATGCTATCTTTGGAACGGAAATCTGAGTGTAAATATGGGGGTCTTCTCTGTGGCACATACCCACCGCACACTATAGAGTGAGTCCCCCCCGCGGGGGATCCCCTTATTTACTGATGAGAAGTATTCATCAATACTTAATGATGTTGTGTCCACGTCATATACGGAACAGTCGTGGGCCTCGTAAAATTGCAACAAAACTTCGATTTATTCTTACGTCACTTTCTGAAATTCGTGTCATCATTGGTTTGTAGGTGTGCCATGGATGACACTGTTGCTTTCTTTCGAAATCTTGGTCTCAAGAAGGATGGATTTTCAGTTAAAGCCTTCTACTTCATCGGTAACTTCACCCAGGTATTTCACTTCGCCTATGTTACACGAAGCTTTAAATTTCACCATGCAAAACACAAGGTGTGAATATAATATTTTGAAAGGATGTCCAACTTATTAGCCAACGAGTTGGCCCCGATCTTTGTTTTTTGTTTTTTTAAGCCAACAATAACGAAGGGGAAAAAGTCCTCGGAGTTTTAAATTTACCGGCAGTCCAGGGAAAACAAAAATAGATTCGCCAAATAGTCTCCCCCCCCAAAAAAAAAATCGAACAAAGTTAAAAAAAAAAAAAAAAAAAAAAGGAGGGGGGGGGGGGTGGGAGCGTAACTTATTTCATATTTTAGAGATTCAGAAATATATTTTCTTTGAATTTATCGGCAAGGTGTTGGTGGTTCCGGATTTTTGCCAACAGAAGGGAGGATATTATTTGTCACTCGCCCGCTATTCATGCCCAACGCACGCCTATTGCGTGTTTTGTTTTCACCTCTATTATTTACCGAAAAATTAAAAGATCCAAACCAGTAATTGAGGTGTTGATTAATTTGTTATGAATGCTCTTTAATTTCTGCTCACCCTTTGGTCTACAATAAATCAAGTCCGTTAAGGTTTAGCGAAAATGCCTACAAGCAATGTACATGATTTGGATGTATAGAAACACCTAATTTACTTGCAGCTTATATTATGATGAAATATATAATTGAGATCATCAGTGTATTCAATAAAATAAACATTTCAGATATTATTGCAATGTGTACAAAACTCCAACTATAAACTGACACTGTAAAACTGGGCCAGTGTCTAATCCCCCCCCCCCCAAAAAAAAGACACGTTGATGGAGATTTCCATATTCATTAACATCAAGGGCATGCAATTTTCATCTTTTCATAATTTCCTAATTTTGAGTGACACCGATTCATCTTTGATCAGGTCTATTTTCACTGTGAAGCCGTGGTGGGAGCGGCCAACATGACAATCACAAGCCGTACAGAGGGCTGCACCTCCGGGAGAGGACGTCGTAGTATCCCTTACGATCACATGTCTCGACCTCACACTCTCTCCACTTTCGCCGTCTTACTCCACAATCCAACAAAGAGTGCTGAAAAGGGTAAAAGAAATATGATAGAAATATGATAGAAGTTTTTAAAAAAAGAGCAATTCAAAGTTACATATTTCCTGGTACCCTTTTCACTATTTACCGAGTGTATTACAATAATACATTATTAACATTATATCTAATTCGAGTGCATAGTAATATGAATAATAGAAGGAAGAATGGACAGAATCGTTTAAGTAGGAAGACTGTGGTGGGTACGCCTGAACGGTTTAAAATCCCCGCTTTGTGAAAAGCGATAAAAGTTTTATTCCCTTTTACAACACATGGGAAGTGTCCATTGAAAAAAAAAACCTTTTCATGACTTTCAACCAGGAACGGAGACACATTCTAATTCTACATTCATTACACAAAACATAGTTTCACGAGACATTTCATATATCGTGGATCTGATGTTACCCATAAACACCCCTAAATTTGGGTGTCGCGAAGTTTGTATATATCAATGTGACTCCTTTTTTTAATATCGCGGATCATTTTAATAAACAAACGTTAATTTTTGGAATATCGCAGTGCCCATAATTTTCGGCGACTGGCCTGAAAACATTTCTCTTTTCCTTTGATTACGGAATGCGTCCATATTTTTCAAGTTGAGTTAACTAGACTGTACATTAAAATCAATCTGCAGCGCATCCCAGAAACAAAAAAAGAAATTCGAAAACAAAGGTTAATTGTGAACAAACTATGCTCTTTTGTTTTTCATAAATTCTGCTTTCAAATGATATCTTGATGGTATCAATTCCACACTTACTTTACGAAGCAAAGTTGTTTTGAAAATGGCATGTAAAAATCTATTAATAAAATAACATCCGAACATGCCGTAAATTAAATGATACAAAAGACTTCCATTGTTTGATGAATTGCATTCAATCAATAATCACATGAAAATATGGGCCAATACATGGGGTGGCAGGTACATCCCCGATTTTCCCCAGATCGATAAAATGTCCCTCAAGCGAAGAAAAAGTGCGGAGCTCTTGTGATGGAAAAGGTTCCCATTCTGAGATACAAAATTTGCATCTGATATTTTTCTGCCTTATGTGCCCCTTACACCATACTTTTCCGTTTTATTACGATGAAAAATGCAATTTACTTTAACCCATGGTCCCTGTATTAAACCTATGGGGAATATGAAAATTCAGTAGTCAATCCCTGCCGGAAAGAACAGAGTGTCCCACAGTGTCCCACAGTGTGTTCACAGTGTGAAACACATTGTGAAAAAACAGTGTGAAATCATCATCACACTGTTAAAATTCCAGCGTTTTAACATTGTGAATCACATCTTCACATAGTGAGCGAGTAAATTCACACTGCAAAATCGAACATCACTATACTGTAAACACTGTGGTAAACCACACTGTGGAGGTGTCCACAGTGTGAAGTCATCTTCACACTGTTACATTCGAGCGTTTTAACATTTTGAATCCCATCTTCACAGAGTCGACTATGCATGTGAACACACTGTAGGACACTGTTCTTTCCGGCAGGGATGGGTTAATGTTATGGAGCTACCATCTTGCTGTGTTAATAAGTGGCCGTTCCGAGAATGCAAAAATTGCTGTTCGTTACGGCTGCAGGTACCATTAAAGTATGAAACATGAAATTTCTTCCCCCCCCCCCTCCATCGACAATAACTCTACTATCATTTGTTTGATGATGAGAGCATTACAAAAAGAAACACTCGAAAACAATTTTCTAATAAGGTTTGAAAGATTCTTTCAGGTCATGTTCGCATGTGAGCCAAACGTTTTCACGGTTTTCCCGATATTTGGCGCCAATGCGTTTTTACATGTCATTTCCAAAACGATAAGATTCTGTAATGCATGAACGGATGTATGCCATCAAGATATAATTTGAAGGCATATTACCTCTACTTTTTCTGGAAAATAAATAATGATGTTCACAGAGCATAATTGCTTGATTACAATAACCCCTGACAAGAACTAGAACCTTTAATACAGAATGAACCATGTAGAGGTGTCGTAGTCGAGTAGTTTAAGCACTTCACTGGAGATGCGGAGGTCATGAGTTCGATCCCCGGCACGGCACTTGTGTCCTTGAGCAAGCATTTTATCTTCATTGCTCCTCTCCACCCAAGTGTTAAGTGGGTTCCCGGTAGGATACGAAAGTCAATGTGATCATGGTGATTGGATTAGCATGTGCGCGCCCGTAAAAAGGCGACTTGCTGAGAATTCTCCCCAGTTGAGTCGAGAAGGTGCATGCATTGTGTGCGGGCAAGCCTGATTCAGATGACCGGGGTAATAATTCATCTGTGTAGAAAATTCATTCATTCATTTATTTTTTATCTCATGGGGTGGAACACCCTAACAGCAAAAGCTGGTTTCCTTATTATAGGGGTCCACTTATTATTAGAGCGCTTTTAAACATCGTAGATGTATTAGGCTCTATATATATCCAGATTATTATTATTATTATTATTATTATTATTATTATTATTATTATTATTATTATTATTATTATTATTATTATTATTATTATTATTATTATTGTTATTATTATTATTATTATTATTATTATTATTATTATTATTATTATTATTATTGTTATTATTATTATTATTATTATTATTATTATTATTATCATCATCATAATCATCATCATCATCATTTAACAAAAAACTTTAAAAGAAAATAACACGACCACCTCTCCTTCGCATTTCGTCCACCTAGAAGGTGTCCACCTCTCCCCCCATAGGCGGATCCAGAGGAGGGGTCGCGGGGGTCCGGACCCCCCTTTTTTGGCGCCGTTTTTTTTTTTTTTTTTTTTTTACTTGGCGCCGTCTTTCTTGGCGTTTTTTTTTTGTTTTTTTTTTTGTTTTTTTTTTTTTCCCCAGAAATTTTTCCGACCTGATCATGCAAGATACTGCATAGGCCCTATTCATTACCCATTGTTTCATTCTCCGTCGCAAAGTAGGCCTAAAGGCCACCGCACACTACACGACCTGAGGTCGTACGACCTAGAGGTCATACGACCTAGTCCACGACCTCGCAAAAATTCAACATGCCAAAACCTGGGACCTGATCGTGCGACCTGGTCCTACGACCTGAAACTTGGGTGTTTGGTGACGTCATACCGTAGTTCGGAAGGTCGTACGACCTCAGGTCGTGTAGTGTGCGGTGGCCTTAAGTACTGTACTGCCATGCCAGATCAGATATGCGGCGCGGCACGCATAGGTTTATGCATGCGACTTTTGATCGTACGTACGCTGTCTTGCAACTATGCTTGCAACCCTCGAGGAAGCAGGCTGCACGCGGCATCATTCAACTTCAAGTCACTCATTCGAGGCAACTCGTCATCTAGACCCCCAGTTCTTAAAGTGCGGCCCACGGGCCACTTGTGGCCCGCGAAACGATTTCATGCGGCCCGCCAAAAATATCTGAGTAAGAAGAAAAAAAATCTTGTTTTAAGAACTATGTTGATACATAATATATCATCCTAACTATTGGTAAGAATAAAAGTATCAAAATTTTTTGCTCGCTCGCAAATAGCGTATCATATTTATCTGTTCCCTGCCCTACCACATATTATTATAGTTTTTTTTTTTTTTTTTTAAATCAAACAAAGAAAAAATAAGGAGGGTGTATTCTAAAATCGTTTAACCGTCCTTAGATGAGCCATTCGGGTATGTATGCATTAACGTATGTGGCGGGGGATGGGGCCTGGAGCCCTCTCCCTCGAGAATATAAAAAATTTTCCTGCATTTGGGCACCCACCATTTCATATGTGGGCAGTGAAATGGTCTCTTTGTAATTTTTTATATCTAATCTAAATTAGCACATTTTGACGATGAAATTACATTTTCACAATTCTAAAGTGTCAATTTTTTTTGCTCGCAAGCTTCGCTCGCTCGCTGAATGATAATAATAATAATAAAAAACAAACAAACAAACAAAAAAGAAAGCTAATACACAATGACTTCGGGCAAGATTCGTGAGTCCCATGCGTCTTTGTATGTATATATCATACTCTGTGGCCCGCGACGTAATTTCAAGAATATTTCTGGCCCTCCTAACAAAATAATTAAGAACCCAGATTCTAGACAATACCAAAGCACAAGTATCCATATAGGTAAATAATTTTTGTTTGGCCCAAATATATAAATGCAGCTCTGCTGCAGGTTGATTAATAAAAACTTTCGGCGCTAGTGCAGTTGATTAAGTAGTGGGGACATGCATCCCCGCCGTGGCCGGGGCGCGGGCCGGGCGGGGCCCGTTCGCTCTGTTCGGCCGCGAAGGGAAAGCATGCCCCCACTACTTACTCAACTCACGGGTGGGCGCCGCACTGCGTGCGGCGGCTGTCGCAGTTAGGGTGGGCTCTGCAGTGACTGGATCTGTTTATGATGATAGGAATAAGTGATTATTTTTGACAATCTTTGTCACTCTTGTTCAAGGTCAAGGTCATCACCAACAAAGTATGATTTTGACATAGGGTAGCTGTAGGGAATACAAGACCGTAATACAGGACCATCAGAAGAAAACTGTCCTGTCAGCCCTGGCTTTGGAATAAAATATTGCTCTAGCGCCATATAGGTACACTGTTACCATTTCTGCTTACTTTGTCAGTAAACTTTTCATCAACAAGTCCATATTCACCAATCTCCTAAGATAAGAGTTTGTCGTGCTCAAAATTTCGGTAGATATAAATACTGGTTTTTCAAGGAACGTAGTGGTGTGTTAAACTTATAAAGAGGTGTGCTATAAAAATGGTATTAATAACATTATTATGAAGTTGGTGAACTATTGTACTGGTCAATTGACCATTGTGCACAGTGTAGAGTGCGTAGAGTGAACCTCAATGAGGACATCCAATCAATTTGTGTAGGTAATACAAGACCACCAATATGGCGACTAATGTTATGCATAATTAATGTGTGCACTGTGTATTGATAATTTGTGTAAGCTTGCTGCTAGGGGTTTTTTATGTTTATGAAACTGAAAGAAAATATCAAATAATATTCAGAATATTGGCGATAAAGAAATATCCAGGCAATTAAGCGATATTTGTTGGTACACGCTGAATTTAGATCTGAAATTTTAAAAGCCTTAAGGTCATGAAATGGAAATTTTTGACTCATCATGAAATTACATGCATCCTGTTATTTCATCTAATCAAATTAAACATTAAACAACAGTAAATTTCAACAAATTCAAACCTGCATGAAGAAAATTTTCACCTTTTTGCACTGCATTATGAGATTACTAGAGTTTGGTTGGATGTGTTAAGTTGTTTTAACGTCATTTTACATCTTTCTTTTTAAGACGTATTTCAATGTCATTTTACAACTCTCTGTAATCTTTAAAATTATCATTGTCAATTGTTCAGTATTGATGTACTTAAAATCATCAACAACAAAATGTAAAGTTGCCGGAGGCAAAAGTAACGGCACATTGAACATGTTGAATGCCGTTTAAATGGTAATTAAATTTATCCGATGATAAATGCTATAACATTTTTGGTTAAAATTGCAACAGATTTTGATGAAACCAAAACATACTCTCCAAAAAACAATTCTTTATTGGTATTTACATTTCCAACGAAATATCATTTTCCTCAACAAATATTTGAGATTTCGGTTGAAAATGTAGCGGTCTCGTATTACTTTCATGGGTAGGGAATAATGGACCATTTACCTATGACGTCATTAAGGAGATTATTTCATTAGGTAAACAAATTTTTGTCATTATTTCGGTACCCTGAGAAATAAAAAGAGTTGCTGAAAGCATTGGTAAACCTTACTAGTGTGTTTCTGTGTTCATGTTTATGCAAATTATGCAAACGTGCTTAAGGGTCTGGTATTCCCTACACCTACCCTATGGTTGTACATCGCAAGAAGTGAACTTCATGTGTCCATATAAAGGTTAAAGTTGTGAAGGTCAAGACTTAAAGTCACACAAAAGGTCAAAGGTCTGTCAGAGTCAACAAAAAGGTCAAAGTCACGAAATTCAAAGGTAATGACAGGTGCTCGGGGGGGGGGGGAGGAGGTTTGTTTTCTCCGAGGATTTTTGATATATTTTTTCTTGTTGTTGATTGGGAACGCTTGAATCTGATACATTGCACCATGACTAGTTTTGTGATACAAAACTTATTTATTTTGCCTAATGAGTAGATGCTGTGGTTGATTGTTAAATCCTGTGAATTTTCAGCAAAACTGGTATTGGTACTGTTGTTGATCGGCCTTGATTGTGAACTCCTGAATCTAAGGAACTTTCCCTTTTTTGTGTTCTTTTGTGATTTGTGATTTATAACTCGTGATGATGTAAACACTTGCGAATTGTTATCTCAGGGATGGGAGGAGATAATATAGATGATATTTAGTGAATAATTCTTCATTGCTGTAAAATGTGTACATGTATCACTAAAATTTACTAAGTGTGTTTGTACAGCATGCGCACACCCAATTCCTAGGTTATCAACATAGTACTTCAACATTGAAGAACCAATCTCAAGTAATAAATCTCCAGATTTTATTCTTATTTGTCTCACTGGACTGTTTGTGTTGATGCCACATGCCATCTGAGGTCCTGCACAGCAATGCCGACTGGAAAATCTGGGAAAACTTTTAAAAAATATATATATACATATATATATTAATACAGTCCAATGGCGCAAATCCCGGAGGGGATGGGGGATGCATTAACCCCCCTCCCAGTTCTGATGTACGGGGGGGGGGGGGGGTGGCCTGTACAAATATACCCGCACTTTTTGATAAAAGATGGTAATTTGCAATCATTATATATGTATTTTCCATCTCAAATAAACAATAATTCCATGTAATATTAATAGATTAAATGTAATTTCAGTACAAACTAAGATATTTTCAGGCTCGTATTATCAAATTTTTGTGGCGCGCTCCGCGCGCCCAACTATATTTCAACATTAAAATAGTCAAACAGGCAATATATATATATATATATATATATATATATATATATATATATATATATAAGTGTGAGGATGAGAGAGGAGACAGAGACGTGGGACGTAGCTGTACTTCAACTTTATTCAAGCTTTCGGCCTTCCCGGCCTTCTTCAGGATCTGAAGACAATACAATGCAAACATAGCATACACACTCGTATAATTTTGTATATTTAACAAATACGTACAATTACATATTTATATAAGCATAATATGGTGATATGCATTAAATATTACAATTAACTTGTGTGAATGATAAAAACATGGCTCTAAAATATTGTACAAAAATGAAATGTCAAAGAGCTTACCTAAAGTGAGGTTTCGTTACGGCTTACTGATGTATATGTGTGGTATTTGGATGTGTGTGTGTAAAGGAGTGCGGTCAAGTGTGAATAAATTACTGACCTTTGACACTGTCTAAGGGGAAACTGGGATAGCAGGTGAGTGCGAGAGGGAGAAGGAGAGAGAGAGAGAGAAAGAGAGAAAGAGAGAAAGAGTGAAGGAACGCATTGGGATTCGGTTTGAGTGAGACGTGGATAAGGGAGAATATTGTTGATCATAGACGAATAATAATAATCTATTGTCACTGAGATATAGATCTCAAACTGATATGGTAAGTAAGCCCTGGGTGGTTTAAATATCGTAATCAATATTTCAATATCCGTGAAAACTAAATAGTTCATACTCAGCGTGTAACTTGTGATTTAAGTCACATCATAAATCCTTCTCCCTCTCGCACTCACCTGCTATCCCAGTTTCCCCTTAGACAGTGTCAAAGGTCAGTAATTTATTCACATATACATCAGTAAGCCGTAACGAAACCTCACTTTAGGTAAGCTCTTTTACATTTCATTTTTGTACAATATTTTAGAGCCATGTTTTTATCATTCACACAAGTTAATTGTAATATTTAATGCATATCACCATATTATGCTTATATAAATATGTAATTGTACATATTTGTTAAATATACAAAATTATACGAGTGTGTATGCTATGTTTGCATTGTATTGTCTTCAGATCCTGAAGAAGGCCGGGAAGGCCGAAAGCTTGAATAAAGTTGAAGTACAGCTACGTCCCACGTCTCTGTCTCCTCTCTCATCCTCACACTTATAATTTACCGAGACGCCGTCGAAATGTTAAAGTTAGGTATCTTCGCATCTATATATATATATATATATATATATATATATATATATATATATATATGCCTATAGAGGCGCTTCCGTTTGCCAGAATGATAACTTCTCACCCTTTGGACCCCCCCTTTTTTTAAAACCTGGATCCGCCCTTGCCCCCCCCCTCCCACCCCCGCTTTTGACTGGTCATACGCTACGCCAACCGCTTGACTCACAAAATGAATAAACCGGACCTGAGAATACAGCTTCTAAAGTACATTTATGTAACATTACCAACATGGAATTAATACATACATGGTATGTATGTATGTTATAGATGATTTTTTTTAAACCAAATGTTGATACGTACAGTTTTATTGACTGTACGCGATTTCCATCAAGATTAAGTCAATTTGTTGTCATTTTGAGGATTCCAAAACCTTCCAGTGCACATTATGATCAATTTTCCCAGTGGATTCTAGAGGAATCGACTAACAAAATGATAAATATGGCCGAGGAAATCATATTACCTAAACACGTTTTCCCTATATTTTTTTTTCCAGATTCACGAATTAGCCGACCAGCCGTATTGATTGGTATTTGTGTTGGGGCTGCCGTAGTCGTCATTGCTATCATCGTCGGATTCGTAAAAGCACCAAAGCCTGCCCTCAAACGCCCCAGCAACAAAGTCGCAGATGCTGTTGAACGATGATAATTATGAACAAGAAAACAAGGAATGAACACCAACATTGCGTAGACCTATAGCCCTCAAACTTAACAAATTCTAGTTCCAGGGGACATGTTTTTCGGCCGAATGTAGCCTTCTTTGAAATGTGGAGAGGATATTGAATTGATCATCCACTATGTATTTTTAATAGAATATCAAAATACTTAACTTTTACAATCCCATCTGATCCCTCTATTGAAGTATGGAGTCAATGAACTGGCCTACCCTGCAAGGTGAAGATCTAT
The DNA here is from genome assembly GCA_025618425.1 of Heliocidaris tuberculata. NCBI lineage: Eukaryota > Metazoa > Echinodermata > Echinoidea > Camarodonta > Echinometridae > Heliocidaris > Heliocidaris tuberculata. The sequence continues at coordinate 13,692,389 of CM046836.1, read as the reverse complement.
AAATTGTTTCGTTAAATATTTTATCAAAAGTGATAGATATGTGCAATGAAGTTGTATATTCACAAAGGTCTGACGTATTTCTTTGTTTCTGTAGGTTCCAAATTGTTCGACATTTTTTGAAAATTAAATTTATAGAAAATCAGGATTATATATAAGGGGGAATTACAGTCCGAATACAACTGCTGATTGTAGTGGAAGTATACGTCTTTCGGACATGATACCCATACATGGGTATCCTTGATAAAGAATAAAGTATATAATGAATACTGCACTGACATAACACTATCACAATTCCAGTTATTCTGTTCTTTTTTAAAATAAACCCAAGAAAACTCATTAATTCATATACACCTTTGGTGAAAGTTAACAGGCATCCGGTATAAAAATTTAGATTGATGTTTCATTTGTAAAATATAATGAACATGTATTCAAAATACCCTTTTAAGTTCAAGAAGCAAAATAAAATATTCCAAGAAGTTTTTGATGCAACTCGTGATTTACTAACCTCTTCAACTCATTCATAATCATTGTGGCGTGAACAATGTACTATTGGAAACAACCAAACATTGTTTTAATTGAAAATAACAACTGTAATGCTTATCAAACTTCTCAAATTTCAAGTTAGGCAACAAACACCAAACTTTGATTATATGATATTCATACTAGAAAATCAATGCTCAACATTTTCTTTAGGTTTCTCCCCATATTTTGATTTTATTTGATATGGCCACTATGCCTCAATAAAAAGAGATGCTAAAGACACTAAATTACCTTTATGTTTGTGTAAATGATATTGATCTTAATTCTTGACACGCTTTTTGTAACAAGACTTGAAGTTAATTTGAAAGCTTGCCATGAAATGTTCAGGTGACACTAGGGCACTGGTGATATTCAACGCGCTCTTTTTGTAATACTTGAAAATGCTACGTCTTATGAAAATGACCATAACTTTGTAGTTTTAGTTTACATATTTAGATCCTTGTGGAATTTATACGAAATTTAGTTGATACCACTACAACATTACTTACAAAATTTCACTGATTAGTTAAGTTAAGTTCTTTTTGAGATATTGCTGATAACAATCTTGTTGCATTTATTTTTAGACGTGGTTAGATATCGACAAAAGCTGACTTGGAATAATTAGAGAGGAAATTTGATGTGAAAGAGCGAAATGGAGGCCTATATCAAAGTGGTTCCACCTGAATATTAACATTTTTTCCAGTCATAATAAGGAAGCCTTGTTAAAATCAAAGAACATGAAAAAAGGGATATCGTCGAAAGTGACAGAGAAGTCATTCGTATAATCAAATGAAATACCGAGTATGAACTGACATTCTAACATTTGGACATTCTCAAAATTACTCAAAGTCAAAGACAAGAAATTTACCAAAAGTCGGGGAAAAGTTGTTAGAAACACTACAGCAAAACACAGGGAAAGTATATAAAAAGTTAAACAGAGAATTCATTTGAATGATCAAATTTCAATTTTTCAGTGTAAGTGGATATATTAGCAATATTTTCGTAAATGAATATTGATATTTATTATTGTGGTTGTGGTTGTTGTTGTTTTAGGTTTAGCGGCGCTCGTCATTCAAATTTGAATATTTACGCCTATCTCTAGTCTTATTTTATTCTAACCCACTAGCCTTTTCACATGAAACTTACCAATTTTCAAGAAGTTTAGATACACAACACATTGTTTTGCGGTGAGTCATTTAAGAAAAATTCTGCAGTTTAATGCAAAATTTTCCAAGGTTCGAGGTGAAGTTATTTTGTACTAGGTAATACAGATAATGTTTTGCTGTAATCATGTAAAAAGAAATTTGCTGTGCGAATTTCGAATGTATAATATTAGTCTGATTGTACCAGTATATTTATTGGAAATATGCATACTGTATTTTTGTTCATGGTTTGAAGTGATTTTGTTCTGTAGATACACAAGACAATGTTTTGCTGTCAATTATGAATTATGTAAGATTAGATTTGCTGTGCATGTTTAGAATTTAAGGCGCTTCTAACAGAATAGTAACCGGAATGTATCCATCAGAATATTTATTGGAAATTTGGCAATCAATTTGAATGTTTAGGTTTAAGCCCGTTGCACACTAGGAGTTATTCCACTATACCGCCATTTACCCCAAATTGATTGTTCATTGCAAAATAATTCATGTCGCAGTATAAAACGATGAACGATAGACCCCTGCAGTGGCGGATCCAGGGGGGGGGGCGGGGGGCCCGGGCCCCTCCCCTGGGACCAAAAAGGGGCCAAAAAATGCTGAGGACCTTTTTTTTTTTTTTTTTTTTTTTTTTTTTTGCTTGTCAGAGATTTTTTTAGTGAAAAAGGGGCCCAAAAATGCTGAGGACCTTTTTTTTTTTTTCTTTCTTTTTTTTTTTGCTTGTCAGAGATTTTTTGAGTGAAAAAGGGGCCCAAAAATGCTGAGGACCTTTTTTTTTTTGCTTGTCAGAATTTTTTTTAAAGATTGAGCCCCTCCCTCAAGAAATCCTGGATCCGCCACTGGACCCCTGCCATGGCTACAGATAATTATCGCGGGGGGGGGGGGGATACTTCCATACATACGCTATATGTGGATGTGCCGCCCAAATGGGTCGCTTTTTCACAAGAAATCCCTAAACATGGGTCCCGTTTTCTACAAAAAAATCCCTAACATGGGTTCACATTTTCAACAAAATCCCTAAACATGGGTGGTATCCCGAAATCCTGTGTCTTGTGTATTTTTTCAATCCATTTCTTGACTCGAGGTTTGAGGAAAGAAATGTAAGAAAACTCACAGAAAAATCTGAAATCTCCGTTCAAAATCTCTGGTACATTTACTGCTGCAGCATACCGGTACCTATACGTGTCGATGTCCCGGACGAGCCTGGCCTGATCGTCTGCGCAGTGAAAACCCGCGAAAATTTTACACTGTCAGGGTCCAGTTTTTACGATAAATCCCTAAACATGGGTACCCTTTTTCTGAAAATTTGCCCCTAAAAATGGGTTAGGGGTTCAAGGTCCCGGCCTCACATCCCCGTCAAAAAAATCTGAGTACCCCCCCCCCCCCGGTTGTCACTCAAATGATCTGTGTGAACTCATTGGTTTGTGCAAATTGTTACGTCGATGTTCTGTCGAAAGTCGATTTTCGGACAAATCCGTAACTTAGCGCTAAACCATCACACCCTCCTTCAAGGGGATGCATTCTGTAGCTATATAGATATTGCGCCTGGACCCCTTCTGTGCATGTATATGCTCAGTGTCCTTCAATGGCGCTATTGAATTAACGCCTCTTGTGCAATGGGCTTTGCAGTGAACCTGTCATGTAGCGTCATGAAAATCTCCCCGCCACAACGTGAGTAAAAAGAGCTTTAATCGGAATAAGATATGAAACGTTTTCTTTTGACTGAAACACAGGCTGAAAAGGAAGAGACGACGAAAAAATTTTGCTGGCCGTTAGGGGGCGGCAAAAGGCAGTACACGGTGGCGTGAATCATCTATAAAAACTTGCTGTGCACCAGGGGCGGTAATCCCCGGGGGGAGTTGGGGGAAGAAAAAAATATGTGTAGCATATAATGAGTAAAAGCTGCAACACCCTGATTATGCTCTAATTTAGTGCTCTAAAATGCAAAGTTTCACTACTCGAAATGGGATATTTTCTAGCTTGGTCACTACGCTCGCATACTAGTGCTTGAAACTTTACAATATTGCAGAAGATCTCTAAACCGTACTATTTAGGCAGAGATTCTTCGGTGTTTTACAATAGGCAACGTAAACTCCCGCTTGGACCTATTACAGGGTCAGTAATTCAAGGGGGACGGGGGACGCCTCTCCCTGGAAAAATTCGAAGAGCTTGCCCTCCCTCTCCCCTGAAAGTGAGAAAACTCAGATCTTTTGTGTGTAAAAAGTGATTTAAAGCTTTGATTTGTTAGTGTACTTATGATGCTCCAAAAAGCTGTTCCCAATCGCAAAATTTTCTCTCTTGGCCGCCAGAAAAAAGTTTTTATACTGCAAAATGAAAAACCTTTTTGGGGGTAAAACATCACAGACCACCGCTCCCATCCCCCCCCCCCCCCCCTCAGTCGCTAGTCTCGTCTCCCCGGCTGCATGTGACAAGAAATCGCCGCCCCTGGTGTGCACGTTTGAATTATATCTTATATCAAAATTTGAATTGTATCTGTTTTGTAGATGATAAAGAGAAATAGAGAATGGTTGGTGTGAATCATTTATAGACAGAACATTGCTTTGCCAATATGAAATGTTTAAGTGTACCAGAATATTTATTGGAAATGTGCATTTAGATTCGTTTCAGGTTTAAAGTGAATCTGTCAAGTAGCTAAAGCAAGGCAATGTTTTGCTGTGAATCATTCATTTAATCTGGTTTTGTAGATGATAAAATGAAAATGGTTGCAGTAAACCATTTACGCAGAAATTTTCGATTTTGAAATGTATATTACTGCCAGTGTACCACAATTTATTGGAAGTGCATTTAGATATAAATTCGTTCCAGGTCTAAAGTAACTCTGTTATGTAGATTTGAAGAAAAAAAACGTTTTGCTGTGAATTTTTTATTCAATTTGCATGCTGTGCACACTTGGAGATTATTCATTTAAAAAAAAATCTATACCTTTAGGTCGACAGCGCATCTGTCGTACATATTACAAACGACAATGATTTGCTGATAAATATTTATGAACTAATTTGCTGTGAATGTTACATAGGCGGATCCAGGGGCCGAGGGGGAAGCCAGGGGGAAGTAGAGAAGAACAAAAGAAAGTGAGAGGATGGGAGAAGTTAAAATATAAGCAAGGAAGATAAAAGAAAAAGAGAGGAAAAGAGAGAGAAAGAGAGAGAGAGAGAGGGAGAGGGGGGGGGGGGGTGGGGGGGGGGGGGGGTGAAGAAGTGAGGAAGAATGAGTGAAAGAGGCGAAGATGTTACCGAAGCATATATTTTTAAGATGAAATTCTTGGCGTTCCTGCATAATTATGTGAAATACCAGCCGGGGCGCTCTGCAAATTTTGTGGTACCTAAAAGAAATGCCAGGGTCCTCTACTTTGAGAGGCAACAATATGATCTTGGGAGCTTTGAGAGCCCGTTCCGAATGTTCATGTACACGTATTTCATAACTATACGGTATATAGTATTAGAGGGAATGGAGGATAGCTCTCCACACGTCGAGCGTTACCTCCCGGGAGGAACGTTCTACCAGTAAAAAACATTCATATTTAGTTCGAGGGGATCCCCTTCGACATATCCATATCCAGATATTCTGCTGTTTCAAAATGGAAGGTGATGAAATAAACATTCGATCGTAAACAGGACGTATTTTTACATGCCCTTTATAAGAAAATCTCGGCATTTTTGCGTTGGGATTTGCTAAGTGAAAAATGTTACGTTAACATCATTTTGGGTCTAGAGCCGAATGGATGTGCGCTATCAACAAAGCCCCAACGGAAAAATGTGATGTGAGGTGTTGCAAGAGGCTGTCCGATCATTTTGTCCAGCTCCGAAAAGAGAGTGGATAAGTAAATTTCAATAGAATGGAATCAAACTTTCAGCCTCCTATGCCAAACTTGCATAAATTAGGGTAGGGAAAGTAGCTCTTCCATACGCCGAGTGCTATCTCCCGGGAGGGGCATTCTACCGGTAGAAAGCATACATGTTTAGTTCGAGGGGATTCTATTCGACATTTTCATATCCAGATATGATATTTTGCTTTTTCAAAGTGAGAGGTAAAAGAAAAAAGAGGATAAAATGAAGAAAAATTGCGATCATTAAGGATTATGCGCCCGAAAAGCTTTGTTGCTTTGTTTCCTCACATTATTATGTTGCTCCATGCAGGATCTCGTAATTTCGCACCCAGTATTAGATATAATATAAAATTTTGAAGGGCTCAAGATTTGAAATAATTCTCGTTGCTTTGCTCGCTATCATGTAAGTTTCATCAGCTCTTGTTAAATATTGCCCCCCACCCCAATAATAGGACTGAGCGTATACAATCTCATTTGCAAAGGTTCAACATTAATTTGGAATAAATGTCAACTTTCGGTTGCCTTCCTAATTACTCGACTATTTCTCAATGGTTTCCGTTAACGTTTACTCAAGTGCGAATTCTTCTGGGTAATTGCATTAAAATTGCGTTTTATGGGTTTAAAAATGCAAAAGAAAATCTACCGCTTTAATTTGCTCCCTCGCTTGTAGATAACGTAGATAAGTTCGAGGAGGGGGGGGGGGTGGTCGCAACTTCATTGTTTTCCCTGTGCCACTGAATTCCTATAGATACGCCAATGAATTAAAAAAAAAAAAAAAAAAAAACCTGAAAATCAATTGTAACTCTTCAGTACATGGTTTGCCATAGACTTAAGCAAGGTTCCCACTTAGCCGAGTTGGAGTCTCGAGTTGTGCCGAGCTGCGCGAGCTTGAACTCGCGTGAACTCGCGCGAAATTTGCCTATTTTATGAGACTTGCATGAGTGATATACGACGCAACATCGAGTTTACTACGATAGCTGTACGAGTGAACCGAGCGCGAAACGAGTCACACCGAGCTTGGTATGAGTTGTGATGACCTGTGTACGACTTATCCCGATCTATCAACGAGTTATCAAGATCTTGTTACGAGTGATAAGAGCTTTCTACGAGTTTCATACGATCCAGGGGGGGGGGGGGGTGCATATTTTTTGGCGCTCTGCAAAATAAAGATGGATGCCAGAAGCGTTTTCGCTCTGCTTGAGGGAGAAGAGACCTTGATCTTCTGCACAATTTGTGTGACCCTGTCGTCAAGGAGGCGCCGCAGAAAAACGGATGTTCAGGAGGAGACCAAAGTGATGCAAAGGGGCCATTCTTAGTCTCGTGTATGACAAAAACCCCAGGCAACTGGGCTATTGTGAGCTCTATATAATGTTAAAAACCTTCCAAGTGTGTTGGTTTTTCCTCTATATATACAGTAAATACAGACATAGGTACATGGATTAAATAACAAAAAAAATTGTCAATGATGATACCTGTTCTACGTCAGAGGTCAACACGTTCAGGTCATGTGCGTGACCTCGCACAGAAGCAGGTTTTTGAAACTTACATTTTATCTTTAAATCTCTCTGAATTTTCAGAAGCTTCAATGTTCATATTAATGGTAGTTATATTTCATGGTACTATTTCTTAGAAAATAGCATTAATTTTGTTCGAAGTTGCATAAAATTTTTGTTATGTAATATTTTGTATCATGATGTATGGTCACGTGTGTGATATACCATAGGTAATGTGTACAGATTTGGTGAACTATTGAAAAAATCATAATATTTAGTATTTTTAATTCATTTTGCATGAGCTCTATATGAATTATCATCAATACGGTAGAAAGTGATTCTCAGATCTTTTCTTTATGAAAAATACACAGGGAACACACAATTTATTTTCTTTTTCATTTTTATACATTTATGGATATCATTTATTGATATATTTATTGAGATACCGTGGAGGTGTTTTGCTCTAGTAGATAAGTAACCGTGTAACCCTACTGCAGATCACAAGGTATGGAGTTCAATTTAATTGCCATTGCTCTAACGTCCTTTGGCAAGACATTTTATCTGCATTTGCCATGCTCGATCCAGGTGTAAAGTGAGTACCTGTAGGATTTATTTCTTGAATGCACTGAGCGCTACGGTTGTCGTGCTAAAACCAGGGTAATAATATGCTTGTAGGGCCCTTAAGATGAGCAATATTTAGTATTGATGAGGCTACCCTGGGTAAACAAGACATATGATTATTATTATTATTATTAATTCTTCTTATTATTGTTATTGTAATTATTATCATTATTATATATAATTATCATTAATATCTTCTATTACCATTATCATTAATGTTCAGACCAAAGAATCAAAGTAAACAAATCAAAAGTTTTCATGCTGATATACAAGTATATTCATCTTCAGCTTGTTTTCTAAACTTAATTGTATAGGGTTACGCAATCAATTCAGAGGATTAAACAAGAGGAATACAAAAAGTGAAAACAGAATTAATAGGTCAAGAAACTCAACAATAATATAGATGAAACAGACTGTACAAATGACTTGCCCAGTACATATGCACTTGACCCTTTGCACTCAGGTCACGTGTGTGACAAAGTTAGTTGGGCGATATTTAAAGAACGAGAATCATACTTGGAATAATATTTGGTGAGATGGAGGACATATACAAGTTAGCTTATGACAGGAAAATATAGATTATCCAAATTGTATTTTTCAAATAGCATAAACTTTTCATGTTTTGGAGTCACGTGAGTGACATTAGAATGCATAGACAAATTTCCCTTTTCCTTCAACTTAATTGCTTGCAAAGGACCTAGGAAGGGTATCATTTCACTATATAGTGACAACTATTAAAGCTCATACTGCGAGATGACTATTATATGGTGAAAAGGGGATTTAAAAAAACAAACTTTAACTTATGCCAATGTAATTGTATGAAAATTAGCATAATTGGGTCTTCAGTTAATGAAAAAAATATGATCCATTTAACTTTACACATTACTCTTCAAGAATATACTATTCTAAAACAGCAAGAATTAACTTCTTTTTTGTCAAAAAAAAGTTTCACTTTACAAAGAATGGCCCACTACCGCAATGTCCACTACAGCAATGTCCATTATCGCAATGTCCACCACTCTTGGATTTCTTGAGCCGTGGCATTTTTCTTGCCTTGTTTGTTGGTAGTTGTGGAAATGGAATGGCGATGGCCTATTTTTCTGTGTACACGTGCGTTTAGGGTTGAATAAATGTGTTCTATCTTGAAAATACTTTTGGGAAAATGTAAATCGCTGCATAGTTATAGGCCAGCTGACATATAATGGTGCGCTTGCAATGCACTCTGAATAAGCTCATACGAAGCTCGCTGTAAGTCGCCTTGCTCGATCTAAACTCGCTGTAAGTCGCCGTGCTCGATCTAAACTCGCGCTAATCTCGTGGGCAACTCCGCCTGACTCGTAACACAATCGTAGTGCTCGTATCCCACTCTTGGAAACTCGAATAGCACTCGGGTATACTTGAAGGTGGCGAGTTATGAAGAGTGCATCTCGAGCTTCTTACGAGTAATGCGAGTATGTTGCGAGTATTGCGAGTATACTACGAGTTTAAACGAGTTCAGCACGAGTGACAACGAGTTAGTGAAAATTTTGAACATGTTCAAAAATTTTGGAACTGCTTGCGACTTCAAGGAGAGTTGTGCAGAGTTCCAACGAGTTACGCCGAGCCGTGCCGAGTTGTTGCGAGTTATCCCGAGTTACATGAAAGGGACTAGAAATTGGGATCCCATGTGTGTTTGCATCGGACTGAAGGCCATAAAATTAGATCATACGAAGTTGACCGAACTGCCCGAACTGCCGAAAGTTAAGCGACCTTCCCCGATACCACATTCATAGACGTTGTACAAGTCTCAGGATCATGATACAAGCCTACGCATGTACAGTACAGCTACTGAACTGATTAAAAAACGGCTGGTCGCTAGAAATGTGAGCAAAAACGGCACTCCCCGCCCCATTCTAACCCCTATAGGCTCTTTGCAGGTTGTCTTATCATAATAAACCGTTTGAAGTGTATATCACATTATTTTCAGTTATACCCAACGGCTGGAAAGGATTTGCACTTTGGCTGCTGACATTTCTGAGTGACACCTCTGACATAAGGTCAGTGTGTGTGTGTGTGTGTGTGTATTACACGCAGTATACACTATGGCACTGCCACTGACCACTGACCAACACACAGCTTGCAATCAACATACACCGGGATGTATGTAGAGCTGGAGGTCAGATAGAGTTCAGCTATTCCTCACCGCTGATTGGTATGTACCGTGGTTGAAGACACGCCCACGGTCACTTCACACAAATTGTCATATTTTCCGAAGCAAACACACATGTCAGCTCATTTGCTGGTCACTTGAAGAGCTTTACGCGAGTTATCGCGAGTGCCTCCTTGAGGCAACTCGCCACAACTCTCCATAACTCGCCACTATAACTCGGCTAAGTGGGAACCCTGCTTTACGATTGATATCAATCGTAAGATTGATTTATCGCTTTATGTTACAGGCCCTCTGACAGCACCCCTGAATGAGGTAAGGGGTGGTAAGGGGAGGGTAGGGTACACTCTAGTGTTAACTCACCATTTAAATGGGCCGAGGAATGACAACTTTTTCAAAATGGTAGATTAACTCTTTTAAACTGCTGGATTTAGCCTTTATAGTGTTGTATCCAGCATGTTAAAAGTTTTTATCTACAATTTTGAAAAAGTTGTCACTCCTCGGCCCTTTTGAATGGTGATTTAACACTTTAGTTTTTAGAGTTGGTAGAGCCTCTGTAATTCGCTCAGCGGCAAGCTTGTATATCTATTTCCTATTTAGGCCTACATCATCTCCACTGTTCACTATAGTAAAGCATGCGGGGGTTAAGTAGTAGATCTACATTTTATCCAAAATCATTTTTTTTGGCGAGGCTCCAAAGACATGTTGGACCGACCCCCCCCCCTTAAAAAAATTGGGGAGGGGGGGGGGGGCAAGCATGCAAAAAAAAAATGTTTCCAGCGCGTGTCTAAAAGCAAAGTTGTAGTGAGCTGCGTGTCATTTTTTCAAACCTTTTTCCTTACCCCCCCTCCCCCCCCTCTCTCTCTCTCTCTCTCTCTCTCTCTCTCTCTTTGTCAGATTCTATTCACCATTTTTCGTGTTTTTGCAGTATGGGTGGGGTGGCCCTGGACGAGGTGATCCACTGGAGCCTTTCAATTGAACGTCTAATATATAGTCTCTCTATATACACCTCGATATACACAGTTATGATGTCCAACACCCGTATGGGTATATTATCATTCAGTTGTTTCTCCTGTCACCAACTTTTCTACTGCGATCCTCAGATGTCATGGGTGCTAACGTTTGCTTAAAAGTAGGGGTAGCCGTCAGTGGCGGATCCAGGATTTCTTGAGGGAGGGGGCTCAATATTCACCCCCCCCCCCAAAAAAAAAATGTCCTCAGCATTTTTGGGCCCCTTTTTAACTCAAAAAATCTCTGACAAGCAAAAAAAAAAAAAAAAAAAAAAAGAAAGAAAGAAAAAGTGGATCCGCCACCGGTAGCCCTATAATTTTCCAAGCTTTTGATTTACAAACCCATATTAAACTGGTAACGGTTCAGATCAAGGTCTTTTACGTTTGTTTGTTTGTTGTTTTTTTGCTGTAATTTACTGTGGATGATTTAAAGCCATTATAACTCCCTTAAGATCCCCATTCTCTCTTAATTTCTCATTTAAAAAATAAATTTAGCTTCCATTTCAAGTGTTTTACAGGGTTTTATTATTTTTTATTTTTATAGTCTATAAAGGGCAGAGATGCATACATGGTTAGCTATATTAATTTTTGAAAGATTAGTTTGGGCAGCCGTCCCCTCTGCGGGTAGCGAAATGGTCCAATAATAAACAATGTGCGGTATATGAGACGAAGAGGAAAAGGTGGAGAATGATTAATGTGGTGCGTATAATAGGAAATTGAGAAATAATCATGAGGAAAAAGGCAAAAATCAGAATAAAAATCTCTACCGGTACATGCGTTATACAGTACAGGGTGTGTGAAATTTCAAGAGCGCCCTCTTCAAATATTTTCTGTTTGATTGTCGTCACGAAAATGTTCGGATGGCATCATTATTTTCCTATGTTTTGTTGATATTAATGGATTTTGCTGCTATATAGGTGAAATACAAATTTGCACTTGGAAAATATTATTTATTCAGCCCGGAAACGAGGAATCGTCGTAGTTTTCGCTTGATTTACCGAGTTATTGCACGACAAGTTGCACGAAACCAGGATTGAATCTCGGCGGGGATTCGAGAACATCAGAGCGGGTGCCTGTCCGTGTGTGTGTTGTCGCGCAGCCGATGAGTAATTGCGAGAACACAGCAAGAGATTCCATCGCACTGAAAGTTCTACCACCGATGAAACTATGGCGCTAGCAAATAGAGAAGGTGAGTCATCGTGACGAATACCCTTTAGAACCTGATGCATGCACTTTATTCTATCAACAGGCAATTTTAAAGCAATACTGAAATAAGGGCTTCTGTATTGACTCTTTTTCAGTGTATAAAAAATGGGTCAATCTGTCGCTGATAAAATTTAGATCTGTGTCAGCGTCAATGAGTGACAGTCTACATGGTGTACTACAATACATTAATGTATTGGCATTATTGCTGTTGATGTGCCTGAGTGACGGTCACTGACAGTCTGACCCTCGCAGTGACTGGCAGTGGACATGGTGGAGTCTCAGTGACTTTGATCATACATGTAGATGTTTACTCTCTAGTTGCTTGTCAGTGATGACCCTTCCATTGCATGATTTGCAGTGCAGCATGTCATGATCATATGTATTTGTGCTGTAAATTGTAATGAAGTCAAAGTTTTTTTTAATAAACATTTTGAATTCCCACTTTTTGGTAAAAACAGAGGCAAACTGGAGAATAGAGGACCAGACACGCGTACTGTGTTCAATACTGTGTTTTATACTGTGTTTGACGGTTTATTCCATCAAGAGACACGTGTCTGGAGTATTGTCACGCACAGTATTGAATACAGCACGCGCGTCTGGTTCCCTATTCTCCGGGTTTGCCAAAACAGATGTTTATCAAACGTTGTGGTCAAACCTAAGACTACATGAAAAGCGGGCAATTGTTTGTGACGACAGCCTGTCTTACATTGTAATATCTTCCAAAAAGTAAAATCGCACTAAAATAATGCAGCATAGCCTAGCGCATAAAGCAACAAAATGTATATTGGGCATAAATATTCACAATTGAATGACATACATGTACGCTGTTAAAACCAATCCACAACAACATACATGTAGAACTTTACTTGTATCTTTACTTTTTAAAGCAAAGTCTTATTCTTTGGTACATCTAATGTACTGTTTGGGTAATCGAACCTCTTTCTGAAAATTTTTTTGAAAATAAGAAGTTGATTTTTAAAACTTAGATGCTCAATTACCAAAGCAGTCTGATTGGATTTATGAGCAAGAATTAGTTTTACTTGTAGGTGGCTTAGTTCGCATGTTTTTACACTTTGATCAACATGAATTAGACTCTGTGCTCTTTCTTTGATTAGACCACTAAAACTTGAATCTAAAGAAAAAAATATGAAAGGCTTGATTTTTCTTCCCGTAGTGTTTGGAGGCAAACTTTACAACTTGTAGTTTAGGACCAGGTACAAGTACATGTACATGTACTGTATGTTCATGACATGTACATGGACACACATGGAACCATCACTATGTGGGGCTATGCCATTTTCAGCGGCGATCACGACCTCTAACTTTTTAGATTGAAGAGGTGAAAACACCATATTAATAGGAAAATTTTTTGAAAAAATACTTCCTTCTATATTTCAGGATGATTGAAAAGCTGATTTCACACCAAATTCTTCAAGTTCAATAGGATCTTTATCACCTTGATTAAGTGAAATTTTCAGGTTATTTTTGTCGAGCGATATTGTTCTTTCAAAACACGCATACATGTACCGTACATGTAGCTGGAGATTACACACTCTCCATGGGAGGCAAATTCTCTGTGGTATAAAGGTACATGTTGTACAGTGTATGTGGAGTGTGAGGTCATCTATAATAACCTCGAATATGTGTGATTGTGCATAAACGTACATGTACATACAAAAAACTAATGACTTGGATATTTACTGGTGGAATCACATGTAGGTGACTTTGTAACCTTCCTTGTGAGCAGCTCTCTCCATTGGTTTTACACTAAGAAATTCATAACTTTCCATTTTTTCCTCTGAAGAAAATAGTTTATCATTCTTCTGCGGCATGCTACAGTATTTGATCCATGTACATGTATATATTGTATTTGATTTTACACACCCTTTACATGTATCCCTCATTAACAAACAAAAAGAAGGATTAAAAAAAATGATTGTTACATGTATGTAGTACAAAACCACTGGAGGGCTCCTGGAAGGGAACTCATAGATTTGCCAGTTTGTATTTTATCTTCCTTATAAATCCTTTATCAGATTTTTTAAAAATTCATTAATTTTTTAGAATTCAGAACTTTTTTTTTTTTTTTTCAGGGGATGGGGGATAGGAGGTTGAATGACACATGCTCTGTTACATGTAGTGATTGATTTACGGTCCGTTATCATTAATTCTATTTGAATTCTTTAGAACTTTGCGTAGGGTATTTTGAATCCCTATTACTATACAGTATACCTCTGACAGAAAAGAAATGAGGCAAAAACACTCTATCACCATTGTGGGCTTCAACAGAAAAGTCTGTCAAATTGTAAGATAGCAGTCACAAAATAACCAACATTCCATGAAACATAATTTTTATTCAAGTAATCATACAAATACATGGTTTTCGATGTATGTAGCCTCTCCATGTTGAATTCTTTGTTACAAGTAAAAAACATATTCACAAAAAAATAAAAAAATTAAACAAACAAATAAATAAAAAGAAATGAAAAAAGGAAGAAAGTACATGTAACTTCAAACCCTATTCCTATTCCTGGGCCCTGTTGCATAAAACTTACCATTAATGGTAACTCTGCTATCAGTGGTAATTACCATAGTAACATCACTCAACAGCCAATCAAATCAAGGTTTCCATTGGAATTACCATTGATGGCAAAGTTACTGTTAATAGTAAGTTTTATGCAACGGGCCCTGGTCCTATAAAATATAGAAATTGTATAAAGGCACCAAAAGCATGGTGCTTAAATTGTAGTACATGTACATTTTGGAATAGAGGTACTTGCAAATTTTAGAAATATAAAATGTACATGTACATGTACATGTATGTGTATATAGGCCCTATCTTAATCTCAAAACTGGGGTACAATGATGATGATGGGCTAGAGAATTATATATTTCTCAGATATAATGTACATGCAGGCCTTCTGGTACAGTGATTAGGGTTTGGTTTTTTCTTCCTCTAAAAAACTTCCATAAAAACCATTGACCTCTATTCAGGTCAGATGACTCATGATTCTCAGTTTTGCCCTGGGAATAATAATGTCAAACTCACCTGTAGATTTCTTCCAGTGTGATGCTTTCCCACATAACTGAAGGGGGAATTGTAAATTGATTATTGCACACCTATTGATTGGATTTTGAAAATATCAATGTATTGAGTTAAATTTGCAATTAATTATTGGATTGATGAAGCACTCCCTTGGAAAGTGGGAAGCAAAAAATACCAAATAACAGAAATGAAAAATATGAAAATATAGGCTGCGTAGTATTCTTTCAAATGGTAAACTAAGGATTCAAAGACAGTACCACATCCGATGTAGTGACAAAAATGAAAACAAATTCACATCCTACAAAACGATCTTTATTGGTGGACAACTTCACAACTTGTCCAGGGAACCCTTTTTTATAGGTTACTGTACTTTTTAAATGTCACTATTTGACTAGGAAATTACATGCATCATGTTTAATAGTTCTCTAGGTTTTCATGTACATGTACCCTTTGTAACAAGTGACATGTTCAAGATGACCACATTTTGTCACAGGAAAGGTTGAATTGCAAATGGAAACGTGAGCACTCCAACCTTCTCCAGGCAAAATTCAGGAAAGTGAGTCACAAATTGGGGTCAATGGTTTTTGTGAATCACGGATGCCAGTCGAGAATTAAGGACATTGGTAGAACGTGTGCAACATTGCCATTGCACATGGAAATTTTCATTGTGATGTTACTTGGCTTAATACACGTAGAATACATGAACATGAACACATTTTATCTTCAATAGGCTACATGTACAATGTACATGTACATGTACGATGTACATGCAAAAAAACATAAGGAATTTATAATGGCCTCCTTTTCTGCATTAAATGTTTTGTAACGACTCAGACATTTGAAATCAGTTTAATCCGGAATTCAGAGTTTTACAATTACATGTACATGTACACTGTGAAAGGCTAACTACAATCCTAAATATTTTTCATTTTTGTATTCCTAAACATTGTAGTATTTTTTTGTACAGAACCCATTTTTATGCTCTGTTTGATAATATTTTGGACACAGATACTTGTCTTATTAAATTTTTAGTACCCTTGCAGGTAAATACAATGTACATGTACATGTAAAGAGCTGCATCAAAGCAACTGTATATGTGAGCAACATTATTGGGTTGGCTTGCAACTACAATTTGCTTTTATTTACAGTATGTACGCTGTAGGGGCCTACCATCAATGTACATACATGTGTAGGCTACAAGTGGGCTAATGTGAGTACCGGTAGTGATTATAGCTCTGCAGTCCCTTTTCTCAAAACTCTAGGAAAAATGTACTTGTACACCCAAATTTCCAGGAAGCACTCTTGCATACATGTACATGTACCTCTATGAGTGTATCATTCTTAGGCCAAATAAGAATTATTACTAGTTACTTGTCCCCGCCCGCATTCTTTTTTGTGCCTGCCTCCTTTTTTTTGGTTACAGTATTTGATATTTTTTGTGTTTTTTTTTAAAGAAAAAGATAAACCACCAAAATTTTGCTGCAGACCCGTAAAATTGAATCTTGAAGCCTTTTAGGGGTTTAAAGGGACCCCAGAAAAATATAAATATAACGGGAAGCCATGCCTAATAGCATTTCTATGTGTGGCAGCCATCATTTGATATCAAATATCAAATAACATGGTACCCCTCCTCCTTATTTTTGCAAAATCTCGATGAGAAACTAGGAATCAATTTTACCTGGCCTTATACTGTTTCTACATGTAAACATGTACTCAAACTTTCCCTAAATTGTGTAGGTGAACAGTCTAAAAACAAGAGGATACATGTATATTGTATGTGATGTAAATCATCTCTAGGGAATTCCCCTTAGACATACTACACTGCTGTCTATATTTCTATAACTAGCCCATTAGGGTGTGACCAAATTGTTATGTGAAGCAAATCAGTTACTAGAATAATTTACTACTGCAGGTACACTTTATAGCACAAGACTTTGTTTTGAGATTTCAAAATAATACAGTTTTGCAAAAGGGAGAAAATTATATCATCATTAATCTAGCCTACATCCACTATTTTTATTTTTGGTTTGGCAATTTGACTCAAACGAGGTTTTCTGTGGTAACTCATAAGGGAACACCTTGTGGTTGTGAAATGATACTTTTTTTTTTATTTTTTAAATACAATACATGTACATGTACATATCCATAAACTGAACTGCATGATTCATCATGGTTATATGTAAATGTATGTCCAATTTGTTGTGAATCTCATGCTACATGTGCATAATATGTAATTTCCTCTAAAAATTTTGAAGCTTGCATCTTCAATAGTGCATGCGGATGTTCTTTCTCTCTCTGAGAAAATGATGTTTCATATCAAGAATCATGGTGGTTTTTATTCATTTCTGTTGCTTAAATACATGTAGTAAAAAATAAAATACAATGTGGAGAGTACATGCAGGGCAAGTGGGCAAGTGATGTACATGTATGTATATTGATTGTGTTTACATGTACATGTACATGAACATGTACTTAGTGACTACATGTATACATACATGTACAGGTAAGAATAAACCAAAGCAAAGCTTTTGTTAAATTCTACTTGGGTTTCTATAAATCTAGGTCATGTTTATGTACATATCACGCTATATGGGAGAAAGACATTCCAGTATTTGAATTGCCGTCACACTGTTACCCATTGCCCAATTTGATAATTTGTGAAAATTTAGGGATTTAAAAAAATTTCCTTGCCTTTTGAATGATTCATTATCTGGGAAATAAACTTTGAAATTAACAGCCTTTTCCATGAAAATGTCCACTTTTGGTGAAAAAACAAATTTTATTTTGAACATTTTCCTTCTATGTCACTTGAATATGCATGATTTGAACTTTATGGAACAATATTCAGTTTTTTAATATTTTGAATATTTTGACCCAAAATGGCCATTTTTTAACCCAAAAATGAAATCACACATTTTTATGGTAAAATATGGTTAATTACATATTGAGTCATTTTTAGAAATTTCATCTGTTATAATAATAAAGACAACCAAATCTAGTTAGGACTAAGGGGAATTTTATGTTTATATACAAAAAAATTTAAAAATATTAATATTCTTCTGATTTAATGGAGGTCAAAGGTCAAATGGATTTTTGTCCCGTCTGTCACGTTTTTTAAGGTACTTTTTGCATTTACAATAAATTAGACCATTGTCTTTGAATAAAATTTTGCAGTCTTGCTCTTTGGTAGGGGGGAAATTCATTTCTACTGCTAACTTGGCAGAATTTTAATTTTATGAAGATAATTATGATTCATAAAGTAATGTCCCGTCTGTCACGTTTGGCATCTACAGCAAAAATATGTATGGATGGGACTACATGAGAATTTTCCGATGGATGAAAATTAAAATCCTTTTGCTATTATGTTTCATGATATTACAGATGACCCTTTAACCCCTTTAGAACGTGAGAATAAGGTATTTAATGCTGGAAATTTGATTGTCTTTAAAAATTCTATTTTGTGTACAATCTCAATGTGTCCCGTCTGTCACGTTTTTATTGTCCCGTCTGTCACGCTCACTATTTGGCATTTTCCTCCAAAAGTAAGATGAAATTTCAAATGTATACTAGCAGGTTTCAAAAAGGTACCAACAACTGATAACATGAATACACATATTTTGTTTCAAGATTTTCCAGTGAGGAGAGCTTAGTCGAAAAGTATCGAAGCAGAAATGGCTTGGTAAATTCATGTCCCGTCTGTCACGCTGAACTTGAAGCCCCACCCACAATTTGTGGGCGGGGCTTGAAAAATAAAATTTCCCCCCATTTTGTTGACCAAACCCTATAGATCACATCTCTGCATCAAATTAAGCATCACTTTTAAATGAAATATGAAATATGAAGTAAAAACATAAAAATGTGAGGGTTGGATGTCCCGTCTGTCACGCTGGAATTACCCAGGGCAGAGATCCAAATGCAGTGCATATTATTTAATTGTACTATGATGTATTGAAAGTATGCAGTAGATCGAATTACGATTTAATATAATGTACAACACGTTATATTGTGATTACTTGGCCCATAAGTAAAGGCTACTGGACAGCAGATATTGTAGGACTAGGGCCTATTCACATAACATGTATGCAGTACCCTTTCACAGGTACTTCAGTCATTCACAGTTTGTGTTGTAAAGATACGTTATACAAGTATGTACATGTACATTTAGGCCGCCAATTTCATTGCCATCAGAATACATGTACATGTAGGCCCTACAGTCTAGATGGAATACTACAGCTGTACATACATGTACATGTACATAATTGCTACAAGTCATGTAGGCACGCAGGCCTAGGCTATATTTTAAATGGTGTACATGTATTTCAATGTTTCTAGTGCAGGCCAAGGCTTATGGATACTCAGGTATCAAGATCACGGTATACATGTACATGTACATGTACATGTAGCCATTTGAAGGCAAAACGTTTCATAGTTTGTGTTGTAAAGATATGTTATAATTAGGCCACCAATGTCATGGCCATCCTTGTAGTCTCAGTCTGGAGGTAGGCAGCAGCTGCTGATGTTAGCAGTGTAAATTGATACACTGTTTGTTGACACTGTCTATCTGTACATGTAGCTGTTACTGGTAGAAGAACTGTGTGCATTGTACATGTAGTCTGATCCTGGGAAGGTCGGGAAAGATCTGCTCCTTGTGTAGCACTGGTTATAATTTCATGATTAAATTTGCTTATAATGAATGTGATGCCAAGATTCACTCTCATCGATAAATGTTTGAGAATTTTCTTTAAAAAGAAAGTGTAATCTGGAATTAAGGAAATTAGATACTGTACATGTACATGTACGTGTATTATTTTGTAGTGCACTGAGCATCATAAACCTGTTGACCTACATAAAGTTTATTACACAAAGGCCAAGTCTTTTTCTTACACCAGGCCTGCAATATTTACGAACATTTTGCTTTGTTGAGTGTTTTATAATCTTTTTTCAAAATTAGGTTTGCCTACATGTAATGTAAATGTAAATGTACATGTACATGTACATGTAGGGGAGACTGTATAATTTGGGCCCCTTTTTCTTTGAGAGCTTGTAATTCTTTGTACATACTGTATGTAGCATCACTCAATGATAAATATGTTTGGTACATGTACATGTGTTGCTGAACTATTCCTTGTTTCAAATCAGAAAAATCAGCCATTTTGCTCAAAGTTTGTGAACAGGAGGGCTCAAAACGTATGTTGATCCAAATTCCATTAGCTGGAAAGTGGCAAGTCTACTTTGCATTTTGGGGTGTGGTGTCATTAAGATGAGTTTTTGGTTGAAATAGGAAGAGTATGAATTGAGGAACACAGTAGAAAAACTTGCACCCCAATATTTTCATTAGCAGGGTTGTACAGAGGGATAAAAGTAGATGCTGTAACCAGGGAAGTCAGTGCAAACTGGATGGGTATCCACATTTTATGACACTGTAGATGCACGATATGTATATGATATGATTGCTTATTTCAACAATTTAGCTGAACCAGTTATTGATTCAATGATAGTTCATTTTAAGTGTATCAGTAACACCTGACATTAGTAATTATAGATATCCGTAAGAAGTTTCCCCAAAATCTATGATATCAATTATTCATGACCAATAGGGGCCACAAATCCCACAATTACCCTGACCCCATGCCAATTTGACCTGCTTGATATTTCTTCATGAATGTAGTTATGAAAAAAAATTCTGCTTTGGGATGGATAGCTGAATAGTGATATGGTGGAATATTTTACATTGTGGTGTAAAATATTCCACCATATCACAATAAATGCAGCAATCAAAGTAGTCGCCGCAAAAGGGGGCCACAGTTTCCTCAGTCTACCCTACAGGCTAGGCTATAGGTAAAAAATACAAAAAAATGAAGAATAAAAATCGCCCAATGTGTTGGCCTGTACATGTATGTGTCAGTTTTTATATTATGACATTTATTCATTCCTGTCATTCTTGTTTTATGTGAAGGGCCCTTGAGGCTTTCCTAAATGAATACAGTACATGTATCTGAATTTCACTGTATTTTAAGCAAATCATATTAATGACTAATGCTGATTTTTTTTTTTATTTGTGTGTGTGCTTACAGGTGAATCAGGAAGGGGACGTCTTTCTCTCAAGTTGAAGATTCATACCAGCACACCCAACCTAGTAGAGATGCAGCCTGACCTCAACAATGGTCCCAGCCAGGAAAGGGAACAGTTGTAAGTTAATTTCTTATCTCAGTCTGTATGTATAGACAAGTATAAATTGTTAAGCCCATTATATCTGCATATAGTAAATTATCTGATAAGCACCCAATGTACATGTACATAGAGTCAGACCTATATGTAGGTGTGTAAGGACAGCTCAAGGGAAACAAGAAAAGCAGCCAGGAGAGGGAACAGTTTCTAGTTCTTTTATCAGTGTATGTACATACGAAACGAAACACAGGAGACATACAGTACCGCCCTGATGAAAAGCTCAACACTTTACCTTCAAAACATGCAAACATGTAAATTTGAGCCGTGAGAGTGAAAAATTGAGTGTTGCCCTACAGTTTACACAGTCAAAACTTCCTGTCACAGATTGGAAAAGTGTTGTGCTTACACGTTACATTTTTCTATTGTCTTCCAATTAGTGCCATTCTGAAGAACCCTTTTCCCTTCACTAATCCTATGTTGGGATTAGTCTTTTGTTCTTCAAGTAGCACATGTTATCTATGAGAGCGTGTGTATGAAGGTGGTGTACACATGTACATGTATGCTTGATAAGGTCAAAGGATTATTAACTGTTCCTTTACATGTTACCTACAACTGCTCTACGCTCTACTTTACAAAAGTGTCAGCCTACCTTTTACACTATCTGACTTTCAAGGTAAAGCTTGGAATTTTGAGTGTTGAAGGTAAGACTGTCTTTCGGGCTTAACTGTAGTCAGAAAACCAAGTACATGAACATGTAGTACATGAATAGATATCTGCAAGAAAAGAAATATTTTTTTTGAAAATCACAAAAGAAATTTCTTAGACAAAAGAAGTTCTTTTTACCTACATGTACCAAGATTCCTGCATTGTATATTACACAAATTCATTTTCATAATATGGTCATGGTTGTATAACCCACTGATTTTTACAACTGGATATGTAAATGTACAGTAGCATTGATGATATTTTGGTGCCTTCACAAGTGGATCCGTGAGCTATCTAGCTGAGATGTTCTGTGGGGTGCAGTACACGTTGACATACATGTAGAACTCAGAATTCAAAGAGCTACATGTAATGAGCGGTCTGTAGGAATTTCAAATCTGTAGATATTCAGTCTAGAAAGAAGAAAAGTATCAATGGTCCTCACAGAAAACAAAAGTGTAGACAAGTAGGGTGGAAGGTAAAGCATGTTATACTGTGTCACTGTTATTAATATGTACATTGAAAATGGACCATATGTTTCTCTATTTTTATTGCAAATGGGATAGTCTTACTCTTAACATAAAAATACAGGCATTATAATTCAACTTTGAGAGGAGCAATACGCTTATTTTATTCTCTGTATGTTGGGCTTGATTTACATGTATGTGTTAACTGAAAATGTTCAATATTTTCCCTTGAAATTAACAGAAATTCTATGAGATCAAGAAGCATGGAGTCCATTGGGAAGTTGAGCATCTCTCCTGATGAGGTATGTTATCTACAAAATCGAAGATGATGTTTGTTTATTTGTCTGTCTATATCTGTCTTTCTGTACGCATGTACATGTACTTGTAGTTGTACTGTACATGTATGTTTAATTGTCTTGTGGACATTTATTTCAGACTTTGTCTGTCTTTGTACACGTACTGACATGTACATGTACGTGATGTCAATTCCTCCCACTCTTGTATTCAGAACTGTTCACAATTCCTCATACAGTCCTGTATAATATCCATATCTGTCTCCTACTTTCTTTGGCCAGAATTCACAAAGGTGGTTTATATTTAGACCACAGTTTATGCAGATTTCATGGTATAAGTGCGCTTGATTTACAATGTAGGGCATACACTTAGAACGGTCCAATAATGAACGGTCCAATAATGAACCGTTCAAAGGGCACTAAATTCATGCTAGTTGCTATGGTTTAGACCACGGTTTATTTAAATTAACTTACAGTTTATGTTAATTGGAATAAACCGTGGTCTAAACCATAGCAACTACCGTGAATTTAGCACCCTTTGCCAAACACGCGCATTCATCATTGGATCTTTCTAAGCGTACGCGCTAAATCAAGCGTACTTATACCACAAAATCTGCATAAACTGTGGTCTAAATCTAAACCACCTTTGTGAATTCCGGCCTTTATGTCTCTTCTGTTTTTCTCCACTCCTGTCACTCTGTTGCCTCAGCCCCTTTATTTCAACCCCTCTATCTCTGTCTCTGTCTCTCCACTCTCTTGACTTCCTGTATCTTTTCTCCTATTTGGTGTATCCAATTTTTATTCTATGAGGAAGAAGTGACATTTTATCCGTGAGAATTGGTGAGCAATCCTGAAATACAATTTGCGTTGTCAGTCGTTGTGGGAAGTGGTTGGAAACTTACATTGGAAGTAATACAAACATGTGTAATCTGATTTGTAAACTTGACCCAGAAAGTGCTTTTGTATTTACTTGAAGTAGAAAGACTTGACATAAAATTATGAACTGCATGTATTAAGTGTTGTTGTCAGAAAGAAGAGATGTATTTTGATGTCATTGAGTGTAACGAGACAAAGTGAAAATAAAAATTCATGTTGGTGATTCATACATTTACAGAGAAAAATTGTCCTATTGGAGCCATAACTCTCAACAGACAAAACACACTTGAGGGATAAGATATTCAGCTTGGGAAATCTCTTAAATAACTCTTAAAAACTGGAGGGAAAAAAGAGCTCCAAGATTGAAATTTTAAAGAAGTGCTGTGAAGAAATCCCTCTCTTACTGTAGCGAATCCAGAGAGAGCACTCTTGAACCAGGGAAATGTAACTTGCATGAACTAAAAAGTAACATTTACGCTGATACATTTCCATTAAGTGCAGTATAGAAAGATAATACTACAGTATATGTATAGCATCTAGAGAGCAAAAGTCCTAAAATATACTAAAATATACATGAAAACGAGTTTGACACAAGTATTTCTGTTACAGAATAGTGTAGCCAACTGCAATGCTGATTATCTCATTTAGAATGCACAATTTTTCTTTGATCCTCCATAGAGAGTATATTCAAGATGGGAAAGCAAGTCATGCCTGTTTGGTAAATCCAATCAAGTATTCATGGCATAGTTAGATTGATTGTTCAGCAATCTGTGAAGAAATGATTATTCAGTAATCTGGGGGAAAAATGAAAGTACAAGAAATGGTGTACATGTATTAAAATAGTGAGTTGGGGGGGGGGGGGGGGGGGGGGGAACTGCTCAGACTAAAGTAGGAAATGACAGTTATGGTGTATTCTGTTGCATAAGATCAACATTAACAGTTTACCTGTACATGTAGATATCCCCCCCCCCCTTTTTTTTTGCATGGCTGTGATCATTTCATTCTACATGTACTATAAAACAAATATTAAAGATTTAAAGTACATTTAACCTACTACTACCTAAATTTATGTATTTTGCCATCAAAGGTTGATCTATGGATTGATTTTCAGTTCTAAGCAAGTTCCAATATGTACACCTGTAAGTGAAATAATGTATGAAATAAACTTTGTGAACATTGTGTATTGATCATAAACATAAATTGTATTCAGTCTTACATTGAAGTGTCCATTTTGAAGTTTTCAATTTTGAAATCATGAAACATCATGAAATTGTCAATGATTTCTGCGTACTTCCTAATTGCATGAACCTGTAAATTTCATTTAACAGTAATCTGAAAGAAAGAAAAAAAACCCAACAAAGATGTGGATTTGAAGTTTCAGCTGCTACCTGTAAACTGCAAACAAGTGGGCCTAAATGTGAACATAAAACAAATTATGATCCAAATACTTTTGTTCAGAGAATATGGCATACTCTCTCCCCCTCTTCCTCTCCATCCCCCCTTCCCCAGTAAACACATTTCAAGTGTAGAAGCCAGGCATGAATCATGCATTCTTGACATGTGACCAAACATCTGAATGTGCAATGCATTCTACCTCCACTTATTCATTGCTTAGGGGCCCACTGGCCATCCAGTATTTGGGGCAGGGTCACTTGCGGCACATCCTTAGGTCATTTCATCTCGAATGTGGGTACTAGTACATTTATCCTTATTCACCTTCTCTGTGGTCAGTGCCGATCTCTGCATGCTTCGTGCATCTCACGCCGAGCACAAAAATGAGTTTGCAATCGGTGTGTGTGTGTGTGTGTGTGGCGATGTGTGACATGTGTGTGCATGGAGGGGACCATGCATCTCGATGCCCTTGCATTCTCCTCTAACTAATTGTGGGTGGAGGTTGATAAATATTACAGGGAACTCATTTTGCCGAGGGGCAAATGACAATTTTCTATCAGGTTTAATGTGTTGGTTGGCTGTTGCGTTTTGGGTATTGGGGCATACCATTTTAAAGGGGTGGTTGATGATGGTGATTGGGTGATTGAAGACAAATTCAATTACAACATTACATGTATGTTGTTATACTGCTGGACGACGAAGGGGGCTATTGGAGCAGTGTTTGCACAGACTGAAATGTACCACGGTATACAGATTAGACTTGTAATGTAATTGGAAGAAGTACCCGGTAATCATGAACAGAAAATGTTGCCAATCCGGTTGCTTACATTTACATGTACAGGTATGTCAATTTTGAAATCAGACAGTTGAGTCCTGGGGCAATTACGTATGTTAATGTTTTTGGCTAACATTTGGAGAGATCTTTGTTTCTTTAACAAAAATTTATCGAAATTCAAGAAATGTAGAATGACATATTTTTGGAGCATGAATGCCATCATGCAGAAGATTTTAAAACATTTAGATGTTCAGAGTTCAAATTTTATTTAGTATAACCACGGAAATGTAACTAAGATTACATTTCCCTGGTATAGCACAGTGGGCAAACATACATGTACAAAATAATTTGACCTACATGTACAGTGCTAGAAACAATACTTCCATCAGAGTCATGAGTTTCGAATTTTCAACCTTTTATTTCAGATCATCTTCA
Organism: Heliocidaris tuberculata; assembly: GCA_025618425.1. Classification (NCBI taxonomy): domain Eukaryota; kingdom Metazoa; phylum Echinodermata; class Echinoidea; order Camarodonta; family Echinometridae; genus Heliocidaris; species Heliocidaris tuberculata. Next base: position 13,666,236 of record CM046836.1, on the reverse strand, counting down.
GGAACTAAAACATAAAGTGAACATGAACTGTTTATATACAGTCTGGAAGTTTGACATCAAGTGAACTCAATTAGATAAATTACAAACAGAAAAGGAATGAGATTAAAAGTTATGAAGGAGAGTGATTGGAAAGTATACCAATAAATGGAATGTTGAATGAGACAAACAAATTGATTACAGTAAGAATGTTGATTAGGGGATAAATACATTGTATGCAAAGGGAAAGTGAAAGGACAATCTAATTGTAAAGGGTATACTAGTGAAGAGGGGGTTACAGGAGTTCAAGTAATTGAAAAAGTGATTAATTGAAGACAACATATGTAGAATGTAACTGTATGAGGGACCTACAATTTTGTTATGTTTTAGTGGGATTTTTACAAATTATTTTGTGCCACTTATTTTTTACTGCTTTTAAAATGAATCAAAAATACATGTGAATATATTGCATGTTAGAACTCTCGGGTTTATCACATGCTCAATTGATTCCATACAGATTTCCGATTCCCCCAGCAAGTATGATCAACTCCTCAATGTTGAATGCTCCATAATGCTACTTTTTTTCTCTTAAAGGCATGGGTCAACTTTTGTGGAGATTCATGATTCCACATATAATATGCAGTTTGTTATAATAATGTAGACTGCATTGGGAAATGTCAGTTACAGCATGTACATGTACATGTAGTTCAGGAAATTGTAGGTATTAAATAACGCGAGGTGTTAGCTTTTTTATGCTGTACATTCAAGTGAAACTTAAAATCCTCACTTCACTTTTCTGTATATGCATAAATTTTGCATTATTGGAAGTAGGACACCATGTACATACATGTACATGTACAAATGTACATGTAGAGTTTCTTGATTTGGGAATTCCCACATCAAAATGCTATTTACATCTACACGTACATGTAGATTACATGTAGTATGTGTACTTCATATGCGTCTCAATACCCTAGGGAGTATGATTGTTATGATCACTCAAGGATTGCCAATTGGAGCAAATTTCATGATTGAAGTAACTTCCTCAATTGAATTTAACAACTGCAATTTTTACCCACATATTTTTTTTTTTAAATGATTATCTCAAAAAGCTGAACTTTATTTGTTAAGTTATATCACATCCAGAATAATAAATGATAGTTTTCATTGTATGAATGTCAAGCTTTTTAGCAGTCGGATTACTTGAGCAGATAGATGAAAAACCTTTCGAAACTATAAAAAAAAAAAAATCATGGAAACGTTGACACTTTAAAAAGAAATCCGTTTCCATGTCATTTGTGGTAAATTCAACCCATGTTTAGAATGTAATACCAGGCATACATGTATGTGCATTTTTACTAAGGATACATGTAGCCCATTATTTATTCTTGAAACAGCAACATGTTTATGTTTTATCATCCATATGAGAAAATTCGTCTAGCATTACAAATGTAAATATTGTGAATATTAGGATGTTTGTTCCCATGGAAGATTATATTTGATGATACAGTTATCAAAAACAAAACAAAACAAAACTGATTCCTGGGAGAGTGAGAGACCACTTAAATGTAAATGTATGATCTTTGTTCTTGAAATTGCTTAAGAAGGGTTTCAGTTAAACAATACATTATTGACCTTGAACAGTAGGAGCATGCTGATATGATTTAAGTGCATCTGAGTCCCATTCACCCAGAAGGTACATGTATTTCCAAACAGGAAAAATGTCCAAATTGAATTAGATACATGTAAGGGTGTGCTTCACGTCTCTATATCTTATAGGGGCCGTTATTACGTACATTTGTACAATATATTTTACTACCAAAAATATTGCCTCTTGCCATTTATTAACATGTACATGCAGACTTTTTTTTCCCAGTTTAATTTGGCATGTGTGAACAGGGTTTTAACGTTCCCTTGTTTCTTTTCATCTCATTCTGCAGACATATGAGTTCACATCGGAAGACCTGGAGGACATGGGGGAAATTGGAAGGGGTGCTTTCGGTTCAGTCAATAAGATGTGGCATAAACAGAGTCAGAGCATCATGGCAGTCAAGGTACACATTCCACGTACATGTACTATCTCCTGGTTTATATAAGACATGGTCCAGCAAAACAGTTGCTCCATGGCCAATTTCTGACATGAACTCCTGGCAAACTCTTGATCCAACTTCATATCCTGAACCGTACTTACATGTACATGTATAACCAGTACTCATTTATAACCAGGCTTTTCACCAGAAAAAAAGTTCACACATTGTTCAAAATGACAGAAATATGGCTGTACCATATCCCATGGGGAAGATCTGAAGCAATCTTGAAGGTTTGAAAGTATGCATCAACCCATTAATTGGTCCATAGTGAGTGAAATATGACCTTATGACATCTCAGGGAGGTAGTTTGGGAGGACCAAAACAACTTTGGAGATTGAAAGTAGGCATTGACTGATTTATTACCCTTGTCGGTACCCTTGTTTGAAATGGTTAAAATTTTCTGAAATTCCTCACCCTTGATATCAACACCAAGGTTGTTGTGTACTGGCGAGAATGCTGCTTATAACCCCCCAAAGTAACCTAAAACCCAAATGAAGCCCTAACTATAAAAACTGACTACCTGTACATGTAACTATCTTCGACAAAATAAAGCCCGCAGCAGTTGTTGCCAGGGCAAATGCCTGATCAACTTCTCCTTGGTCAGAAGCATGGGCAAGTGAAAGGGTTTCGATAGGTACACAGTTCTATATACTGGTCTGGATTCAACTTCTTTGCAGAGTCCTTTTAAAAAAAGATATGATTTATTACTGCAATATTCATGTACATGTAGAAAATGTACATGCAGTTTGAAAGATTAGGTTAATTTTGTTTTTGTTTTTGCATCAGAACCGTTAGTATTCTAAGATTATTTAGGAACGTGGAAGATGTAGTTTTTGTTGTTGTTTTTTCTCTCAATTGCCTACCCCACCCCCTTCCAGTGGCTCTGTTCCCCCCCCCCCTATCCACTCCTACCATAAAGAACAGATTAATTTTAAAGTCTGATCAGAAGTTGTATTCATCTGTTTTCTCTGAAATCTGTAATTTTTTTTAATGCTACAGAACGAAGCGTACATGTACCGTCATGTTCAAATGTGAGATTTACATATGTATGTCTTCTACATGTATGCTATGTCAACTCATATTCCAGCCACGTATATATTTTCATGTATCCAACTTGTCTCTCTTTCCTGTAGACATGTGTACATACACTGTATTTACTTGAATTGAATAAAGGCCAATACGGGAACAGATTAATGTTACCACTCTAAGCATTTATGACAGTAATAGATCATTATTCACTTTTTGTTGGAGAGGGATAGAAAGTTGATCATGCAAGTATCACATGGCTAGCCTTAATGATAAGTAATTTTTCTTATCTTGCAGTCTTAACAGTGAAGTGCACTCACTTTCAAACACTGCACTGAAACAGAAACTCTAATTATACTTGTTTTTAGTTCTTTCTATTTTGTTAAAACTTCAAACCTGCATTTTTTTTCTTTATCAACATGACCATGACTTTAAAGTGATTGATTAACTTTGTGAAAAATTGTAAAATCAGCTCAAATGCCAGTGAATTGTGTGCAGTCCTCTAACTACATATATAATTAAGGATATGTGAAAGTATGAGAGAAAATGGAACCCGTTTACTATCCTAAAAAAGAGAAAATCGCGATCAATCGCTAGCGCAAGTTGCTCGGCTTCTTCACTGCGCTGCAGTCACAAAAACCAAGCACCAGTGCTTGGCAATTTCAGAGCGGGTTTCCAGCCCGTACGGTATTCTGTGATAGAGTGAGGTATGCCAACCCCTAAGAGTTCTTTGGGGTTCGGTGGTACTCTATCCCGACATCAATGTTCAATCGTAAATATCTTGATATATAAACAACCGATCAGCTTATAAAACTCAGGCGATTCCTGTCTGAGCTAAAGGTTTGCAATTATGATTACAGCATTAGCTGGAACAGTGATTTTTTTTTTCAATCCTGGGCAAAGTTAATCAATGCCTTTAAGTTTCATAAAGTATGTGTTCATTTAATTGGAGGTTAAGTACTTGTCAGGCCACTGTATTTTGAAATAACTGTCTAATCGTTATTCTGCATTGTTTATTACAATAAAGTGATGTTCAAATCTTGCTGAAAAAAACAGACAGTGAAAGGCACTGCACACAAATACATTGTATGACCTTTCTACCGCACAGACATTTGGCAATAGATATTTGGTGAAATTACTAGATGTATAGATAGAATAGATTTACATGATGTACATTGTACATACATGTAGCCTGTATTGAAATATGAGAGCATCTCGTTTTTCAGCAGTAATTTCATTATCACATCACTACTATGATATTCTTCCTGATGGTAATAAAAAGTATGAGGAAGCTCACAAATTATTCATTACTTTCAAACGCTCTTCACCCTTTCAATAACAGAAAATCATGCAAGTACATGTGTACTTACATACAAAATGAATTGATACTCTAATGAAAATGCCAATGGGTCACACCAGAGATGGACCCAATCTCCCTCATGTAAGGATCATTTTTCAATCTGTGATAGAGTGCACAAAGTGAATTTTCTTCCATGAGCTAGAAGAGCATTATTGATTCATTCTTACTGTGTTTCCGTTCACATTTGGCAGAGGATACGATCAACCGTAGATGAGAAGGATCAGAAGCAGCTCCTGATGGATCTGGATGTGGTCAAGCGCAGTGCAAACTGTGAATACATCATCAAGTTCTTTGGTGCTCTCTTTAAAGAGGTAAGTTTCATATGGGAAAGGGAAGAGATTTCAGGTGGGTTCGGGAGAAGAATTCAAATGAAAGAATTTCTCCTCTTTTGAACGGTTTCTTTGAACTTTATTGATAATATGGAACATTACATAAGACCTGTCAGTTGTAAAGCAAACCCAGGACTTTTGATTTATTATGTGAGTTATTGGTGGGGAATCAGCAGATTTCTAGATTTTCCAAGAGAAGTTCAGTATGATATGTAGACCTGTAAAAGAAGTATCATTGTGTGGCTAGCAGAAGGGCATAAACGCGTTGGGCCGTTCTGCTAAACGCGAACACGCACTATGGCGTAAGCGGAAGGTCATTAGCATTAAAATGCCCGTAGTCAACCCCTTTCATGACAGGAAATATTTAAGGGCAAAATTGATCACATTTTGTTCTTGAAATTAGCAACAAAAATATTTTTCTTTTAATGCTACATGGTTCTAATAAAATGTAATGTCTTTGAAAACAACATACATGGTTAGGAACTTTGACAAAAAATTGTAAAAAATTGACAATTTTGATAAAAAAGCAATGATTTGGAACCTCTCAATGTGTTCCCAATTCAAGGATTTTAAAGCTTATTCTCATTTTTAAAATTCCTGGCATGATGGCATCATGGCATCTTACGCAAAATGGACACAGTATGTGCTGAAATATTTGCCCTTTCTACTCACCTATGTGGAATATTTTATAGAGCTTTGAATCAAAAGTTACTGTTCCAAACCACAAAATGTGGTCAAATGTCTCGAAAGGGTTAATGAAATATGTACTTATCTGATCAGAAACTACTAAAATTAGGTATTTACCATCTACTTTCACTTTTTATTGGTCAATAAAGAGGGAATCCCTAGCATGTTTAAAAAACTGTAAACATGTTACAAGTATACATGTAGAGCAATCAAAACCGTAGAAGGGAGTCCCCAGAAATTTGCTTTATGAATGGTTGTGCATTATTGCCATTCTGCCAGCCACACATTCTAATAATTAACTGTCAGTCTGTCTGTAGTTACACATGTATCTGTCTTCTCTCTCTCTCTCTCTGGCTTCTTTCTGCATCCATCTTGCCAATGCCCCCTTCCTTCCCTCCCCCCCCCTCTCTCTCTCTCCCTCTCTCTCTCCCCCTCTCTCCCTCTCACTCTCTTTATCTCTCTCTCCCTCTGCCTCTCTTTTTCTTTCTCCGTCTCTCGTTCTCTCTCTCTCTAACTAATTATAAACAATATGATTCGATACACAGGGAGACTGCTGGATCTGCATGGAGCTTATGGATTCCTCTCTCGATAAATTCTACAAATTTGTGCATGAGGTCCAGAAGACATATATACCAGAAAACATCATGGGAAAAGTTGCTTATGCAGTAAGAAAATTTTCTTTTTTCTTTACATGTAGTCATAATAATGATAATGAAGAAGTAAAGTGCAATCCTGTCCACCTTCTGGAAAATGACAACTTTTTAGAAAGGTCAAGGGGAAAACAAAAGTCGAGATACATGTACATGTTGTAGCCAGGTATGGCAGTTACATCTTCAATGTAGTATTTGTATGGTACCAAATCATCAATATATTTGCTTCTGAAGGCCCAGGGCATTTTAACTTTGAGTATAAATATCGATGATTGGTCTGCTAAAATGCTTTATCCAAGTCTTGGACTTGACATCATTTTGTCTAATTAACATAAAACCAGAACATGAAATCTAAACATGTACATGTCTTGCAGCCAGCTGATATGAATTAGTTATTACCTGCAATTTATCTATATAGTCTTCCTCCTTTAGATAGAGTGAAACATGTCACACAGCTCTTTTAGAATTGTGGCAATTATGATTTATCGGTACCAACTTCCTACAAACGAAAGTGAAATATGAAATTTAATTTTGGTCGTAGAAATGAATTCTATATTTACATGTATTTGAATTATTCAAAGGGTTAATGAAGAAGTTTGGGTTCTTCAAAGGAGATGTGAGAACTTATGCTGTCTGGAATTTCCCTCCGGATAGGCAGTCACTGCCGATGATCATGAGCCCAACAGCATTAAACTTTCATGTGTTTATTGAGTCATAGATTCATGTGTGATTGGAGCCAAGGGGAATTCTCATGCAGCATTGAGCAATTACTCTCCTTTCATGGAACAATACTTTTCTGCTCTTTATAGAGTACTGTTCAAGGAAGGTGCTGGAATCACATGCATGTATTCCCTAGAAAGTCTCTTTTGGAGGCGGTGGGTGGGTCCAGATATAGAAATGATGCGTCATTGTTGATTATAGTTAAATTTGAATTACTATTCTAAGCTTATAATTTACACATCAGGATCCATATTTGAGTATTTCAAAACAAGCAAACCAAACAAAAACAAATAAAAATACAATATTAATGTTCATTCAATATAGATGAAACATAAAATTTATTATATGCACTCATACACCAGCCTCCACTTGGTTCAGTGTTAGATGATTCTGAGCTAGATTTACAAAAAGAAAAAGACGATTACTGAAATCGTGACTCTCATTTGATTTACATTTAAAATTATAGTTTAGTAGTTTTGTGTTATTATCATGCGTTATGTTTGTTAAGAAGATAGTATTTGTCAGGTCCACATGTAAGCTCATCATGGTTATATTCTTTGTTTTATTTTTATTCCACAGACAGTAAAGGCTCTCAATTACCTCAAAGAAACCCTAAAAATCATTCACAGAGGTAAGTTTGTTTCTCAAATGTATCTTTGCTCTTCTGCAAACTGTAAGAAAAGAACTTGCACATATAGCAAATGAAAGGTAATTTGGAGTTCAGGTCACTGCAAAAAATTGAACAAACTTCAACAAGAATCCACATTGAATTTGAGAGAAAAGATGAGATTTTTATAGAAAATGAGTAAAAGCTGAGTAACAGGCTATGAAAGATTAAAACACTTCGTATTGTATTTTACCAAACTTTTAACCCAGCCCATTCTTGTTGAACAAAGGAAGTCACATTGTTTATAACATGACTTTTGAGTCATGTAAGACCAAGAATTACACAGTTTTCTAGAAATGCAGTTACATGTCCAGTTAGGGTTGGAAGAGCGAAGGTACCCTATAAGAATTTTTTTTTTTCTGATGGGTTATTCTTATTCTTCCTCTCTTATTTGACTTTCTCATTTTGTTTTTCTAGATGTGAAACCTTCAAATATCTTGTTAGACAGAGGAGGCAACATCAAACTGTGTGACTTTGGTATCAGTGGGCAGCTTGTAGACTCAATAGCAAGGACAATGGATGCTGGCTGTAAACCCTATATGGCTGTAAGTATGTAGTGGTAATCAAAGTATTGAAGGAGTCGAGACTGGTCTCGGCCTTCACCCTGAGACCTCTCATTACGTTAACATAGAGTAAACAAAAAGCTTTCTTCCTGATATCTTGACCTCATGCCTTGATACCATCATCAATTTGTGATCTGTAGGGGTTGAATGATTTTAGAGCATTGGTCCCCTCAGTTCCCCAGCCAGGCATTCGGTTACAATACATGTATAGAACTTTCAAATGTAAGGGAAGGGGGCTGGCATCGTGGCCCCTGGTTAGTAATGGTAGTGGTCTACGATAAAACCAGAGACTTTTGCGACATGAAGCTTTTGGAATTAGTTAAGGTAGCTTAGCGAAATGTAGTCGGAACTCAAAAAGCATATTGGTAAAAATCATAATGTTATTGCATTAAGGTAGAAACACATCATTAGGCCACATAGTGTGTAAAAATACCTCCACTACCTTGATTAGGCAGAATATTACCAAAATTGTCATTACAAATGTCAGATTACAACTTTCAATTCACCAACAATTTCGTCGTTTGTGTTTGTGTGGCATGAAAAGACCTGTCCGTCTTTTCATGCCACTCCGTTTTGCTATTAAAGCTGCCTAATGAATAGTCCCTTCTTTTGAAAGGTTGGATGGCGCCCGTCTTCTTAGCCTTGGATACATGCTTCTTTAAAGATAGAAACACAATTCCTAGACCAGGGCCCTCTTGCATAAAAAGCTGCGATTAAACGCAACTCCAAAAATTAAATGCAACTTGATTTTCAACCAATCAGGATCGCGTATTTGGGACTTGTGTTAAATTTTTTGAGTTGCGTTTGATCGCAACATTTTATGCAAGAGGGCCCAGACTGTATAAAGCTATTAAACTGAAAGTGATGATGATGCCGATGATGATGCCGATGATGATGGCGATGATGATGGCGATGATGATGCTGATGATGCTGATGATGTTGGCTTCTTATGTAGCACTTGTATCAGCCTCTTCTGTGCTTTCTTGACGCTTGCTCTAAAAATATATCTCAAAGCATTCAACATTCGTATTCAGTGCTTTAATCAAGAAAAAGACCTTCATACATCTGTGATGTATAATGTTGTTTCTATTCTGGCTTTCTTTCAGCCTGAGAGGATAGATCCCTTCCAGTCCAGACCTGGCTATGACATCAGATCAGATGTATGGAGTCTGGGAATCACAATGGTATGTCTAGATATATTACTATCCAAGTCTTGTAACCACAGTGATGTACTTTACCTGTTACATTCTGTACGATGAGCCAACCTCATCTAACTTCTTCCTTCCTGGGCTATCAAGAGCTTCTTTTGATTGAAGGTTGGGGGGGGGGGGCGTTAAGGGGGCTTGTTTGCAAATAATTAATAGTAGCACAATTTTTGTAATATTGGGGGGGGGCAAAAAGTTCCTTTTGACTTTTTTACAGATGAAAATCATGGAAAGTAATTTGAATTCCTTTGTATTTGAGTTTCCCAATTTTTATGTGTATTCTGTTTTGGGTTTTTTTTTTTTCTTCATTAATTGCCTTTTGAGTTTTGCTAGCCAAGGCTTTCATTTGATAATTGATTTCATACTTTTCATTCAAGTTTCTTTCATGTTGTATCATTAATTTGAAGTGTTTTAAAATTTCTGTGTGAAAGGGATGCAAGTTTGGAGGCTTCTGCCCAATGTCAGGCATCCTTTCCAGGCTTTTCATGCTTCATATCGTACAGAATATATGAGACAACAGGTCTGGGACTACTACAAGGCTAATTGTGTCAATCCAACTAGTATCCCTGCTGTGTATTTAAGTCCCATCATTTGTATAGAGTTAACGCCCTTCTGGCTCCAAACAGATGATGTAGTCTGTAAAGTGGTAACCATTGTTAAGCAATTTTGAATTTGATTGTATTCTTGTCCTTCGCCTTTGTCATTATCAGTACGAGGTAGCCACAGGGGAATTCCCTTATCCCAAATGGAACAGTGTTTTTGAGCAGCTCTCTCAGGTCGTCAAAGGGGACCCTCCAAGGTTGAAACACAGCGAGAAGAACTCCTACTCGGAAGACTTTATAGTTTTCGTCAATAAATGGTGAGCAGACTTATTTAAAGATAAAAACTGAGTTCTGGTCATGCGTTTACGTGGTGCAAGAAATTGTCTCAAAGCAATAGAAAAAGGCTGATCATGTATATACTGTGAGGTTTTGGAATCGTTAAAATGATAAGAAATTGACCCATTCTTGCTGAAAAGCACACGCACTGCAATCAGAAATGGGTATATGGGACTGTAGACACATGTGGCATGAATGTTCGACCTGAACACTTCCGCTATTTCTCATCATATTCCGAATGTGAGGGCATTAGAAGAGCAATCCTTTTCAGGAGACATTTCTACTATATGATATTCTTCCAAACTGACATGAAAGGAATGAGAAAGCTCACAAATTATTGTTCACCTTTCCCAGAACTCGACATTCTGTTTAATTGACCTGTTGAATACAAAGCATGAGGTAACTTGGGCTGGAGTGTATAATCTAAATGTGTGTTATATCAAAATGAAATCATGTTCTAATGGTTAACTCATATTATGAGAAGGCACCAATATCCGATCATATCCAAATGGTTGAAAAAATCTATGGGAAAGAAATAGTCCATGATATAGGACTTCAAGCTGTAGGTCCCTTGTTTGATAATATACAAGCATATGCCTGATCTCTCGGCATCCCAGTTGAGAATACTTATTTTAAAAAAATAAAATGTTAGCCACCAAGGACAGAAGCATGCCTTAATCAAAATTGGTATTTCTTTCTACTATATTGCTTTCAAAATGACTTTGACACTCCCTGCCTGTGCTTTTGAAAAGGTTAACCTTATAGTACCTAAATTTCCCTCCTTAGTACTTTCTGATTCATTATAAACCACGTCCTGTATACTTTGTCATGTAGCAGCAAAAACATTGGGTCTTGCACAATGATATCTTGCTGGTATTATTTGGGGGATTCCCCTGTTCGATTCAGTATTGAAAAAAACAAGTGTTTCCGTGTAAAGGTATTTCAATTTTTCTTAGGTAAACCTTTGAATTGTAATTTGTTATAGAATTGGGACATTCCACCAGGGATGTTTCTAGACCATTTTTTAATGAGGCAGGTGGGGAAGTCTGATCCATTTTGCTGACAAGACGGCTAAAGATTTTTCAACAAGCAAGCAAAAAAATGGGGGAAAAGGTTGTCAGTTCTTAAAAATTGCAGACAAACATTTTTTTTTTGGGGGGGGGGGGTAGGGGGGTGTCTCGCACACCCCCTTTTAGTGACACACCTGCTTTTACTAGTGGTGCATGTGAGATTAAAGTTTCAGCATTTGGAATGGTTCTTTTATGTGAGTTTGATTTGTACATTGTCAACAGTATCAGGGTTTGTACCTCGCTAGTCATAATGATTGCTATTCATAAGGACCGCTATCCATAACACGTGACTAAATGAATAGCAGTTTTGTATGAATAGCGGTCCTTCTACATAGCGAGCAAACCATAGACAAATTACCTCGCTATTCATAAAGACTTCCGTTCATAAGGACCGCTATTCATAATGCGTGTTAAATGAATAGCAGTTTTCTATGAATAGCGGTCCTTATGAATAGCGAGTGGACCCGTACCATATATATGAGTAAATAATTCCTGTTCATGAAGAGCTCATTAACTGATAGAATGAATGGAATGACCATCTATTGAATGATGAGTATGTAATGTTTATCTCTTGCTCTTTTTTTGTTGTTGTCAATATAGTCTTACGAAGGATGAGAAGTACAGGCCAAAATACAAGAATTTATTAGTGAGTATCGTGTGTAAAATTTATCATGAGGTTCAAAAAGATATATATTGAAGGTATCACGTAATGCCCAAAATGAGGTGGCACATGGTTAACCCTTTCGCGACAATTGACCACATTTTGTGGTTTGGCTCAATAACTTTTGATTCAGAGCTCTAAAAAATATACCAGATGCATGAGTAGAAAGAGCAAAATTTTCTGTCCACTCTATGTCCATTTTTGTTGCATGATCAGATTGCGTTTGATGCCAGGAATTTAAAAAATGAGATTAAGCTTTGAATTCCTCAAATTGGCAACACATTAAGAAGTTCAAAATCATTGCTTTTAAACAAAATTGGCAATTTTTAAAACTTTTTGACAAAATTTGTGACCATGTGTATTGTTTTCAAAGACATTACAGCTTATTAGAACCATGTAGCGCTAAAAGAAAAATATTATTGTTGCCAATTTAAAGAACAAAATGTGATCAATTTAGCCCTTAAATAATTCCTGTCCTGAAAGGGTTAATATGAAAAGTGCAAACAAACACTAAGTGAAATGCTTCTTAAACTTAAAGAGAAAATATTTGTAGATAATCCTGGCTGTGACAAAGGGAATTATCGAACAGATTATATGAAAAGAAATCTAATTCATCCTTTTACACAATGATTAATAATCATTTTGCTAAAGAAGTTGAAAATATTTTGCCCCAAAAATGTGTCCTATGACTATGGTCTCCTGGACTACCAAGCACAAGTAAAACACGGTTTAACTTAATCCTCTGACTTATAGGCCCTAATTTAAGAAAGAGGCCTATCTTAACCCATGGTCTAAACTATGGCATAAACCTCCGCCGTGGACTAAAATAAGCGTATATAAGTGCATTACTGTATGCCCATTGGACATGAGGACATGAGCGTACTGTGCTTGTAGAGGTTTAAACCATGGGTTAGATAAAACTTTTGTGATTTCAGGCCATAGAGTACCAAGTGACACCTCTTTACGACAAATTGAATAAATGACATAAATCTAGGCAGAATTGGAAAAAAAATTGAAATCATATTGACATGATTTTTTATGTGCTCATTTATTATCAGAATTATAGTTATTTTCATATGATAAAGAGATTAACACTTGACGCTCCATAAATTTGTGAACTAACTCTATCTACTCGTAGGGGTTGGAACATGGATAACAGTCAGTACTGGATACTGGCCTGCGTGTCCAAAATGGGTAGGGCTGTTAATGTTGATTGGACTATGCAAAATCCTAGTGATATTGTTGTTATGTTTTATGTTTTTGTTACTTTTGATGATCAAGTCTCTTCTCTGTCTCTCCGCTTTACCACAGGAATACAAATTCATCAAGGAATATGAGCATGCTAATATCGACATCGCAACCTACGTCTCAGAGATCCACCTGGCAATGAGTGGACAGAGTTGAGGCACTGACCAGACTTTGGGATAATAAATGGACTTTCACTGAATTTCAGGAGAGACAACAAAATAATCAAGCTCCAAATTCTGATAGTTATATTTCACCTTTTGCTTTTCCTCGCACAGATGTTTGTGAGTTGGACTGTTTAAAAGAGTTTATGTTGCTGAGAATAAAAGGGCTTTGAGTGAACATTGCCTGTAGTCCTTTGTGCTTTTAAAGATTTTGTTTGGGAAAAGTAAATTTCAAGTTTCATTTATTCCCCTTTCCTAATGTCTCAAACTTCTTGATGAGTACTGTGAGTACATGTAAGTGAACATGTTTGATAAATCATTGTGTTGCCATTAAGGAAGGTGTATGGCTCCTAAAGGTAGGTTAGAATGTACACCGTCCAATATGCATGCGCGTTTGCATATTCACACTAGGCAAAGAAGGTTGTGAGAGTATCTATTGAGGATGATACAAACTTGATACTTGCCCCATTGCCCAGTGTCATTGGAGCAGTTGTCGAAACACTCATTTTACTTGCTCAAGTGTGATACCTAAACAGTGCGAAATGGCAGAAATGCTCCTGTATCTCTTGACCATGAAGGCCCTCAGTATGCAGCGGTCAAGCATGCCAGGTGGTTGGTAGCACCCTTTATTCTGGGGCCATAGGAGGAGAGTTGATTAGTCACCCTTCTGCCGATAGTGAGGTGATGCGTATTATGTGTCAGGTTGTGCCATTGCTATATGACGGTCGTGTACAGCTCCTGTACAAATTACCTCAACATGATGATATTGATGATACAGTGAAACCTGTATAGAAAGACCGGCCTTATCGTGGTATAGGGCCCCTCTCATTCAGTGTGTATGCACACACACTTGCGTGTTAAGTCTATTGAGGTGGAATGAAGTCCCCATGGCGTTACACACAATAAACCGATAATGTGGGGAGTGAATGAGAGGGGACCTATTTCACGATAACGCCGAAAGACCACTTAAGGGAGACAAGAAAAGCAGCCTTTATAAACATATGGTCTTTATGTACATGTTCCCTTGATAAACATTTCAATGAGAAACACTTTTAAAGGGAAACAAAACTTGTGGGTTTTTTGTTTGTTTTTTTTAGGCAGGGGTTTGCTAAAACAGGTCTGAATGCTTGTACAAATGCATAGAAATGCATTCATTATAGTATGCCAAGGTTATGTTACTTGCACAACACTGCCATTACATCAGTAGCTTGCAACAGCAAATCGTTTGTGCACCGGTCCACTCTTCAGGCTCATTCCAATATGCTGGCTGTGGTAAACCGCGGCTGTAATATGCTCTACATGTCTGTATCTTATAACACAGAGATAAGTGAATAAGTAGGACCTTCGTTGCGTGCATCTGCCATTCATCTACACGTTTAAAAAAAGACAATGCAGCGAATTACAGCGTCTTACAGCGGCATATGTGAGCAAGCCTTTCTGTTGCTGAGGTATTGTATGACCTTTCAGCACTGCAGTGTGGCATGTGTACGTGAGTGAATGTCCTTCTTGCTCTCAGCATACAACCACCAAGCATGGGGGACTTTTAACAGCAAGGGTAAATTCTCCTCAACATGGAAAATAAATATACCAATATATATATGCAACCTATGAAGATTCATTTCTTGTCCTCTTACCCCATCCCCCAGGGGTGCAGAAATTGCAGTTCTCCCAATCTGCCAATAAGTTTTAAACTATTCTAGTAAGAAATTTGTATACGAGTCTCTATTAGGAGGTATAGCTTGAAGTTTGTCTGTCGATATATCTGGTATTATTCACCATGCCTGGTTGGACACACTTGTAAAACCAAAAGGAGCTTTTTGATTTTCTTTCCTGAGCCATTGTATACATTGGCAAAATCTATTTATTAATAGATAAGGATAATGCTGTGATAGGCATATATCAATTCCTTTTCTATTCATCCATTTGGAACGAGTTGGCTATGTCTGTGATGTCAGAGGGATGAGAGCTGTCAACTTGCAATTTTAAAGATTTTGTTGAAAAAGACTTGACAGTAATTCAGATTTTTTTGGATGAACTTGTGCTTCAAAAGTAAGCTGCATTTTGTTGTGTTGTCTGTCTGTTCTGTTTGTTTGTTTGTCTGTCAGTTTTTGGCCCACAACATTGTGGGGTAAAACATCTGTCGGTACATTAAGAATGAAATTAAATTAAATTAAAGTTAGGAAACAGTTTGTATCAATATAATGCGAACTTGAGGCGAGATATTAAATAATTCTGGGAAAAGAAACTAATATGACATGAAAATTAAATCCTTGTTACATTTGATCATGCAGTTTCATTTGTTACTCTGTAAATTTTAGCAAATTATCCAAATTGAACGATTATCTTGAATTATTGTTAGAAAAAAATGAATTGCAGTTATATGGAGCTGCATACAGTGTATACTGAGTTTGTGAATTTTCTGAACTATAATCTTGCTGCTTTTTAGTATTAGATTATCTATCTTTGCACCTGCCAATTGTACTGTTACAACCCAGACTGAATAAGTATTAGGTACAGTTTCCCCCATCATAATCATCATCATCACTATCATACTGTTCTTTATCATCATCATTACCACGACCCCCATCGTCTGCATCATCATCACCATCATCATCACCATTTTCCTGTATTTTGTGATGGTAGTCGCCACATGAATGTAATCATCATTATCACATCATAATCGTAGGCCCATAATTGTAGCATCATATTTACTGCTATCACCCCAGTTTCATCTTCTGTAATACTCGACCTGCATGAGAACCAGTGTTCAGAGCTTGACTGCTAGGTAATGAGACCTTCTGGTGTTAAGAAGACCAAGTGTTAAAGGTGTTACACACCAGCTTCATCTAGACTAGGGCATGAACCATTATTTGTGACACTTTTCAGCACCAAACTTTGATCCTCACTACATAGTATTTGAGACAAATATGTGTCATGTTTGTGCAGCGTTATAAACAGTTTGGGTACCGGTTTGAAAATTTAGAAAAAAAGATTCTTTCAGGAAATTCAGAATTACATACAACCAAAGTGAATGCCAAATAGTGCTCTTTTGCTAACACTCAGGGCAAACTTTACACATACTGGTAACTAGTTTCAGTAATTCCATTATCATAGAAATGTTAGACAGTGAATATCCAATGATCCAATTGAGATCCAATCTCAAAATGTAGTTATGCCGATCGAAAGTTTCCAAGTATTAAAAGAGCCAAATTAATAATGCTAACAGTACTATCCCTTGAAATACTTGTAAAAAAAAAAATGGCTTGCAGTTTGAATGTTCTTCTTTTCATTTAGAAGCGGATAACCATTATTGAATAAAATTGTATAGTTAGTCAGCAAAACTAGCTTAGCTTCCAAACTTAGATGTCCCTTTTCAAAATAGTATTTCCTCTAAACCATGAAGTTAGATTAGAATATTCTAGAAACTTGTCATGATCTGCAACAAAAGAATTGCATTTATACCCCAATATCAGTATTTGCCAAATGAGCAAAACAGATGAAAGTTTTGCAGCGGTTGTAGGGGGAGGTGGCTTAATATTTCATACCTCGTTCATTAGATTTATTATTTCAATTTCTACTGACCAGAAAAAACTTCTGGGAAAGCCAAACATATAACACATCATCTGATATTCAAGAGTTAGTTCTTTGAATTGGAGGTCTCGTACCGTGACAGTGCAAACAATTGAATTGCTATCTTTTTTGCTGGCAGAATGGAAAGAAGATTTTTTCAAAAGCGAGCTGTGTTTGTTTGAATGTATTTAGGCAGGTTTAAAGTGATTTAACGGTAGAAGGTTAATGGGAGAGAATTTGATATTTTTAGAAGAGAATCATGAATTTTTAAAAGTAATTGATTGAAGTAGACCAGCAAGTTGTTCAGAAGCAATCATAGAATGTATTTCACTAGATGTGTGTGTGTGTGTTTGTGTGTATGTGTGAGTGTAAATCGTGTTTATCGACTCTTGGGGAGTTTGTGAAAAGAAAAATGGATGAATAATGGCAACTGAGTCTTGAAGATTTTGAAATGTATATTTGTGCTTGAAAATACATGAATTTAATTCATGTAATGCATACAGTATACACAAAAAATGCTCTTAACTATATAGGACATTTAAAGAGTCTCAAAATATTGTAAATCAAATTACCTGTACTGGAATTCAAAAGTTTTTTTCTTTTATTTCTGTGGTCTTTTGGGATCATCTTGTTTACATTATTGGAAAATAAATGTTCGCAATGTCCCCATTTTTTTCCACAAAAAAGCAATTTAAAATCATGGATTCCTCAGCTTTTTATATCTGACATTGATGATTTTAGTGCATTTACATTTTCCCTAGCATGAATGTGTTGCACTATTTAGGTGATAGTTGGCTCTGGAATTAGATCAAAATCAATCCTGAGGCAAAAATATTACTCTCCCCAAAGTTGCTGGTACTTTTAGGTGTTGCTTGAAATGTTTAATGCTGCTTTACTATTGTTTCACTTAATAGAAAAAGTGCTATTTCTGTAAAAATGCTGATGAGCCATTTCAAAAACATTTCATTGTGACATATTTTTTTGTCTCTATTTTGTACAACATGTTCGATTCAGCCGACTGGCTTTACCTGTTTAACTGAAAATTTGAGGAAAGAAATCAACCATGAAATTCATGCACTTTTAACATTTTCTCAGTTGACTTCAGGGTAGCGTTTCATCAAGTGTTTTGTCAGTGATTTTAACCGACAACTGTTATAAGCTACTGAAATCCTTGCATCTGATTGGCTGAGAGCAAATTTGTCGGTAAAAATCACTGACAAAACCCTTGATGAAACGCTCCCCTGGTTTGACTTCACCAGAATTACTAGGATAAAATGTATCTCCCATGCTCTGCTTATCTTGTCATGATTGGCACAACAAGCAGTTTATAGAAACTTGATCCCTACTGAAGTGTATTGATTACAATAGAATATGACAAGTTCAAGCCACAATTCGCAGTATGCAGTTGGGAGTGGGGGGGGGGGGGGGGGGGGGGGTGGTACACGTATGTGTTGTAAAGTAATGTTTAAAAGCTACAAACTCACATTGATCAGTATTTTGATGGGCCTGCATTCCTATAAAAAGGAGTTTATATATGTGTAGTTTGATCAAAGACCAGTCTATTTTATAGAGAGAAGTATTTGATATATCTTTCATTCTGTGTTATTGGTCACATGTGATGTTTTTCAGAATGTCTATCGTTTGCACAGTCTCCCTGATCTATACAGAGATGTATCCTCTGTTCAGAGCCAGAAGGGGGTATGAATGTGTGCCCTTTCGGCTCTCAGCAGAGCTCATATTGGACTTTTAACAGAGGTGTGATTTCATCTTTCAGTTTGTACCATCAAGTTTTCTCCCCCAATGGAAAGTGTTCAAGAGTAGGTGAGCTTTTCTTAGCTGATGTAGTTATTTTGTACAGTAGCAAAAGTTTGCTTGAGTGGTGTAAAACAATATTGCCTCTGTCCTATTTCTCGTCATTTGTTTGGAATATTGAAATGCAGTGAAAGAGTCATATAGACATTCTAATCGTGTTTGTATTTTTGTGTTTTTGTTTTTTTTTTGTTGACTTTTTTTGACTGGTCTTTGATCAAACTTGCAGCAAGGAAAGCAGGCCCAGGGGCCCGTTGCATAAAACTTACCATTAATGGTAACTCTGCCATCAATGGTAACTACCATGGTAACATCACTCAACAGCCAATCAAAATCACGGTTTCCATGGGGGTTACCATTGATGGCAAAGTTACCGTTAATGGTAAGTTTTATGCAACGGGGCCCTGATGTTAATAGATATATTCATGTATGCTTAGAAATGGTGTAAATTGTCTCTTAAAAACTTGAAATATCTTACTAGAGAGAAACAGATATTTGATACAAGATTATTATGAGATGTCAGTTTTTGTTGTGTTTTAAACAAAAAAATAGAGAAGAATGTATTTATATATTATATATATGACTGTTGAATTATTGTATGTCTCGTATTATTATGGATAGCCATATTATTTGGTTCAAGATTGCAAATGTGATATCCGTTGTACATGTCTATGACTACTAAAAGCTGTGTGTGTGTAATGATTTGTTCCGTTATACTATCACTGAACATAAAAACTGAAGAAAAAAAATGAAATATGTGTGTGATTGTCTCATTTCGAATTTCAGTTTATTGCATGACCTGTATAGTCATATTTCAGTTCATTTCATATGATATATGTGGAGAATGCTAGTTGCTTATTTGATCAGTCCTAGCAGATGGGTTTTTCATTTAGATAAACTTTATTGATTGAGAATGATGATTCATGATTTGCTTTATGAATAAAAATGTTAATAAAGTGGCATTGAGGATTGAAACTATAACATGGAAAGGAATACCAGTAGTCATAGTGGAAGAAACCAAAGAGAGAATGTGAGAGATCGGGAGGGTGGTATGAGAACAGAGAACATAAATCTATAAATAAAAATTGATATATTTCCCATTGGAATTTCTATTCATATTATATCTAGGTCTCCTTTATATTCATCTGTCTTTGTTCTTATTCACCTTTTGTTTATTCGAACTCTTCCCTGCTCTTTCGGTCTTGTTCACAAACATTTCTCCCCTCACCTCCCCTCTTTCTGTCTCTCTGTCTCTGTCTGTCTGTCTGTCTCTCTCTCTCTCTGTCTCTCTCTGTGTCTCCCTGTCTCTCTCTCTGTCTCTCTGTCTCTGTCTGTCTCTCTCTCTGTCTCTCTGTCTCTCTCTGTCTCCCTGTTTCTCTCTCTGTCTCTCTCTGTCTGTCTCTCTGTCTCTCTGTCTGTCACCCTGTCTTTCTCTGTCTCTCTGTCTGTCTCTGTCTCTCTGTCTCTCTGTCTTCTATCTCAGTTTATGATAGTATTTTGTTGAATCCCGTCTCTGTACAGTGTCCCTCTCACCCTCTGTTATCACAGCCTTGCTAATGAATTAAAGACACCGTTCCCAGTGTCTTGAATTCATTACAAACGAGTGAAGACACAGTTGGAATTCGGGAATTATATAACAGAACTTTTGCGACGTAACATATTTTGTTAACGTATAACCAATGTATAATCATCATGCCAATGACATTTTTCGGATAATAATAATAATTATAGTAAACATTTCAACGCCATTGTAATATGTCAGATGGTCATACTTTTATTTAAATCTATCACTTCGGTTCATGCAGGATTCATTACACAATAAAATGTCAAATTGCATTATCAGTTATAATTTTACCAAAAAATCTTGAATGATTAAAACAGAAACTGCTTTAAATTATAATTCGACAGTGAATTATAAAGGGAAGGAAAGAGAGAGAGAGAGAGAGAGAGAGAGAGGGGGGGGGGTATTTGAAAATTAGAATATATATATATTTTTTTTACAATCGTCGATAACAATATAGAAATAAGAACAATCTCTTTACCATTTACTTCTGTAAAGAATATTGCACGTTACCATGGAAAGAAAGTCACCATTCGTCAATTTACTCTTCTAACTAATTTCATTCAAATATTCTATACTTTTACAAAAGGAACATGCGCTGGGGGACATCGAGGACTTAATTGCAAAACGATATGAGTTCGCTACAGTTATGACAAAGGGCCTTTTCTTAACCATTAGATTTACATGTAGTCCTCAATTAATAGTTTCTCGGATAGGACTTGTTGTTCTATCCTATTTTGTCGCAAGTTGAATAATTGCCTATTTATAAGCATACCTTTCATTTCTTAAATTCTTGGTTGGGTGAAATGTCAGATATCAGAATGATATGACAATTAATCAATCTAGTTTAAAACATTGCAGTAAATAAAGCGGCATGAGGGTGTTTTATTGGATTCGACTGCATTATTCAATTTCACAACTTCTATCAAACACAGTTTTAAAGTCTGTGGTTTGAAATCTGGATTTTGTTTTATTTAGTTGTTTTCATATTTAGTGGCTGCTTTCACGTTGAGTGACACATTAGTCAGTCAAATACTTAAATAGACACCACAGTGTGAAATAGAATAGATTTGTATCACTTTCATAATTCCGTGTAAAACTGCATAATCACCCTGTTTTCACATCTTGCGTTTAATACACCGTGACTGTATAATTTTTTTTATTAGATAAGGATCATGTTCACAGTTCTACAAGAAAACACCGTGATCACACTCTTCCCATATTTTGTGACACTGTGTCCACAAAAATAGCCATAGTGTTCATACCACAGTTTGTCTTAAAGCAACTTTGGTTCAATTACATGGTTCTGTCATGTATGTGAAAACATTTTGTGCTCATGATGTTTTTGCCATTGTGAAACACGGAAAGTGGTCTCAGGGATAATCATGATAATTAAAAATTGTGCGAATGACTTTGGAGCAAATTCTGAACACTTTCATATTTCTATGCGAAAAGAGTGCGTTCTCGTTGTTTCCACACTGCCTTATACACACTGTGACACACTCATATGAATACTCACAGAGTAGGCCTGTGCACACCACAATTCGACCATAGAATATAATAGAATCACTTTCTCTGTGAAAACAATGTGAACATTCTGTGGCAGTTTACACATTTTGTTCATAGGGAAAAATCAAAGAGTATAATCGCCTTAGTGTGATCACACAGGAGAAGTAAAGCGCTTTCATAATGTTGGCAGTCTCGACATAACAGTATTTACTTTATGGCCACACTGCTGATATTGTGTTAAACGTGTGGTCAAACTGTGTTCACACTTTTAACACTGTGTTGATGCTATGCTTACACTATTGATTTTGTTTTTGTGTTTACTTTAATGTTTAATTTATTTTTGTGTTCATGCTGTGTTGGCACCCGTATGCATATTGTGTTCACATGGTTGTCACAATGGTAACACTATGTCCACATTGTTTCCACACTGTTAACACTGTGTTCAGACTGTGTTAATACTATAATACTATATTTACGTTCGATCTTCTAAGACTGTGTTTGTATTGTGTTCACACTTTCATAAATGTGTTCACATTATGTTAACACTATTCAATACGGTGTTCACACTTTGGTAACACCGTGTTCACACTGTGTTTGCACCGTTTCCACACTGTTTTAACACGACCATACCTGCGACTATTATGTTCTTTCTGTCAGGGTCATTCATGGCAGCTATTACTGATTAAACGCTCAGAAAAATTATATTAGCTTCAGCTAAGCGTTATGCGTAAAACTTTCTACGTCGATCACAAAATTAGAACCATTTTTCTTCCACACTGCTGCTAATTTTCCTTCTTTGACTACTTGACCACCTGATTTGACCAGCCTTACATAACTCCACTCAAAGAGTCTTTCGCTGTCCATGTTATCACCGACTTCTTGTACACTAATTCCCAGTTCTGTTCCACCGAGTTTGCGGAACCAGCGAAAAACGGCCTCTGAGGGTATAACAGACATAAAAAGCAATTAAGTTAAGCATGCAGAAACTCTAACTTCTGAAAGCGTGCATATTACTATGAGATTGGGTGTCGAGAAACTGTCCCTTGTGTTACTAGGTTCATACAACCAAAATCCACTACTTTCATTTTTCACCTGACTTAAAAAAACAAAAACACAATTTAGTCTTCATTAGCAATGAAAACATAAGGACATTTGTTTATATATAACTAATATACTTGCTCAGTAGCGTCGCAAGCTTTTCAGTATGGGGGGGGGGGGCGACAACTAACCAACATTTACATACAAAATACAAGTTTAGGTCGCACGCAACGCATAAAACATACATAAATATTTCTAAGATAATGATAATAGCAATGCTAATGTTGATGAAGCTTTATGATTATCAGTTATACACTGTGGATTTCGTTCGAGCGAGCGAAGCAAGTGATTTTCGAAAAAAAAAAAGGAAAACTGTTTGAGTTGACAAAATTACACAATAATTTACTGTTATCGGTATACATCACACGTTCATTTTCTATGCCATATGTCGGTAAATCGCAATAAATTTTTGGTTCTTTGAAAAGTATGAATTATATAGCAATTTGTCGAGCGAGCAAAGTCAGAATAGACAGATGTATTACACTTTTTCAAGTGAAAAGGGGAAACACCGTAAGTCCATGACGAATAATGAATTCCTGCCACGCCCTTCTGTGGAGTTTCCTCGACTGATGTGTCAGCGTGGTCAGGGAAATCGTGCATGAAGTCGACACTTTTATTCGACAAACCCTGTTAGCTTGCAGAAATGTGGGTCCCCCGGGACCTTATGGGCATATATTATTTTCGTTATTATTTTAATTCGGGTAAAAAAAAAAATCAATATCAAACGAAAGTGGATAGGCCTATCAATCTGTTGATTTACTGTTGATCAAAAGGAAATGTACATTTGCGTCATTTCATACTCGTGCATCAATGCTATCCCAGCCCATTAGCATTTTTGCGCTCACTGTAGGCTAAAACGGCCAGTAACGTGTATGTGACCTTTTACATTTGCATCAGCCCGGTTTTCAAATGGCAGGGACATAAATAGCACGAATAGCAGACGGTGCCTTTACCCCTTAACCTTCAGCAACAGCTAAAATTGAACGAAAATCGATTTGGAGCCTTACCTTCTTTGAAATTTATGCGTACGACTGACCCCTTCTCGATAAAATGCTACTGCTAATTCGAGCTTCTTCATCTTTTTTGCTTTAACATTGACAAATAAGAATGTAGAATCAAAAAGTGTGTCCCATTGAGAAATTAGAATTTCATTTTTGATTTGTGAGAATGGATTTGTAACACTAATTGTATTATATTATAATATACCATGCAAGGAGCTCAGTGAGTTACAACATTCATTGCCCCGACCTTTATTGCCATAGACTATATCTCGATGCTCACATAATTTGACGGAATTCAACGATTTTTGCTAAAAGACCCATTTAGTACACCTGGGTGGAGGGAGGCAAATACAGATTTATGTCTCTCTCCCATTCTTTGAGTGAGAGAGAGAAAGAGAGAGGGGGAGGGATAAAGAAAGAGGTGAAGAGAGAAAGAGATACATAGATATATAGACAGAGATAAAGAGAAATACAAATAGAAACAGAGCGTCATGGACAGAGACAGAGACAGGGCAGAGAGACAGACTTGAACATAAATACATGACAGAAAGAGAGATTGTAGAAGCATGTAAATGCCACTTGAGATGCACAGGAGGGAGTAACAGGTACCACTGACCTGGTGATTTCTCCGCCGCCGGACTGCATCCCGGGTACATCATGTGTGCCTGAGGTGAGTAGAGTTTGGTAGCCATTCCCGCCAAATCCTCGAATTTGAAGAGGGTCATTTGCAGACGACGTCTCTCGAGCACGAACCCACGAACCGCAGCCCGAGACGACGATGGGGTGGACGCCATTTTGAAACATGAACAGGAGCTCGATCTAGAGTTCTCTGAGCTTATATCCACGACGAAATTAGATGAAATTAAATCGAATGTAACATACCAGCGTAATTTGCAGAGGTTAATATGACCGTCTGGCATTCATGTCAGTGACAATAAGGAGATCAGAATATACCCACGTAACTGAGAACTTAAAACGTTTAGCGCTCAATAATTGATTGATCTTGCTTGATAAATCAATCCAATTAACCGACTTTGTGTCACCGTTTTATGCGCTAAAGAAACATAAAAGTGAAGCTTCATCTGATCTATAATTGAATATGTTGTCCCATGTGGCAACTCGCTTTGGAAGGTGTCGGGGATCGTCGATAGTGAGAGCTTCAGCAGACGATATAAGCAGAGCGCAGAAGGATGCAGGGCGCGAAGGGCAGAGATGCATATCTAACCATATTAACCGTGCACATGTCATTAGTCGCCGGGTGTCGTACTAGCCCAGAATCAAACAGGTGACATGGCCGTTTATTGTATGCTCAATATACAGGCATGGTCACGTTCACATCAGGTTTTATATTCGTGATTAATGAAAAGAAGAACACTGATTCTTCCCAAGGACAAAGTTTGTTTGATTAAGTAAGTGTACTGTTCTCTGGGGTTCTCTGTATACGATATAGAATTCCCTGATATAAGGATACCCACGACGATATACCAACATCAGCCACTGATTCTATGTGTAACAATTTGCTCTTTAATTCACGATCGCAAAGACTTTCGAGAAATTGAATTGTATATCCAGTACAATTCACGTTCGGAGTTCACTGTAATCTTCGCAGAAGGTTATTGAAATTGCCTTGGGTTGATTTTTCAAGTCTTTGTGATCGTGTTTATAATCAGAGAAAAATTATATCAAGTAAATCTTAACCCGTACCTGTATGAAGAGAAAAGTGAAAGAGATAATGGCGAGCATTCCTGAAGCAGTACAATGGCGTGGGTCAATATTGAAATGTTCGACTGTGTAACCAGATATGCATTATATATGATTATCATGGGTAATCACAATGGCATAGAATCATGTTCGTATATAATGACTCAGCCCACACAGCGTGCATAAGCTTATCGAGATTACAATGTGCCTCGACAAAAACAGTATGGTATGCAATGTGGTGTGTGAAACTTAGTGAAATTGATGGAAGGCAAAACGAAAGAAACATATCGATTAATGAATGAATTACTGAATCAAACATTTGGTATCATATTCTGATTTTAAAAAAATAAACCTTCTTCGATATTGTTTACCTCCTCCCTCTCAATCCTCTTTTTTCTGGACTCTCTATTTTTTTCCTTCCTTATTTCTAAATTCAACCTCCTTCTTTATCCATTTCTTTATATATATATATATATATATATATATATCGTAAACGGCAAGCAGTTCAAACTATTTTTACACCATTCTCTATATCTGTCTCTATTCTATCGGTCTTTCTGTTACTCTCTGTCTGTTTCTCTCTCTCTTTACTCTCTTTTCTCTTTCTCTCTCTACTCTAGTATGCAATAAACAAAACAGTGATGGGTAACAAGAAAATACACTTGCTTATCATTCTATACTTTTTTTTTAAATTGCATATATTCACATCACATACCTACAGTTAAATCATTAAGCTCACACAGCATGCGTTTTGCAAAACATAGACTTTCAACTTGAGCTAATTTGTGATTTAAAAAAAATAATGTGTTCAATCATAAACTAGTATGTATCTAATCGAGCAAAGTCACCATGGGAAAAACTGTGAATATGAAAAATGAACATATTTTTGTTTCGAGCTGGAAATAGCACCTTTATGCATGCATGTGCCATTTGATCCGTGTCGTATCCCAAACAATTCATCAATGAATTCAAGTTTAATCTCGTTACCCGAGACAGCTGTTTATTTCCGCATTGGTGCACCATGTATAGTTATAATATCGATAAAAACAGAGTTTGCATTAGATATGACTCATCACCCAACTCTCTCTCTCTCTCTCTCTCTCTCTCTTTCTCTCTCTTTTGCTGAAACAAAATCCATATTGGTGTGTTTGCTTGAGGTGTTATCATTGTCATCAATGTGACGTAGGTGAATATCCAAAGGGCGTAGCTCCGCATGTCGAGGGGGGTAAAACTAAGGGGGTGGACATTTCCCCCTAAAAACAGTTTCAGGTGTTGTCGATTCATTGGTCAGTCTTTGCTTATAAATATAATATTGTGGCTGATATCCAGGTACTCCAGAAACATTTTATAAACAGTGTATAATTGAAATAATACAATTTACGACGACCATTTTTTTAAAGACATAGGACAAGTTTCAATCCACACATCAGAAAGGCGTAAATGATATATTTACAATGCAGCTTATATTAAGATACAATATGCCAATATAGACACTGGAATGCAAATGGGAAGCATCAAGTTATTCGGGGAGGGAGTGGGGGGGGGGGGTAGAACGTGACTCAAATTCAGGTGAAAAGAAGTACATTTGCAGAAGACAGCATTCAATGGGTCGACAGAATGTCAAATATGTCGATAAAATGTCTAATCGCTACCTCTACCTTCAGACCTGTATCATAACTCATTCATATATCATTTCTCATAAAAAATTACTTTTGAATTTTTTTATTCATTAACACCAGTTTTGTTTTCATACATAAAATTCAAAATGGAAAGAATTATAACTAGGCCTATATGTTTACATACAACATACATGTTTACATCAAATATCAATTAATGTACTCTTTGTTAACAAAACTTTGTTAAAGTTTGTAGAATGAATACTGCAGGCATTTAAATAATCCTGAAATGTCTTTGAATATTTCAGTCATATGTATTACCCTTTTACTTGATCTTATATAGCTGAAGATCGTTATTACAGGGAATGATATTGGGAGTATAAATGAAAACAAATCTTCCGGCAAACTTAGAAAGAAGATCCAGTAAGTCAATGACCTTAGGGCATTTTCTTTTCAAATAATATTTTTAAAAAATCTATTCATGCCTTATGATTACGTTTTCTCTCAGTGTGATATCAATTTAAACATGCAATACAATGAAAAGGTTACTGGCAGCTGAAGTTAATAAAAAAAATTGCCCCTTGTTCTTGCAATATTACAAATCTTGCAAATGAACTCTCGGTTATAAATAGTAAAGGCTTATGGGAAGTGGCGCCACTAACACTTCAGGCCAACCAATGTCCGCGTGCACGCCATTCATGTACCTCCCAATTTAAATGAGGCCTAGCATTCTATGTTTTTTCTTAAAGTAACACCACAAACTGCGAATGTTATGTTCTCTTATAATACACACTAAATTATGTATAGGCCTAACCTTATCGAAGCGTTGCATGTACCAATGGGTATAAGAACGGTAGAAAGGTGTCATTTTCATAGCCGGTGGCTGCGGTGAGAATTTTATGCATCCCTCGAATTCAGTTTCCCGCGCTCCGCCACTGCACCGCGCTCAAAGTTCCATGCATATTATCCGTCTGCTGCCTCTCTGCATATGTGTGTAATGTCAAGCTGGCTCTCTTGCCGAGGGGGACACAGCGAGTGTGTGGAATTAAAACTAAGGGTAGACGACACTTGCAGACAATGATTTCATTCGCATAATGATTTTTAGGTGTGTTTTGAGAGGTCTTAGCAGACGGCGTTGATCGTTATTTTTTCTCCGCCTTGCCATGTCTCGATCTGACATTAAAAAACACCTGCAGTTCTGTGGAATGTGTATGGAGAGGAGGATAAGGGGAGAGCTAACTCGAGCTGAGCCTGAATTAGATGCCAAATCCGCATCCATGTAATGAATGAGACGTGTTGCGCTCCCGAGCTGACATACTTTACCCTAAATTTGTAAGGATCAATTCTACGAGTCAACTTCAATTTGGACGCGGCATCATTATCGATCTTTACAAGATTCAACTACTTTCGAAAGATAAGCCTTTCCCTCTCTTGGAAGATACGAACAAGATCTGTAAGTATTCTACTTGTAATTACAATATATAAACCTTATTGTACGTTCTTTCCATAATATACGTACATTACAGGAAGAAAATAATATCCTTAAAAGAAAATATTTATTTGCATATTATGGTTATATTTTCTTGACGGATATTCTTAGTCATTCCTATCTTGGCATCATTTGTCTACGGTACTTAATCGTTTGTAGATCAATCCTATTCCTTGGAAGTCCTGAACTTTATATGCTTATAAACATACCAAATAAATAAACACACAAACAAAGAAATTAATAAATGTATAGTTTTAAAGATGTAAATAAAATGGGATTTACGATGAACTCTGATTAAATTATGATTCATGCATTCGTTTGTTTTTAACCACGCTTCAGTGAACATAGATATGAAATTCCGTGGGTGATACAGAAAAAAAAAAATGAAGTGAAAAGAAAAGAAAAAAAAACACAGAAAAGTTTTCGCACGAATTGTCATATGTGTGATTAACCATTAGTTTATGAAGATTGTAAACATAGTCATGACGCATCGGATAATTTATTGGCTTTCTCACTATACAATTACAAGGAGTGATTTCGAGAAAAAAAAAAAAAAAGATTTGTATGTGTTGATATGTACAGCCCTGTACTTCTGCCACTGGGTAATTCAACGGTTACTCACGTTACAGTTGAAGAGGTATTGGGTTACATCTTCAGCTCTTATTCTCTTATTACAGGTATTAGGTAAATCAGTTTCAGTTAATACATTGCCTACCTATTGGAGTACCTATATTATAGAACCAAAACCTTAGAAAAGGAACAGTAATTACTGTATTATAGAACCAAAACCTTAGAACAGGAACAGTAATTACTGCTAGCCCAACTAATGTATCGGTTACTCACGTTACATAATTCGGACATGCATAAATTGCAAACAGGCGTTAAATGGAAAGTGTGCTAACTTGAATATGAGGCTTTCTTGAAAAATGATTTTACCCCTTTTCAAAGAACCTTGCTTGGAAGACCTCCACTGGGTGACAACTGAAAATTACTGGACCCATCATTTTTGCAGATTTCACAGGAATAATGGTTACTCACGTTACGGTTACTCACGTAACATTTTGTCCATGAGAAAGCAGTAGCTTTGGTTTCATTCTCACTTGCAGGACTTACATTCTTCTTTTGTGTTTTTTTTCAATGAAAATGATCAATGGACCTTTTAAATTTAATTTTTAAATAAATCCTGGAAAAAAACTTTGGATATTTTACCTCCAGATAAGCAATTTAAAAATACACAATTTATAGCCCAAAATATCACTAGAAAGTGAAAAAATAGATGATCTTTTTTAAAACCATTTTCTAACTTTTAATAAAGTTTTCTTTAATTAAACCACTGATGATAGGTTTACCAATGTTTGTGCAAGTTTCTGCAATTATGTAGCGCAAAAAAAAAAAAAAAAAAAGATTCATAGCTATTTGTGAAATACCAAACTCAAATACTAAGGTCCATGTCCACCAACCTGTGGAATTGCCCACTTCTTTTATTGAAATTACTTTAGGGGTAAGTCAACTGTAAGAAGACAACTAAACTATAAAACTACATAATATCGTTTATTTTTAATGGAAAATACCTCCAGACAACTTACCCACTTGGACTTTACCCACGGACAAGTGCCCCTGGGCCACCACTCCCTGGTATAATTACCCCTAAGAAACTAACTCCAGGACAACTGCCCTTCCGGATGCTAGCCAATTAACTACCCCTTCGTTTAACAAACCTGTAGAACACTAACCCCTGGAAACTACATTCCAATATAACTACCCCTTAGGAAAATAACCCCTGGAAAACTACCTTCCAATATAACTACCCCTTCGGAAAATAACCCCTGGAAAACTACCTTCCAATATAACTATACCCTTTGGAAAATAACCCGGGACAACTACCATGACTACCCCCTCGTAAAACTTCCCCTTAGAACAATCACACCCAGACAACTACCACATCGCATAACTATCCCTTAGGACAGTCACACCCGGACAACTACCCCATCGTATAACTATCCCTTAGGACCATCACAAACGGACAGCTACCCTCTCGTTTACGTACTCCTTAGGGCACTATGACCCCTGGAAAGCTACGCTGCAATATAACTTCCCCTTAGGGCAATCATACCCGGACAATTACCATCGGACCACTACCCCTCTAAAATTACCCCATTAACCCTTATACCTAGGGCTTGTTCGATAAAATGACGTAATGAAATTTTGATGAATAATAATATCATGAATATCGGTTTACCTCAAAATACCAGGATTACCAAAATAAACAGGTTTGCAATGTACATAAAAACAAACGCTTTGTTATTTTCAGTTATTGTATGACGTATGATGGTCACGGCGGTTGAGTATATAGGCTGTCAAAGTCACAGTCTATGGTAATTCATTTTGATTTAAAAAAAAAATGAACAGAATTCTGTGGATGAGCAGCTTTTTATATGGGTTTTTGGACGTTTACTTTATTAATCATTGTATCTTTATATGTTATATTTGAATTATTTTTGTGTAATGACTTTATTAGTTTAACAGGCCTCCCTGTGTAAATATGTGAAATGAATGAATAAAAAAAATTAATAAAAATTGTGGTTTATCCCCAGGATGGAACTAATGTAATTTGGCAAGATAGTAATAGAAATTTTCTTCTCTCGACGGGATTCATTCCTTGACATGCACTGTGCGCCAGTAAGAGTTACATGAACTAAAGCCGGGTTTTCAAAGCTCTTTGGAAGCACATAATATAAAATAATTATAGTTTCAATATACCATGATGCGATACGCGCTTTCCAGGAACGGAGTAGTAGTATTTTTTAATCGTTTGTTGTGACCCTCAGAAAGAGACTGACCAAGAAACAGCGATGGCGTGTGCGTCATCTACGACCACGGGGGACGATGAACTGGACGTCTCGATCACGGAGGCGATCGTCGAGGCCCATTCCCTGTATGACGAGCTCTACAACAGCCGGCAGCTCGAGAAGGTTGTCGATTCCATCTACGCTGAGGACTGCTGCGTCATGATGGAAGGTCGTGACGTCATCAGGGGTAGGAAAGGTAAGAATTGAGAAGCGCTTGTAGGCCGTGTAGGCCGTGTCATAGCATGAGTCCTGCCATGAGGGAGGGGGCGGCGAGAGAGCAAGGCCGTCGAGAGAAGGAAGGGTTTAGGAAGGGAAGGGGGGGGGGGGTCATATCATCTCCTTTTCAGGTTGCCTTCCTCTTCTTCCTTCTTTTTTTCTTTCTCTTTTTTCATGTATATATTTTTTCTTTTTTCGTTTTTCTTTTTTGATGGCACATATAACCCGGCGCGCCCCCTTAGGGGGCGTTTATACACGCCACTGCTTGTAGGCCGTGTATAAACGCTTTAGAAAATAATTTTAATCACTTAAATGTCATTGCGGTATATTTAGGGATGCAAAGTTGAAACCGATATAGGGTGCTGTTATAACATATTCGTGCCCTTAAAAGTGCAGTGTTGAACCCTTTAGCCATTTCTCGCACCTAAGTTGTTTTTTTAAATTCATATATATATATATATATATATATATATATATATATATATATATATATATATATATATAAGATTCAAGAGCGCACATATTGGTCCAATACAAGGGTCCAAAGTTGATTTTTTTTTTTTTTTTTTTTACAGTGTCGTATGAGAATGTTTAGGAAATGTATACGTAGGTTGTGTGTGGATTATACCGAGACACTCATTAGCATACCACCTTTATGGGGATTATTGAGTTGAAAGGGCGGACTCTAAAAAAAATAATTGCAAGCTTAAAATAGCAGCCATGGATCATGGATATAGATTTCCTTCTTCTTTTTCCCTCCTTTTTTTGCTGAGTGAGAGAACTACGGTAGAGAGAGAGAGAGAGAGAGAGTAAGAGAGAGGAAAGAGAGAGAGAGAGAGAGAGAGAGAGAGAGAGAGAAAGAGAGAGTGTGTGTGTGGGGGGGGGGGGGAGGCACTGGGTCTAAGAAAGAGATAAAGCCGTGAACATAATGAAAAAAATGCGATATAAATTTGTCGACGAAAATACAGAAATTACAGAAGAAAATTTTTTAAAAGGTGCAAAATAATAAACTTTATGATTAAGAATTATGTGTCGATATTTTACAATTATGCATGACTTTAAATAAAATGAGAAAGTATTATACGCAAACAAATACCTGCGCTTTCTCTCTCTCTCTCTCTCTCTCTCATTCTAAATGATAAAAAAAGTGCATTTCTTTTCTCTTATTTTGTTCCCTCGACAGCCTTGCTTGAGCTACTTTGTGGCTTTTCGCAGGACCCAAGCCATCATCGGGTTGAAAGCACTGCGATGGAGATTCGCGAGATCACTGCACCGGGTCAGCGAATTTACGAGCTCGGTCGCTATTCCTTTTTCGACATCCCGAACACGGGACGCGCAGACGGCAGACACGTCATCGTGTGGACATTAATTGGCGGGAAATACCTGATTACTCTGCAGAGTATAAATCCTATCACATGAGGTTATCGAACTGCAGCTATAAGTCTACCACACTGACATCTGAATATCGAGAAGAAATCCGTCAGAGACATTTTGTTTTGAAGATACTGCACTTTGCACATGAAATGGTTGAGTGTTCTAAGCATGATAGCGGAAGGAATATAGAACTGTTATTGTAGAAAGTAGTTTCCACGCTGGCCCATTTTGAAAGAATGAACAATTATAGGCTAGTACGATATTAGGAGACCTACAGAATTCCAGATGTGCTTCTCGTGGTCTTATCGTGAATACTTCGATTTAATGTGCAATACATATTATGTCAGGCACCCAGATTCGCAATGTAAAACATGATATTA
Source organism: Heliocidaris tuberculata (assembly GCA_025618425.1). NCBI lineage: Eukaryota > Metazoa > Echinodermata > Echinoidea > Camarodonta > Echinometridae > Heliocidaris > Heliocidaris tuberculata. The sequence goes on along the minus strand of CM046836.1, from coordinate 13,632,772 downwards.
CTATGGACCTACTAGAGGTCTAGTAGGTCCATGATATTACGAGCTCTGATATTGCCTCCAAAGCTAATACCGCCCTGCTGATCACTATAAGAGGGCCTTCTTGAGGTCATCGGGAACGTATTTAACTCGGATGATGTCGTATAAAGTTCGTAACATGGAGGCCCTTTGACGGCCACTCCATCTCGTAGGCTAAACTTTCATATACCGTGATGGATTCGATAAAATTCATGTTCTTCGGGCTTGTGTTTTACTCTTATAGCCATGATAGCACAGCGAAAGACAATGCCTGGTCGTCCTTTTCATGACAGTGATCAAATTAATAACGTGTTTAGCATTGTAAATGTGGGTGCCTTGCCTAACGAAACATAATAATTATTTTTTAATGTATTGGCATCGGAAAGAGATTTAGGAGGTCTGTGTATAAAATTGTGTAAGGTTTGCACTTTGGAAAATATCTGAACCAGAGTGTCATTAGACTGACAAACAGAACTAAATATGAAGAGATATGAATACATATCAAAATGTTGTTTGCCCTATGATTTGTTAAAGGAGACCGGGGGCCCGTCTTTGAAAGAAGTGCGATTGGTCCGAAGTTAATCACAAATTATATTGCCTATTTTGCATATATTGGAATGCCCGCTACTCACGAGGCGTCAATTCAATTGTGTTATTACCTATGCCAGTCAAGCCTGAAGGGAATTCGTGCATATATGAGTAATTCAACGAAAAGTCTACACTCTTCATCTTACTTTCACGTTTTGTTCGATTTTACTCTCACTTGGCAAATCAAAAACCGCGCCAAACACGGACGCATTCCTATAGATCTTTAAAATGACGTCCTATATGATATGAGCATTTTCTTTCTCGGGCTTGAATCAATAGAGGGAGGGATGGAAGAAGGGAGCGTAGGCCAGACACTACTGAATACGCCACTGATATTTGGTCTTGTTTATGGCAAAGAAGCCCATTTTGGTATCTTCAAATTCAATATTTGTTAAGCTTTATATATATTTTGTATCAAATATCATTGAATTATGATTTTATGATATAATTATGTAAAATGTTGCGATTAACATCAGTCGCAATTTTTGTAAGGCGGCACTGGCCTGTTGAAGGATTTTTAACGTTATTACACCCTAAAAGCTAAAGTGTTAAATCACCATTTAAAAGGGCCCAAAAGTGACCACATTTTCATGGTAGATTATCACTTTTAGCATTGTGGATTCAGCCTTTATAGTACTGCATCCACCAAGTTAAAAGAGCTACCATTTTGAAAAATGGTAGCCTCGGCCCTTTAAATGGTGAATTAACAATTTAGTTTTTAGAGTGTACAATGAATTCTATAATTATCGAACAAAAATAGATACAGTTTTTCAAGAACAGCTGTATTTTTTCATCCGTTTTTTAGTACACAGACGCGTTCAATGGCAGACGATTTATATGGTAATGACAATTCTTCAGTGACTGAGAAAGTGTACCAATTTTACCCAGTATAGGTAGAACGTCCTCATAATGCAGTAATGAAATAATGAAAGGTCCAAAGGTAAATAGAGAAAGCGTCTCAAATGGCGCACGCCGTCGACATGGCCGGGGGACAGTATAGTGTTCATGTGATACTGCTTGCTGCGTGGCGGGTAGTGACCGACATTCACAGTATCATATTACGGTAATTTCGTATTCATCAATTAAAAGTGGGAATCTGATATGGTACAAATAACAAATGTTTGCGAGGAAGATTGTGATGAAATCGAGATATTGTTTTTTCAATGATGATATTTCAAATACCAGTTGACATTTGCCTGTCTGAATCCGTTTGGAATACAAAGAGAAAACGCTTGGTTAAGAATTTTCAATGTAAATTATATTCCGTGTATAATCGATTTGGTTCACCAGGAATCTGATAATTTGATTAGAGAAGATATGCTTGAAATAACCAGGCAACGGGGTAAAAATTACCATATTTCTATTGGCTACCGGTCAACTCGGAACTCCGATAAAGTTTAACACTTTTTGTATTTAACATTTTAGAAGGATTTTTTATTCAGTGACTATCGTAATTATGTAGACTGATTAACAGAGGAAGGGGTGTAATTGGGCATCATGCTTGATAAACAAACTGCCAGGTTTATTCATTTTTTAAATTTTTTTTTGTGTTCTTCTTCTGGACCTTAAACGAAGGAGGGGGAGGGGTGGGGTGTAGGCCAGGAACTACTGAATACGCCATTGCAGCTTTTTGTCTTCTTTATGGCAATGAAGCCCCTTCGGTGTTATATTTTGCAACCTTCAGATTTAACATGGGCCGCGGAACCAGGGGGGGGGGTTGGGCTGGGGGCTGCAGCCCCCTCACTTTTTAGCTTTTTAGTAGACACGTAAAAAAAAATATCGGGAAAAAGGGCTCGAAAATTGAAATTAATGAGTTAAATCAGATCAGCCCCCCCCCCACTTTCAAAAACGCTCCGCGGCCCCTGTTTAATACTTGTGGAATTGAATTTTTTGGTATTTTTTAAAAATGGGGAATACCACGAATGTATTAAGAATAAATCTCGTCTAGAAATTAAGATGTCAAAGTAAAATTGATTGCATCGAAATATTTTCAAAGAGAGGTCATGTCATATCTAATGATACCGTTGTAGAGCATATTCCTCAACTGAAAATGTTAAAAGGCGTTTCAGATGAATAAAAAATCATAATAAAATAAGCAATATACAAAGTAATCCGAATCTCATATATTTTTTTCTCTCGTGAAAACTCCTTTATGAAGAATTAATTTTAATGACTGATCATCTCGTTATGATCGATCTTTGATATCAAATTATGTATCAAATTTTAAATGTTAAAGACATAGATTCAAATTTTAATAGTTATAAAAAGAAAATAATACTATGGAACTGATATTCAGTCTGTGTTATGTAAACCGATGATTGTCGAAATTGTATCCTTATAGAGTATTGAGAAATCAGTTCCTTCCAAGTTGGAACAGCATTTATACTACCCTCTAATTCTCTTTGTATCACCCTATCCACTTTTATTTCATTTTATTATATTTCTCCCTCTCTCTCCCTCTATATAATTTTCTGCGCTTCAGTACCCCTCTCCCTCTCTTTCTCTCACGTTCTCTCCTTTGCCCTCTTTATCGTTTCCTTTCTCTCTCTTTCCACTGGTAACCCTCTCATTTGTCATATCATACCCATTACTATATCATGTATACTGAAACTGAAAAAAAGAAAGATTTAAAATATGATTGATATTCTTCCTGTCGTTCTACAATTCTGCCCCCCTGTCTCTCTGTCTCTCTTCCTCTCTCTCTCTCTTTCTCTGTCTTTGACAAATTGAATCGTGACTTTATTTGCTACTTCAACAACTGCTATAATACTCTCATCGTGGAGTACCTGATGGTCGTAAAATGATTACTTGATATTTGGAGACAGGTATAATACTTTGCAATACTCCTTTAGGTCATGTAATCTTTCAAGCCTTGCAAAGCTAAGCGACACCGCGCGGACCCTTTTCATGCCGAGCACAAGAGCCCAACCCCTTTTGTACCTCACGCTTGTCCATCGAACTCTGCACCAATCATGCCGCACGACCCACGTACGCCTCGCCCAAGATCAAGAGCGAGTACACCTCTTTTGTTACGTCACGCTTGACCATCAAACTTTCCACCAATCACACCGCGGGACTCTTTTTCATTCCCCGTCCAAGACCGAAACTCCTTTGTTACGTCGCACTTAACTCTCAAACGTTGGACCAATCACAACGCGCGAAATGTTTGTGACGTATACGCAGTACCCTCCCATTCGTTGATCTTTGGGTAGACACCTGCCGCGCCGCGCACCAAGCAACGCAAAACAATAAGGAAAGAAAGTGAAATTATGCTTTGGTGATCTCCAGTGTTCTTCAATTCTTTGATAACCAAGCAGATGAAAATCTAACGAATGAAAGGATAACCGAAGAAATGATCAAGATCAAGCCTTTTATATCGTATAAATTTAGACAAAAGAAAAGTCAATAATTTTCAATTTTCAAGATTACTATGGTGAGTACGCCAAATGACACTTATTTTGCTTCAGGGCATTGTTTTGTAAACTTCCAGCTTATGAATTACATTTACAGTATACCCACACATCGTGTGGTCACTTTTAAACAGTAAATCGAACAACTTTTTATACAAATGGTCATAAGTCTTTTTCAAGATAGGTTGACAAAATGATAAATTACAAATATTCACTGATTTTAGTGTTACTCGATGCTATTTTGTTAAATATATAAAATCTGACTTCAAAAATTGAAAGGTTAATTATTGCTAAGTGTCCTGATACACAATGCCCATCATATATTTTTATGTATTGATTAATCTGTTCTGTAAAAGCATATGATCAGTTTTGAATTGGATATAGTGCTATAAAAGACATTCATTATTATCACCATTATAGATAGTGCATTACGTTTAATCATGGAGGAAAAAAAAAATAAGTGGCAGAACATGTTACGCACTGCCTCCTCTTGCCCAATGTGTCGTGAAAATAACTGACTAAAAAAAAAAATAATGCTGTTTATATTCACACACAAAAGAAATGGAATAAGAAATTCAATACCTATCCAGATTTTGACCGATGTAAAATGCTCCTTACGAGACTCACGTTAATAATTATGCTCGTTGAGATCATTGTTTTTTTTTCTAAAACACGTTTAGTCAATAACAGTGGAAACTCATTATAAAGAGTTCTAAAATAACCAGATTCCGGATATAACAAGGCGATTTTGCTGGTCCCGAGTCGTTATGTTCTTTGTTTTTTACCCTGATATGAGGAGATTCCTGACATAAGTTAATTTCCATGGCCCTATAAGGTCCTCGTTATATTGAGTTTCCACTGTATTGTAAATGATTGAAATTCGGGTATCTTAATTCTTATGTCTCATTTGACAGACCATCGTTTTGAAAGAAAAAATTTGTAGTAACGTCATTTATAAGTTAAACATAAACCATGTAAACGATTCTGTCAATAATTACTTTGGGAAATAGGATATTGATTCGGGAGGAACAAGGAATAACACCTCTTCTCAAGACATGAATGCATCGCTGCCATCGACAAGAAATCGTCCAACAGCCAGAAGCGAGATGGTACTTTGCAGTAACCGACAGGAGATGGCGTCCTTTACATCGTTTGTCTCTGCAAGTCGAAGTGCAGGAGTCGGTGAAGTTGGCGCCTCTCCAGCAAGTAGTTCCAATCTGCTGGTACACCGTACGCCTCTTCCCGAAAACCTAACGAAGCGTTTTGAGAAGCTTTCCCTCCGAAGTACCTCCGATAGTACCTCTGCTTTGGATGATGATGATGATAACCACGGAGATGACCCCAGCGATGATGACGGTACTGCGCATGAGGTGACATCTTCGTCAGACGTTGATATGGTGGAAGAGATGGCTGACGATGATGACGAAAGGGTATCTTCACACAGAAGCAAATTTGATCGAATTAGGCTGGACGAGTATCGCGCTCACCTGGTCGACACCGCTAGCGAGGCCATTCAGTCTTTCTACGAGACATGTCACGTTCAATTGGACAGTGCGAACAACAACTCGAACATCGACTCGATGTCGGCTGTGTTAACAACTTCATTTCCATTAGATATTCCATATTCAGGCATGTATCCACACGAAGATTTCGGAATCGTCCTGCCGATATCGACAGGTTACCACCCCCTGGGGCACAGTGAGAAACCTGTTCAGTCATCGACGCAAAACGACCTCGAGAAGAAACGACCACGGAAGAGGGTTTCATTCACGAGTGCGCCATCCATCAAATGGTTCAGGAAAGAAGACAGAATTGAAATACCCACGAGGAGAAGGGGAAAGAATCCTCTCATAGCCGTTTTAAGGCAACTCGTATCATCACAGAAGTACAGAGAGGAGACTACACGTAAACTGAAAGTTATACCTATCTTAAAGAAAAGATATAAACGGTTAAAAGCTTGACCAGACCAAATGTACCAAATAAGAAAACACTAAACGCAGTTTTAATCCAGAAAATTTCGTTGCGAATGAATATTTGTATCAACAATAACAACAACAAAGACAGCAGCAGCAGCTGTGGAAGAAACAACAAGAAAGTCTAAACTAGAAATCAGCTCTTCTTACTGCTATCTTATGTTATGATTATACTTTTCCTAATCAGATGTTATATTTTTTGTATGTGAATTCAAATGAATGAACAAAGTTTAGCCAAGAAAGTCACGTCATCAATATTATAGGCACACGGTTTCCTTTTACATCATTCCCAGAAACTCTTTGGAGAAATAAATAAACGAAACAGGATTCAAAATGTGTTTACAAACTAAGAGGCAAGTTTAATACCGGTAAAAATCAGATCTGTACAGATTTTGTCACTCCTCTCTACCTCTAACAATCAAATATTTTCATATAATCTGTCGAGTTCCTTATGTACATTATTTTTAAATAATGGCACATGATTGATTATAAAAGGGTAATTTATCAATTAGCAAAAACCCGAATTAGTTTCGTTTATAATTTTTTTTTCACATAAACTGAAGATTGTTTTGGGGATAATTGTTTTTTTAGTGTGACATTTTGTGGATACTTGTTTTAAATTGTAGCTTAAGCGAAAGCATGAGGGAAGATGACCGCCCAAAATGAAATAAAAACTTCTTGGGAGATTTTATTACGATGACGTAAATTAAAGAAAAGTTCATTTACAGGAAATTACATCTGCAGCAATCACAACATAAAGAGCTTTATCCAAGTCAGGTCTGCAAGCTATTAATTAGTATTCCTTTCTACATGAAATGATTATTCAAAGGCATCACCTAAAAAAAGAAGAAGTTAACTCTTTGTCTAAAACCGAAGCAATTAGCATTAAAAAGAAAAGCAACTAAACAGTGTCAATATATACAGAAAAGGAGCTCAAACAGCAGAAAACAATGAATTTAAAAATATACAAGTGCATTATCTTCATACACATCTTTAATTATTGAACAGCTAAAAAAGGGAGGAAAACATGAAACGAAGAGTGATTTTTTTTTTTTGGGGGGGGGGGGAGGGGGTCAAAATAAAATAGTCGAACAAAACATTCGTCAAAAAGCGATCTGATATATAGTTACGAAGGACTGGTGGTATGTTGACTTCAGTACTTTTCCATTTACATGTAACTCCTAATACTCATATCCCGTGCTGACAACCAATTCGATTTTTTAAAGAAAAAAATTAATGTAACTCAAATTTAATTCTGTTAATGATATCCCTTTCCACACAGAGACATATCCAATGTACTATACCCCCCCCCCCCCCACCAAAAGAAAAGGAAATATTTGTGGGTATTTTCTTAATGTCAAATATTTTGTTTGGAGTGTTTTCCTAACGATATTAGACCAAAATAGAAGACATTCACAATTATACGATATTCAGAATTCTTAGGTTACTTGTGAATGTTTCTTCTCATATAAACTCCTAAACTTGTTGTCTCCTTGTCCCAGCTTAATGCTTGAGGATGAAGCGCCTCTTACGATCTCCTAGAATCAACCTAATAAAAAAGAAGAAAAGAAAAGAATTAAAATTATATAATCAAACAAACAACACAGTCTTTTAATGCAAATGTCAAGAGGTGGTCGCAACAGCAACGAAAAATAATCTTCCTCTTCTGATGTCAGGACAAGAGTGGTTATCAGTTCAATTACAAACATGATAAACTGCATAGTAACGACCACTTTTATTTTAAAAGAAGGAACTAATTATAATAATAATGGACAGATATTGATACTACGTTTTACGTGTTTCGACCCAAGTTCTAAAGACAAGATAAATATTCCAGATTTTTTTTTTTTTTTTTTAAAGTTCCCGGTATGGATGACATTTACGCAGACCTGACTTTAACATGTTTAACATCCTTTAAGCCCGCTCCCCCCCCCCCAAGTTCTAGCTGGGCCTTTAATTATTAGCAGGACTGCAGGAGTATAAAATTCTACCTGTAGAAGAGCCCTGCCAGTAGTCCACCAATAGCTGGTCCTGCCCAGTAGATGTAGTGTTCTGCCCAGTAGCCGGAGATGACAGCTGGCCCGAAGCTGCGGGCAGGGTTGAATGAGGCACCGCTAGAGTGGTACCTGTAGCAGTGTTAAAAAAAAAAAAAAAAAAAAAAAACTGTTGTGTTCACATTAATTCCTTTTGTTAACTACTGATTTAAACACGATGAAAACTATAATTATATGACAATTTTAATCAATGTTACTATTGTTTCTATTGTCCCTTTATTCGGTAATAACTTTTATTATACTGTGAATGTAATATTTCTTTCAAGTTTGCTTTTTTTTTAGATTGCTTGAACTTTTTATTGCAAAGTGAAATAAATTTGAATTGAACAGAATTGAATAATGATTCCCCAACATTCCATACCAGAGATCAAAGCTTTGAAAAATAAAGGACCTGCTCATTATAATTGCCGTTATTATTTCCTCAAATTGTCAACAATCTGTTGTTTGGAGCCAGAAGGGCGTTGACTCTGTATAAATGATAGGATTTTACGCCCCTCTGGCTCCAAACAGATGCTGTGTTCTTTCGATGAGAGGACCTTGTTATCAAGGTCATGTACAAAGGTGTGTACTTACGCGCAGATGATGCTGACGACGACGGCGAATCCGTAGGCGAGTGGGCCGGTGGGCTGGCGGGCTTTCGAATCCATATTGGCCATCAGGTAGATGAGGAAGATCATGGTACTCAGGATGGCTTCGATGACTACGGCTGTGCCTGGGGTCATGTCCAGCTGGCGGTTGGAGTCGTACTTGTCGTATGGAACCAGGCCTCGATACTGGTTGCTTCCGCCCTTGATGTCGTGGTAGGAGTCGTTGAGGACTACCGCCTAAGGTGAACAGAGAAAGAGAGAGAGAGAGAGAGAGAGAGAGAGAGTAATTGTTACATATTAGAAATAGAGACTGGCTTCATAATCATGATTGTGATAATTTTTTGCATGCGACACAAAACTGGCTTAATAATAGCAAGTACTGTACCATTAATTCATCTTCAGTTTGCGCTATCATCACATGATTATTTATGTTCATGCATAAGTCATTCTTTATTACTCCATAATTCTTCCGCGGGGTAAAAAAGCTCCATTTTCAAAACTGGGAGAATGGAAATTTTGAATAATCTTAAGAAGTAATACAACGAATAGTGAGTTAGTGGCCATGATGGTGTTAGTCCAGGTATATGACACCACAAATCTTAACCAAATTTCCAATGGGAGCTTCTCCCTATATATCAGTGATGACCTCATCAGCTAACAACATTAAACCACCTTATTATTCGTTATTCTTTGTCCTATCAGTCTCAATTTCTCACTGATAAAAGTTACCTTGACGAAAGCCGCTCCGACCAGAGCTCCAATGATCTGCACGATGAAGAACATGATGGCTTTTATTGCGTTGATGCCACCAGAAAGAGCCATGGCAAATGTTAGTCCCGGGTTGAACAGGCCTCCACTGTTTATAATAAAGAAAAGAAGAGAGAGAGAGAGAGAGAAGGGGGAAAATTCCAGGAGAGAAAGAGAGAGAGAACGAGAGAAAGAAGGGAAGAGAAAGAAAAAAAAATAGAAAATTGGAGAAAAGAGATAAATAGGGAGAGTGAGAGAGAGAGAGAAGAGAGAAAGAAAAAAAAAGGTAAAATAACAATACAGACATAATTTGTTTTAACAGAATTATACATTACTTTGATTTAAAAAAATCAAATAGCAATTTTCTAAATATACAAATTAGATCTTAAACTTGTGAGAATGAGCTATATATTATCCGTTTAGCAGCAACATCCATACTGAAACAACCAATAAAGAATAAAGAGTAAAGAGAAATTGAAGAGGAAAAGGAAAAAAAAGAGAGTGAAATAAGAGAGAAATAAATGCAGAATAAATCGTAGTCAAATATTAGGAAGAAAGAAAAAGGAAACATAGTCAATAACTTTTTCTGAATTCGAGTTCACAAATTTTACATACCGTTATAAAAAAAAAAAAAAAAATGAGCCAAACCCATTTAATAAGATCATGATGATCGGATTTTCCTTTTTATGCGGAAGCTCTCTCGTCTTTGATAGTCCGATTATAATATAACATATTTTATTATGATTCGTCTAAACGTAAAAGAAAAGGGGTACTACGAAAGATATAAAGAATGAAATCGACACGAAAATCATCATCTTAGTGCACTTTGTCTACCGTAACTATAGCGCTCTGTCATTCATTTGTTCAGCGAATGAGTAAATTAAGATCTTTAGTGAAGATCAAGTAAACACTATTTGCCATAAACCGAACAGACTCCATGTTTTAGTGATTAGTCATAAAGGCATAGCATTGTGGGATTGAGGAATATAAACGACTTTTGTTACAGGATATGTGTCCAGTTATGATCAGTTTGCAATCATAAGATATCAAAAGTTGGATGGAGATGAATGAGATTTTGTGAAGTGTATAAGATTAGATTACAATGACAGGATATTATAAATGCATGTATCTAAATTCATTTTTGAAAAAAAAAAAAAATGTTATATACATCAGTGGCGGAAATAGTGTATCGAAATTTTATTGCCGTTTTCCGTACAGTTGGTACGAAGTATATTTGCCAGTGTTAATAAGAAATAAATTAGTCAATCGAACCAGGTTGGTATAAAAAGAAACTTTGAAAATGAAATAACACAATATGTAGAAGAATGTCTGTAACCCAAAGAAAAGGTATTTGCAATGTTTAGAATTAGGAGGATGGCAAATTAGTACAATAATATTCAAAGAGAATGTGAATATCCATATTGTTATAATTATCATTTTATCATCTTTTCAGTTTTTAAAATGAATATTTCCCGGTCCATTCATCTACTTCTTTTTACCCTATAGCAACCCATGTTATAACTTTCCCTGTTTACATCATTGTCTGTCATTGGGCATATATCATGTGAACATGATTATACACCAGCAATACATATTTTAGGTTGTTATGTTGTAAAAACGTGGTCATTGTGATAAAATAATATCTGATTTCTAACATCACAGAAGAAATTTGAAAGAAATAATGATTACAATATCAATATAATCTACAGTATATTAACTTCTCCCAATAAAACATGTAAATAGTCAGTCTCTATATACGTTTATATATACTCTTGTTTTTCACAATTATACTCGAAATGAACTAGATATAACCTCTTTGTTTTCTAAACAATAATGACGCATTATACTGCCTTGTCTTGAAAATGACTTGCTCCAAGGCATGTGCCATTTTTAATCATTAATATTATGAAAGAATTGTTAAGTGATAATATAGTGAATATGAAATTAGAATAACAGATATACATGCAGTATGTTTTATTTAATTTTTTCTTATCTTGAAAATGTCCAAATTTAATTCAAATGACACGAACACATCTATAATTCTCATACAATTTCCCCCACTGTATAAGACATTATTTTCACCCCCCCCAAAAAAAAAATAAGATAAAAACAAAACAATATTGTTAACGACTGGAAAGATGCTGAGTTCAATATTTTGCAGTATACATATCAGAGTAAACTTGAAATAAAAATGTATCTGATGTTCAACAATAGCAATTATCATTCATCATTTTTATTTATTTATTTTTTTTTACAGAAAATTTCATAAAATGTTCAGAGAGACAGAGAGAGAGGGGGAGTATTAAGGGTAATATGCAGGGGCGTTGATCCTTTTTTTTCAGATGGGGGGAGGGGGGGGGGGGGGGTGGCAAGACATTCTAATAGTATCCTTCACGATTATCTTAACGCCTCTTAATTACCAGCTTCTCCACGGTTACTGAAGCAGGGAAAATTAGAGAATTTGCGCGCAAAATTGAAGTCTGATCGTGAAATACCTTTTCTATTTCATTGTTTGGAAGGTTTCATTTCTCGAGTTTTGCATCATTTTTCTTGTTTTATTTTTCACCTCCAGATTTATTGGTTTTGCCCTCCCAATATATATTTCTTTTTTTTGGGGGGGGGGGGGGGCAACTGCCCCCTGTCACCCCATAATCGACTCCCCTGGTAATATGTATAGGAAAGAATCGTTGAAGGAAATAATCCCAAGCTATACCATGTACACAGTTTTAAAAAGAGGGTTTGTGCACAAAATAGAATATTATATTGAATATGCATTAAGGAAAATTTAGATAAAATAGTTTTATGATTTCAATTCAGAATAATGTTCAAGAAAATTGATTGTTTATCCCTATCAGCTAATTCTTACTTTGTATAATTCCTATAATGTTCGAAATAAGTGGGGGAAAGTATAAATTACAGAGCAGTTCATACTAAAGCTACATATCATTTCAATGAAAACATAATCTCTAAATAATATAGATTAATGAAAATGTAGGTGGTGTTTAACGAATACAATCTGTTTTGATACGTATCCTTTATGTCGTGAGAATTTCTCTATTTGGTCGCCATTTTGAATCTCGAGCATTTTTTTCTTCACATGCGATTATATAGGCCTGAATCGTTGGCATTATCATCAATAAACATTTTGAACCTCAGATGCCATCCACTTTAATGTTTAGTAGAATTTACTTTCCTGTATTTTGTTGTATAAAATATCTGTAATAAGTTTATTGGAATGATACAAATACTAACTTTTTCCACAGCCCATTTTGTAATAAAGAATTTTATCAGTTAGAAATATTTGTATATTTCTTGTTGAAGTAAGTACAATCATGTTAATGTAGTATAGCTTACAATTCGTACATTAACAAAAAAAAAAAAAAGGAATATAATGCGTGTGACTCCACTGAGAGGAATGGAATAACAAAACATGTAGAGTTTTTTTTACCTCAAGATTTATTTACCTGATATTCAAGAAAGCTGAGCAGAGGAAGGCAATGCCAAGTCCTTCTGCGAATGCAATCATGACGACATCCATTGTCGTTACTGCCATACATGCAATAAAGGTGAAGATCATAGTACCGGCGAATTCAGCGAACGACGACTGGACGAACTTCTCGAAGACCGACGTCGCTTTCGACAGCTCGACGATGTCGCTGGCATCAATCGAAATTTTGTCGTCTCTCCTGCGCGCCATTTTTTCTTTTCACGTTTACTGTATCCTTGGATAATTATATTCCAATTAGGAGACTGAGACAATAGCCCCAAATTCACCGATTTATCTCAGTAAATTGACCAACAGGTGTTGATGCTTGTCTAACAAAGTACTGCAAAATATGCGACGCGTGAAGAAAAATGGCGGTAAAACAAACCATGCACAAAAATGCACAAGTCGTTTTAGATGTTATAACGGGCAACACCCTGGTATTTTGCACGGACGCACTAGCAAGAGGGGTGCTCGAATAAACACTGCGGGGTTATGGTTGCAGGAGAAGAGATGTCATTGGCTAGTACGAAGGCATTTGTTTGAAGAGTTAGAAAAGCAATGTATGCATATTATTAATCATTAACTCAAGATGCAGTTTGCGGAATGTTTAGTATATGAGTCTGCATGTGTGTAGTTATCAGATGTATGTTGATCTTAACCTCTCTCGAGCACTTAAAATGTTTTCTGTTTGTTTTATATGACTTCATTTGGAACTACAGTCATTGTTTTATATTTGGGTATTCTTATTCTTCTCTTTTATATTCTAAATTCTCTTGCAAAAGTCGGCTATGTCATCGTTGCCATTGTTATCATATAGTTTATAATTTTTATCACTTTTTAAAAGAAAACAAACTCAGAGAATTTAACTTTAAGCTTCTATGTAATTTATTATCTGTGAAAAAGAATTTTTATAAATAGGGTATGCAGCAGACTGAAAATGTTCACATTGTCATATAAATGAAGATGATATGAAGATATACATGCATTTATTAAATGCGACTTGAATAGATTTATTTTGTTTTTGGCATTAATATATAATATTAAACTTGATACTAATATTGAAATTACGGAAAAATCCTCCTCAAAGCCAACCCGGAGACTGAATTAGATTCACTTTTGACAATTGCCTTTTGGTGAATATATAAAATATATTTTGACATGAAATATGTCAGGGAAAGATAATAGAAAGTTTAATTTTTAATATCTGTTTAAAAGTGAAATATGAAAATTACATCATTCGGCATGTCAAGTAACATAAATGAACTAAGACAATTTACAAGATGTATAATAAACTCTGTGGAAGATTTTGATATATATTTTTAAATCACATCTTGTAAATTGTGTCAGTTTATTTCTCTTACTTTACATGCTGAATGATGATGTAATTTGCACTGAATTCTTGAATGTATGATTGCAATCAGTGTCGTACCCAGGATTTTTTAATGGGTTATGTTTTTACTCCAAAATTCTCGGACAAGCAAAAAAAACAAAACAAAAAAAACAACAAAACAAACAAAAAACCCAACAAAATAAAACAAAACAAAAAATACACACAAAAAAATAAACAAACAACAACAAAAGTTGTCAGCATATTTGGGGTGTCTTCTTACTCCAAAATTCTAGAATTTTCTGACAAGCAAAAAAAAAAAAAAAAAAAAAAAAAAAAAAAAAAAAAAAAAAAAAAAGAGTCTTCACCATTTTGGGGTCTCTTCTTATTCCAAAATTCTCTGACGAGCAAAAAAAAAAAAAAAAAAAAAAAGGTTCTCACCATTTGGGGTTAAAAACACTGCTAAAGAGGGGTGTTTGAACACCTAAAAGACCAAAAAACACCCCCTCGGTACGATTGCAATAAATACCCCGTATAACAGGTATAAGGGTCCCCCTAAAAAAAAATAAGTTATATATTTTGCTTGATCGATATCCTTCTTGTCCCCTCCTTATTTTGTTCTTTCCTCGAGTCTACATTTTCATTATTACTACCATCGCCACCACCACTATAATCTCAGCTATCATCATCATCATCATCATCATCATCATCATCATCATCATCATTCACACCACCACCACCATTAATCACCACCATTATACATCATCATCATCATCATCGTCAAAACCAACACCACCTCCACCATGCAGAGAATTTCTATGTTTTATTGTATTTAAATGTATGTTATGTTGTATTTGTACTGTGACTATTTTTCATGTTTCTCTCTGTAATGCTGGTGGAAAACAATTTTCCACGATTTTATGTTGATCAGACTGAACTAAAGTATCAAAATTATCAATTACTACCATCATCATCACCACTGTTACACACCACCACCACCACCACCACCACCACCACCATCATCATCAACACCAACACCAGTATCATCATCATCATTGTCGTCGTCATCATCATCATCATCTCCACCACCTTCAACATCATCATCATCATCAGTATCATCGTTGCAGCCTTATCATAATCATCGTCGTCGTCCCTAGGATAGGACTTTAAATATGCATGAGAGTATAAGAGTATGAGAACTTTAGTAGATGATAGAAACTGCTCCTAAAGAGTTAAGCCAATGAAACCTGAAAATGGTGCACCTGCAAACAACAAGTGCATCCCAAGAATGAGTGAAACGACGAAAGAAGGCCCTGCCAGGCTCAGATCATGGCCTGCCATTGAAAGTGATTTTCATTGCTTGCATCCCAGCTATACTTAAGCTTTGTTGACAATAAAAAAATGATATCATTCTTCATCCGAACAATCAATTTCCATCTGCATCACAATCAGCGTAGGGCACAATTCTTCCGGTGGGGGGGGGGGGGGGGGGGGAGGGGCTGACCAAATAAAATTTTTGAATTTTCTAAATTATGCGAGCGATTTAGTTATCAAAATATATAAATCATAGAATACAAAAATTAGATAAAACACCTCACTGACCTGCTGACCCGAGGTGGCGGATGCACGGTTGCCAAAAATAAAGTCGGGGGGGGGGGGGGGAGCTGCACAAACTCATTTACATCCACATTGCAAGCTTTCCTTTCAAAACTTTATATTACAATCTTCATCGTCATGCTGTCTTTTTATTATTTTTTCATCATGGAGAGGTCACATGTGCACCCTTATTCTTTACTTCTTTACATTTTAAAAAGATATCGTATTTTATTATAACGAGTATCATTGCGACATGATCTGAGTCAGTTTCCATCAAAACATGTTAAGCTTTCCTCCATAGTATCATCATACATTTACCCTGTTAAACAAAAGTTTGTAAAAATCTGTCCATATTTAAAAAAAGCTATATAGTTGGATAAATCCATTGGGGCATAAAACTGATAAAAAATGTCTACCAGGTAAATGTTGGGCTCCTTTTATCCAGTATTTTTAAGAGTAGACCTATATAAACAGTCATGGTTTGTACTTGAACAGTCAAAATATGCTCCACTGCGGAATATTATGCTCTTTAAAAAAATTTCCTATCAAAAATTAGTGTCTGTATGTTGTAATTACAGATGATTCAGAGAATACGTAGGGATTAGACATTAACAGACGATCTGCATGCGTGCCAGGAGTATACGGTCACGCTTCGCGCTGCGACACACACAGTGAGTTAAAAATTAACTTTTATTAAAATATTATGTTTGCTGATTTTTGAAGAGCTACGTATCATTGCCCCATCATGTTCATGCACTTCGCACCAGACTTTGTACAAGACATCGTTGTCGCATCTTGTTTACTCAATGAGGTCATTAAAAAAATTGCAGATTGATCATCGAACTTTGAATTTGAGGAAAATTTACTGAAAATCTGGGGGTGGACAGACTGAGGATTGCTTGAAAGGGTTGGAGAAGGGAGCGGATTTTGTTACATGCCCGCTCCAAGCACTTAATGAGGGGACGGGGGGGGGGGGGGGGGTTAGAGCAATAATTTTATAGTTTCCAGCCTGTCTTTCCAAGGTCCTTGTTTTTTCTCCTCTTTTTTGGCAATGGGGATGGGGGGGGGGGGGAGCTGTTTCGACTTCTCTGCCTTGGAAAGTAGCAATAACAGCTCATACATTTTCGTATTTTGTCGGGTTGTGGGTTCTCATAGCGCGCGGCGGCAAGGACCCTGTATTATAAAAGAGTTGCGATTGTGTACATTTGCAATTGATATCAATCGCATCTCCATGATCCTTAGTACCGTCAGAGTTGCGATTGATATCAATTGACTAAAACTTTGTAGTAACATGAACTAATAGGTTTAATAACATTTCATTCCACGACATTGGCGTATCCAACATCCCACGGAAGATATTCCTTGGCGGATGATTTGGTGATGGACTGACGGTCATTCATTTGTCATTCATTAGCTGAATGTAACAAGCTTCATAGTCTGGGAGCCTGTCCCGAAATAGTCATAGTTATGGTTTCAGACGGCCACTAAAAATTGGAGTAATTTTTCCCCCTTGAAGTCCAGGGACCAAATTTTGTCAGAAGAAAGAGCTTTGGGTGTACATTCCAAAAATATAAAAGCTGACAAAAATTTATGATCTTTAGATCCTTAACAGGGACTTTTTAACCCTTGCACAGTATTGTACACCCTACATGCCCTATTCGAGGATTGGTTCTTCTTGGCCCTTTGTGGCCAAAAAGGAAGAGTTAAAGACAAATATTTACTTTGGAACACATTACAGAATGTTTTCATTGAAAGAATAGAAAATAACCTCTTTGGATTCATGAAAAAATATCCGAGGGAAGATTTTCAGACGCCTAGTGCTACTGTCAAATTTTCTACCCTTTTCGAGGATCTCTTCTCTAGTGAATTTGATACCCTTTTTTCGGAATTGTCCTGTTTTTGATACCCCGTAAACGAGATCCCCGGGTTACCCGTCTTGGTGGTGAAAAAGCCAACAACCCTTTTTATTTGACCTCAGTGTTTTCATGGACGCGGATGCCTACAGACCTCAATGAGACATACTAGAAGGCTGTAACTGACATTCATAAATGTTACTGTTTTGGATTTACATGAGATGGATAAAGAGAGAGAGAGCAGGAGATGGTGTGAGAAAGCGAGAGAGCAGGAAATGGTGTGAGAAAGCGAGTGAGCAGGAGAACATGCAGATTTTTGAAATGAATATGGAGGCGCGATGGCTCAGTGGTAAAGCAGTGGCGGAGGGCCCGCCGGTTCGAAACCAAGTGGGTGCTTGCGCTATAGTGCCCTATGGTAAGGCATTAATCCTCAATACCAAGTCCCTCTGAGAGGACTTAAAACCTAGGGTCCCCTGGTTGCTTACTTACAAGCAGTCATGCTTTTTTAGCAGTCAGGTAATTAAAATAAACCATCAAACCTTTTCAAACTTTAAAATAAGTATTCTAAGTACAGTTTAATTTTGACCAAATATTAAAAAAAAAAAAAATACATGTATAATATCTGTAAAATAAAATTTTTCAAAAGACAAAAAAAAAAAAAAAAAGGTATTGGCAGCGGTGGGATTCGAACCCACGCCATCGAAATGACTGGTGCCTTAAACCAGCGCCTTAGACCGCTCGGCCACGCTACCTTGATATTCACAATTGGGGCATATACATTTATATCCTTTAGATGTACAATGTGCACGCAAATGGCAAGTACGTATTGCCTTTATATATGGATAGCATGCAGCGCAGCATCGACATATCGATAGACGTATAGTATTATTGCAGTGCATAACAAGATCAATAGATCTATGAATTGCGCTTCGCTTCGCCGGCCGCGCAGTCATTGTAGTCCCAAATACCAACTTTCCTGTTTGTACGAAGTGCTGACAACAATAACGAATGCCAAATTCACTTCTCTGACGAACAAGCATTTGTCAGGGGGTGTTAATACCTATTCTTTACTATATTTCATTTAAGGTTGCTCCTAAGGTGACGCCACAAGCATCATGATAAGACGTGCTAGCTGTATTCTTTGGCGTCAGAGGAATCTTTGCACCAGCCAAAGTGTGCTGAATGTTGGCCATTTTCAGAGCAATTACAGTTTGAATAAATTGTATCCACAAAGTGAGCAAGACATCACTATTCCAACTAGAAAATCACATGATGAGGTGAGATTGGATTGAGGCTGCAAAGCCTTGGTATTATTTAATTAAGAGCATCATTATGTCTGGAAAGATATGGAGAAAGAGAGGGAGAGATTCAGATAAGGAATAAAAAAAGTTGACCAGATATCACTGTCGGTGTGATATTATAATCATGATTGTTGTTGGACATTGATGAATTATGGAGAGTGAGAAAATATTTTAAAAATCAACAGAAAAAGTAAAAAATAAAACCTGAAATCGTAGCTTAGTTTGGAGCAATATATAGGGAGTGTCCGAGCACTTTTATGTTAGTGCTGTGTTGCAGTACGTGTTGAAACAAGATCCAAACAAGAATTAACATCATGAACATTGTTTATTTTGATTGTGTTTTTTTAATGTTTGATCTAACAATCTAACAGTTAAGAGTAAGTTTTACTTTTCCACTTTATAAAAATTTTAACAATAACTAGTGCAATTGCGGAATCAAGAAAGGAATTGCGAAAAAAAGATTTTTTTTAATATAGGCCTATGACTTCTTTGTCCTTTGAAATAAATATTTGAGTGTGATCTGACTTACTTCGTTGATTTGAATAAAAACAGAAAAATGAGTGAAAGTTAGAGCAAAAGCAGATAAGAATTAAATAATAAGAGAATTTTTGAAGTTAACAATCAATGAAAGAAAACTGGCAACTCTGCGACTTATCTTGCAAACTCCTCTCCCATTTGCTCAAAACAAGATTTCATCAATTTTCATTTTCTTAGTTTTTGATGAAGGAATAGAAATGTTTCATAGGTTTTGTGTAAAAATATATGAGCAATGACCTGATGACTATATCTGAGCTAGGTGCATGTATAATTGAATATTTTCTTTAGAGAAAATGGAAATTAATAAAAAAAAATTTAGGTACAGGGCAAATGGGAGGAGAGCTAGATCTATACATGTACAGTATGTCAGAGTTGCCAATTTATGTTTGATTGATTTACAACTTCAAAAATTCATAACTTTCTCAGTCTTATTATATTTTGCTCAAACCTTCACTGATCTGTTTAAAGAAAAAAAAATTCTGCTTCTTTTGAAACCAACTTATAATCAGGGTGGACTTCCTCTTTAAATTCACATTTTTGGGAATTGTGAGAATGGAAGAGAGTCAATATAATATATGACTTTTGAATTATAACTCCAGAGATCTATATTTTTTATTCCATTCAAGACTGCAGATCCAAAAGTGGATACAAAGTTCAGTGGACAAATTCCAGTTGGTGAGTGTGTGTCACTATTGGCTTATCTGAAAAGTTCAATGTTTTGTAGTTGATCATGAAGACGACCAACCTACAAAATATAACTTTTGGATGAGCGTAATTAAGGTCAACTTGGACCAGATCATTTGTTATGCTTCTCGTAGAGGGAATGGGGTGTAGACAAATAAACATTTAAAGATTAACGGTTGTAAATTATGCCCTTCATAATACTGCCAACATAATTGTCTCTAGTCCATTTAACGTCCTATCCGAGGGAAGGAGCATTTTCCACGGTAACATAGCCTGCGTCTATGAAACCAAATTTCAAGCACTCTTCAACAACAAAGAAGATATCAATACAATAGAGCCTGTGCTGTGATCATTGTCAAATGATTTGATGATTAACCCAAATATATATTGGATAAAATCATATATTTAAATTTAAATGATGCTACTTATGTGTCCAAGCACTGATTTTCTACAAATGAAGGATATTGTTTATCATGAAGTTATGTTTAATTTTCTCTTTACTGTTGTTCTTATTTCTTCAGATAAATTGGTTGTAAAGTACAGCCGGAGTGGTGGAGCAGGGGGTCAAAATGTGAATAAAGGTAATGAAATAACTATTTTTCATGAATGAACTATGTTTTTCTTGTAAAACTTGTTTTTCAGCTTGGACAATTGAGCAAAAGATTGTTTTTTAACCCTAAAAGGGCCGGGAGATTTTGGCTATGCCACAGCCGGGGGGGGGGGGGGGTGGGGGGGGGGGGGTGGAATCCACCCCCCCTGAGATCTCGATGGTCGACTGCGCGATCGCGCCGAAAATCGGCATGTACGTCGTCCACAACGTAATCTACAAAACTGTATAGTTAAATACTCCGAAATAGTTTCACATTAATTAATTGTGCTAATTTATGCATGAAATAAAAATTTTGCTCTAAATCATTAAATAAAGCTAAAAAAATGCTAATTTTTGGTCTAGACACTCTTTCCAGTATTCTTAGCAAATATACTTGAAAAAAATTTGGTATCAAGAATGATTTCTTATGTATATTATTGTATTTCAAATTTCTTATGTATTTCCTTGTTTTTTAACCTTTTTTTTGTTTTTTGGATGAAATTTGTAGGGGACACTTTTGTGATCATAAACAGCATAAAATAGATTAATTTTAATCAGTAAATGTGAAAATATTCATAGCTTTCTAAATTTTGGCTGAAAACACATTTTGTATTGAAATTATACATGAAATCACATTTTTGAGCAATTTTTGATCTGACGTGCAAGTACGTAATGTCGAGTAGCTTCGGAACCGCATGCCCGGACATCGCGAATTTGGTCTCAAAAGATGTGTGAGATTCGAAAGAAAAAAGTCATGAAACGGCGCGGCGACTGCTTTGCGCGTTGCGGACATATCGCGAGAAACGTCGGATTCCACCCCCGGCCCTTTCAGGGTTAAAGGGCTGTATTGACAATGGTGGAAAAAGACATACCTATTCTTTTATCTTTTTTTTCAGTTCTTTTTCAACACTGTTAATGTGAAGAATTTGAAACTTATTAATAATCTGTGGAAAAAGATATAAAGTCCTTTAAGTGCATTATTAAGGGAATGACAATTTGAAATTACATGGACAATTTGATATTATTTTTTCCTTGTAAACTCCAATTGTTTAACAAAGCTTGCTTTAGAAAAGAGGTATCCCATTTTGAATATTATGTGTGTGACTTACAAAAGAAATATCTTCATTTACCTGTCACACTGTTTTACTTGTTGCATAGTGGAAACGAAGGCGGATGTCAGGTTTCATGTTGCTTCAGCAGAATGGCTGCCTCAGAATGTTAGAGAGAAACTGCGAGTTCAGGTAAATTATGCATCCTGCTCCAATAATTATGTATTACTAGATCACTGGAATAAGATGCGTGCTATGTATACCAATAACAATGTTTGTAGGTTGTATTCACTTTTCAGTTTAAATTTTCATAGGTGCTTTTAGATACTCCCTGTCAAATTCTGAATTCGAAATAATAAAAAAAAAAAAAAATGGAAAAAATGTATTAATCAGGGTGTAAGTTTCAAATCCTAATTTTCTTAATTTTTGTAAACAGCAAAAGACAAAAATCAACAGCAGAGGAGAGATGGTGGTGGTATCAGAGCGTACAAGGTCTCAGATAAGAAACTTCAGTGACTGTCTTCAGAAGATCAGAGACATGGTCGCAGAGGCAGAGCGAAAACCAAAAGAGCCAAGCGAGAAAGACAAGGCAGTTAGGAGATTAAGGTAAGATTGGAATGAACAAAATCTGCTATGTTCGTCTTTAAAAAAAAAGGAAGTAAACGTGAATTGGAAAACAAATCCACCACTTTAACCAGTTTTCTCCCCAATTTTCTTTCTTTCATTTAAAAAAAAAAAATTGCTAAGCATTTTTTTTGGTATTCTTTTTACATATGCTATTACAGTGGAGACTCGGTATAAAGAGGTCCTTGGGACCATCAAAATTACCTTGTTATAGCAGGAATCTTGTTATATCAGGTTAAAAAAACAATAGAATATAAAGAGCTGGGATGAGGAATATTACCTTGTTACATCAGGAATATTGTTATATCAGACCTCTTTATACTGAGTTTCCACTGTATTTTGGTTTTAATGGTTTCTCTTCATGTTGCATCACTTGTATTCTATATGTATTCTACACAGCAGTGTAATTTATAATTGATCTATGAAAGGGTTACAAGATTATTTTGTCAATAGATGTTTCAAACTTTTGAACTATTGAGACTGATAATGGCCCTGACATTCCAACAGTGTACATTCAGGAGAGTTCAGCAAGGGTCATGTTGATTTTCTGAAGATATTCTGAACTACACAGTCAGTTTCAAACATTCTTGTGGATAGCAATATTGTAGATTTCATAGGTTGTTGTAAATTTCACTTATTGTTTCAAATCGGAATGTCAAACAAACATGGTAGATTTCCAGTGCTGCTGGCCTGGGTAATTAACTATGATTGACATAATTTTCCTGACAAATTAAACTAGTCTCATGAGGGCAGGCTATTGCTAAAATCCAATTATGATGTTTTGATGATTGTGGACTATGAATCAGGGGTGGAGGGGTGGATCCAGGATTTTGGAAAAGGGGATGTCCACATCTCAGGAAATTTTCTGACAACTAAAAAAAAAAAAAGGTTATCCGATTTTGGGGTAATTATCTAATGGAATTGTTGGGGTTTTCTTTTTCTTCCTTTTCAGGGTGGAAGCGGCAAACAGAGAGCGTTTACGGGTGAAGAAGGTGCATTCAGCAACAAAGCAGGAACGACGAGTCTCATTCGATGATTGAAAGACATACAAGAACAGTTGATGGAAAAGCCATTGAAAAAGTGATGACTCTTCAGAATATATTCATCACATGGAATAGAGATGTGATGTGATAAATTGATCTCAAACATAATCTAGGAAAGTTGGATCTCAAGAAGAGATGGATCTCTCATCATGTTTGAGCAGCAAGACTTTATGGGCAAGAAGGAACACTTGATGATGACAGTCGATGCCCGGACTCTAAAAGAAATGATGTGATCTAATTTCAACAAGGTTTTTATTCATTGTCCAATAAGATGATGTTTTTTTTTGCTGGGGGGGGGGGGGGGAGGTTGGTTGGTGATACAGATCTACATGAGATTGTATAAGGTATTTAAATAAATCAATGGAAACAAACTAGAACACTTGATTTTCTCTGTCTTTTTAATGTTTTCTTTGGTTTATTCTAGTTTCATAATTTCCCTGCATTTACAGGAACCTGAGAGCAATTTTTGTTTTCACTGAGGGTGTTGAGGGTAGAATGTATGAAAATGGTTATTAAAAATGATATTTTTTGCAAATATTTGGGCCGAAAAGAAGACATATAAATGTACATGAGTGACTGGATAATGATAAAAAGAGAAGAGAGCGGAAGAGTGAGAAGGAGGAGAGTGAAGAGAGAGAGATAGGCCACTTTGGCTTCTTTTGAGGAAGCAATACATTTTCACAATTTATTATCTTATTAATCAAAAGACCACCTAACACCAAACTGCACCTCAAGAAGATTATTATTCTCAAAATTCTGTTATGAAAATATGAATTGAATTGAATAAAACCCTTTTGAATTATCATAGTCAGAAGGTAAGAAAAATGGTTTGTCTTTACATACAGAGCATTTTGGGGGGTAAAGCATTGTCAAAGGGCACCTCGGGGTTTTTCTTTGAGAGGATCTGACACCTTCCCGATGGACAATTTTGTCACTGTTTATATTTTTGGAATGTACATCCATAGCTCTTCCTTCTGACAAAATTTGATCCCTGGGCTTCAAGGGGGAAAATTTACCCCAATTTTTAGGGGCAGTCTGACACCCCATCCAGATGGAAATTTTTTTCAGTTTTTTGTGTTTTGTAATTTCCAGTCATACTACTTCCTACTGACAAAGTATGGTGCATGGGGGAGATGGGGTGAAATCGACTTTGGGGCTTCTTTGGGGGGCTCTGGGGGCTAAACCCAACTGCTACGGTCAGACTGACAACCTTTTTGTCAATGACTTAGATGGTCTAAGTAACTTTACGGGGTCAAATCTTATGGGAAAAATAAGGTGACTATTTCGGGACAGACGCCCAGACTAAGAGAGAGGATGAGTGTAAACCATTTGCAAATTAATTCATGAACATCTAACAACACTTATAAATGTTTAATTTTAGGGAACAAAAACTGGCCATAGGTCAACAAAATATTTCAGTTTTTAATTAAACCCTGATGTGATGTGAAACGGGTACAGTGGAACCTCGTTATAACAAACTCCTTGGGACCAAGGAAATTACCTCTTTATATTGAAACCTGGTTATATCAGGTCTAAAAACAATAGAATACAAAGAAATGGGACCAGTCAGATTACCTTGTTATATTGATATAATAGTGTTCTTTATAACGAGGTTCCACTGTAATCATAAAACAGTCGGCTCTGTTTTCCGTGGTTCAGGTGAAGCTGTCAAAATTTTATCACTTTTTTTTGCCTCGCTGTTCAAAATACACTCTAGTGCTGGCAGTACTTTGAACAGCTTATCCATGCTCTGGCGGCAATTGCCTGGAGGTCAATTCCTAACACTAACCGAATTCCCAACTTCAACCTCGGACCCAAAACTACACCTAGCCCTAACCCTAAACCTAATATATATTTTGTGTGAAATAAAGAAACGAGCAAACGTTACCAGAGCACATGTCGGATCACCCTGTTATTCACCCATCCATGAGCACAAAGTAATTATGTCTTAATACCAGAATTTCACAATTTTGCATTAAAAATCACAGCTGAGATGACCACGCACTGAACCCTGAAAGCAGAAATGAGCGCACGGGTGTGATAGACACCGTTTATATTCTGCTGATTGCATGTACAGTGGAAACTCGGTATAAAGAGCTCCGATATAACGAGATTCCCGATACATGTATGACAAGGTGATTTTGATGGTCTCGGGTCTGTATGCCCTTTTGTTTTTTTTACAATGATATCAAAGAGATTCCTGATATAACAAGGTAATTTTCATGGTCCCAAGGACCTCGCTATAGTGAGTTTCCACTGTATCATAGGAAAGATTCAATAAATGGTGCAAAATTAAGGGGCATGAAAACAGGGAGATTACATGTTTCTCCAAATATTTTATTTCAGTTAAATATACCAGACATTTGACATATATATTATGTATATAAGTTAGAATAATCTTTCATATTTCACATTTTGGATTTATTTCCAATTTTTCTCCCACCACATGCATGTGTTATAGGTCAACAAACTCAATCTTCAAGCTCTTCTCAATAGACGTTTATTTTCAAAAGCTATTTTGCAAAATGACTTATATACTATTTTACTATCTTTGCCACATTTCAAAGACAAAAATCCAAATTTAGCACTGTCATCTGACTTTTACCATTGTTTGAATGAAACAATGTGCAGAGTGTCAAATTTTCTGCTTCCACGGATGCAATGATATTCCCCATGTTTATCCTAAAAACACATGAAGTCAAACATTCAACACAGAGACCTAAATTCATCAGTGTCATCTGACATCGTCACTGTCTCTAAGCGCATAGTTTCTGACTTTCCTCTTGGGAGGCTGCAGCTTAGGCTGTATCCTGCCAGCAGCCTTGGTTGATAGCTCTGGTTTGGAGGAGGGTTTAGAACCTCTGACCTGGTAGCTGGTGCCATGGCCGGCAACCTCTAGGCCTCCTGTAGTATAGTGTTGATGGGAGTGGTGACTGGATGGAATGGACGGATGAGGCTCTTCTGGTATGGGGGAGTGGTCTGTTAATAAGACAAACACAATGTAATTGTTTTTTTTTATAAGCTGGCTCTTCTGCCTTATGCAACCATCCATCATGAAACTAAGATGGACTTCAAATCTTTACAATATCAATCACAAATTTTTGTACATGTAGTACAAAATATGATTTAAAATCAAGAAATAATAAGGCTGTAAATTTCAATATTTCTTTTGTAGCAAATATTAGGGAGACTCTCAAAATCATCTGAAAAGGTTTTTAAGCAGATTTGATTTATGTCTGTGCATAAATGGACAATAAAACAAGTAGCTTCCAACAAGAAGAAAAATACAAGTGTTCTTTTATCACAACATGCATTCTTCAATACTAAATTCATGCTGACAATTAGTCTTGTTATGACGAAAATTTCTTGAAACAGAATTCCTTGAAATGAAAACACCCAGTCTCAGCTTTTACAAAATCTACTATTAAACAATGTTACCTTTTGTAGTCCTATGGCCCTACATTATTACAGCTTGAAAATAATTTCTTTGACTGTGCAGTCAAGGTACAATGAAAGTCTTACCTGGCTTGCGCATTGGAGAGGGTGACCTGAAGAAAAGTGGGCTGGCACCATCGTCCAGTAGACGCCATACATCTTGCATAGACTCCTCCCCCAGCGATGACATCATCAGGGGTGTGTGTCTCTGATTGGCTGAGGAATCACTGCTGGGGGCCTCCCCTTCAGAGCTATGAGAGTGTCGTAGTATTTGCGGAGGGGGATTACCTTTGAAAGTAAACAAAAAGCTAAATCTGATGATGTCAAGTCTCCGATGGCTTGCAGATTTATGAAACCCCCTTCTTTTTGATTCTAGACTTTCTAATTTATCCAATGACCCAAACTTGACTGATTGCTTGAAGTGAGAACAAACAGACTAGAGAAACAGATTTAAGAAAGCTTGAAAAATTGGACAAATGAAGAACATTGAGTATTTACAAGATACCTAAATACATGGAAATTTCATATTGATGAATTAGTTTTGTGTGCATGTTATCATCCTCAACAACTCCTGTCTGTTTTGTAAACACAGTCCAAAATACATCTCTTTTCTCATTTTTTTTTAAATGGAAGAGACCATGTTCCCAAAAGGTCATACAGTGGAAACTTGCCATAAAGAGCTCTGATATAACAAGATTCCTGATATAACAAGGTAATTTTGCTGGTCCCAGGTCTTTATGTTCTTTTTTTTTTTTTTACCCTGATATAAGGAGATTTCTGACATAACAAGGTAACT
Organism: Heliocidaris tuberculata; assembly: GCA_025618425.1. Lineage (NCBI taxonomy): Eukaryota > Metazoa > Echinodermata > Echinoidea > Camarodonta > Echinometridae > Heliocidaris > Heliocidaris tuberculata. The sequence goes on along the minus strand of CM046836.1, from coordinate 13,605,077 downwards.
TTCATGGTCCCAAGGTCCTCATTATAGTGAGTTTCCATATGATTGTAACATATTATTTTGAACATAAGCAGGAGGGAAAATTTTATATCTAAATAGGGTCAGACATTTATGAATACCATGTAAAGAACAAATGGAGAGCAATGTGAGATTAATACCCCCCAAAAAAAAAAAAAAATAAAAAAATTATGGTGTTCATATACAAGGCACACAGTTTCCATTAAATAAAAAAAATATTTTAAATTATTTTTTATGGATTTACCCAATCAAAGCTCTGACATACATACTATGTTCTAAGACATCTTACCTTGTAAAAGGTTTCTTGGATGAGGTTGCGTTTCTTCAACATGTGTAGCTATCCTAGGCGTGATCTCCGGCGTTGAATCCGATGAAGAGCTCAGCTGTACCTGCACAACATTGGTGATCCCTTCATCATGGCCTCTCCCTCTAGCAAACTGCAACTCCTATGGCAGTAGAATAGATCAGGGTTACTGGTCTAATGAGGGTCCAAGACTCTCACAACATTTACATCACCTTCCAACTAGAAGGGCTCCACATTAATTTCATACGTACATGGCATTCTAACAGGCTTTTTACAAATGCAAAATTTTGCTTAGTCCCTTGGTGGGGCTAAACCAGGATTTAGCCCCACCGATAGTGCGAGACTAAGCTTAGCCCACTTTCTGTTCACATTGCATTTTACCAAAGTGGGTTATCTCCACAAAAGTACAGGATTAATTCAGCCCTAGAAAAAAGCAGGGTTAGCCCCACCTTTGGTTGGGCTAAATGTAAAATGGTAGGGCTAAGCACTCTGGCTAGGGAGATAGTATGGGATTAAAACTGCATATGAGAACAGCAAAAAAAAAAAAAAAATCTGGGGTTAAAAAAATGAAGAGTAAAAAGCCTACAAGGGTATTTTTAAAAATGTGGGAGATTCTGCTCTATTTTCTAATATACAAATTGCATGCTCCAGTTGACTTCTTTATATCGCTATTCCTATGTAGATTGTAACATTTGAATGAAATTCAAAAGAAGAGGAAAATGACTATAATCATTTATGCATAAAAGCACATCACACAAAGAACAACAATATGAATATAGCTTTTACAAATTAATTTCTATATTACCTGCTTAGTGAGAGCATACTGGAGTTTCTCTAGGTTTTGAAGCTTGGAAGAGACCTGCTCCGCCAGCTTCCCTGCCGTCATGCTCCTCTCTCCTGCATCTGACCTTTGACCTCTTGAGGGCTGGGGAGGGGGAGGGGAAGGTCGATAGAGGGCTAGCTCTGATCGTAGTCTGTTCCCCATCTCTATCAGTTTCTGTTTCTCCTTGGCTAGTCGGCTGATGTGACGTGCGGCCATCTTGAGCTTGGCTTGCAGCTGGAAGAACAAAGATTTATTAACAAGTACACAGAAAAACATGAGCATTAACAACAAGCCATACCACCACATATAAAAACGGCACAATACAAAGACATATGCAAATGTTTTTATCAACTGAGTGAGAGAAAAGACCTTCATTAATAATAATAAAAAAATGAATTAATATAGTGCCACTACTACACAAAATACTCTACTATTCTACTGCACATAAATTTGCTAATTTGCTATTACCGGTAATTCAAATCTGAAATATGCAGGTCTGAAATCCAATTTTCTCTGCCTACACATGCTCTATGAAAGTAACGTGCGATGACACTTTATTGCAATGTAGGTTGCATTCTTACCCCGTTAACATCTGCACTCTGATCATCTCTTGGCTGAGGTCTGACTCTGGCCAACTGTGCCCTCAGATTATGCACCTCTCTCTGTAGCTGGGTCACTACAGCATTCTGACAATTTCAGTAATAAAATGAAGTGTGATTACAGACAAGTGAAAGAAAATAAGGTGATATTCTTAAAACATGGTTTAAGTATCTTCACACAATGACGTGCAAATACAAGCTTGAGGATACATTACATATACAAACACAGTTTATAAACAGGTAACAAGTAGATATAGATGAAGATGGGGGGGGGGGAAATAAGATGTACAAAACAGAGGCAGAGGAAAAAGAAGGGGAAGACAGAGGGGGAGAAGAAGAAGAAGACAACGGAGAAAGGGGGAAAAAAGGAGAAGGAAAAGGGTGAAAACGAGAAGGAGCTGGAGGAGAAGAAAAAGAATAAAATTGAGAAAAAATGGGGGAAAAAAGGAGAATTTTTAAAAAGAAAGTTACCTGAATCCCAAGTCTGTCTGTTGAACCTCGACCAGCAAGATCCATTGTCAGTTCTGACACCTGTCATGAAATGATTGAAAATAATCACCAAATCATGTTGTTACAGACAGAAAAAAATAAATTTTGTAGATGGATACACTGAATCAATATGTAAGGCATCCTGATAAATTTTGTTCATTTGCAAGCAAGAGAATGACATTGCAATCAAACATCATCATGAAATGCAAGACTTACAGCACATTCAAGTTTAGCGTATGTATGTGAATAATGAAGACAAAAAAAAAAAAAAAAAACGATGAGGAGGACAGTGGTGATATTAATGACGATATGATAGAGTTGACAACGATCGGGTTGATATGGTAATAATAATAATGATGACAATAAAGATGATGTACAAACACCTGTTGTCCCAGGGTAGTTGCTTCAAGGTTGGTTTGCAAGGTGCCCTTGTAGTACTCATCTGCTTCCCTCCTAGCCTCCACTAGCTCCAGTTCTAATTGACCAATCCTCTGGGTCAGGGAAGCACTCTCACCAGCATGACGTCTGGCCTGGGATGACAGCTCATACCTCAGCTGATCCACCTCTGCCTGTTTCTCTCTCGGCTGTAATATAATTTTAAAAATACAATTCAAAACTTTTCATATCAACATGAATTTGTAACTTTCCGTGAAGTACACTAAAATTTCTAGCTGAGTGATCCTCTGTGCATGGGAGGCAGTTTCATAGTGCTGACAGGCATAAAAAATAAGGAATACTGGACTCACCTGATATTGCTTCTGGCTCAATTCAGCTTCTAGATGGGAGAGTCTAGCTTGACACTTTCTCAGCTGGGCAGATGTTGTTACCTTATCTGCTCTCAGGGCACCTTAGAGAAACCAAATCATACATATAATGTCAAAAAACAAACAAACAAACAAACCCCAAAAAGCAACCCCCCCCCCAAAAAAAAAAAAAAAAAAAAAAATTCTGGCAACTACATTGCCTTCTTTTTGTAACAGAAACTGTTATATGTAAAAGTCAAAGTTTATCCAATTCCCCATTAGGTGCACTGCATATTAAAAGCCTCTTAGTTTTGCATTAGCATATCATGATTTCTTTTAAACAACCAATAAATTATTGGATGCAAAAAACAAAACAAACCCCCCCCCCCCAACAAAAAACAAGGTAATTAAAACAGCAAATCAACGCAAATACACTTACAAACATTCTAATGCTGAAAAAGTGCTTGTGCTACCTTAGAAGCTATGATTAAAGGTGATATTTTAGTTTTGGTACTACCTCAAAAACTTTTCGTCAGATTTCTTGGATTTTTGTTGATAAATAGCAAGATACTAGCAATACTAAGATGCTGTGAAGATTTCACAAATGAGAAGTAAAAATAATTTATATACTGGGCCAGGGATATAAACTCCCAACAACGGCAGCGTGCATTATACACTATAACCTGTGCAAAAACCTTTAGGATTATGTGTATTCTACACACAATGACTACACACGCTATCTCAACGCAAAGCCTCAAGACTGTAACGTGGGGAGCCATTGGGGTGGAAAGGTCCTAGCCTAGGGCATTATGTTACCATGATCTAGCATTCCTTACAGATATTTACACTAAAATTCACCGGAAATCATTGATGGAATACAAACCTCTGTTGATACAAGGAAAACAACATGAAACTAATGAACATGTTTCTTTCCAATTTCCTTTTTGCTACCAAAACTGTTCATCTGACGATTACTACTTATTGAAGTGCTCCTAACAACTTTAATACAAGGAAAAATAGACTTCCCCAAGAATACAAAGCTTATATTTCATCTTACCAATGGTGTCATTCAATGACTGCACATGACTCTTTATTGCATCGTTCTCTTTCAGGTCAATTTGAATCCCTCCATGATGACCAGATGACAGCACCCCTCCTTCTTGAATAGACTGTGCCATAGTGGATAGTCTTTCTTCCAGCCTCCTCTTTTCCACCTTCAACTCCCTGCACTCTTTCTCCAGGGCCTTGACATATTCTATGGCAGAAGGCATAAAACTCATGCTCAAAATTTTTATCAATATTCTATAATAAAATTTAATGACATACTCAATCCATCAATTTCTAATAGCATCAGGAATGAGCCCCCTTCTCCAATTAAAATAAGGTATGCTGAATCTGAAGTTTATACAAAGGTAAGCAAGCATGGGTAGTCTACATAATATAACTATGTATAAAAGCCAGACTATTCATTCAACTGCTCCTAAAGTACAGAACCCAGTGTAATGAAATAATTGAGTAAACGTTACATAAACAACCGTGTGAGTTCTATGAACTATATTATTATCTACCTTCAGTAAAGGGAGCTTGTTGTTCATCCTTTGCACTTTCCTGTCTTGATATAATGGACCTATCTTCTCTCTTTGTGTTGTTCACTCCATATTCGGTCCTTCTGTTTATCTGGCTTTCCATGTCTTCCATCTCAGTCTTCATGTCCTTGATGACAGCAATGAGAGATTCATTCTGGGCCTGGAGCTCTTCAAGCTGCCTCGACTCCAAGTGGGCCTCCTCAACACCAGTATCTCGACTCTGCAGGGGAGAGATGAGAACAAAATATAATTTATATGCATGTTCATCCACTAATTCGGGGGGGGGGGGGGGGGGGGGGGGGGGATTCCCTGGCTCATATGCAATGCCATTCAAAATTTATTCTACAGCATATCTAGGTGGGCAACATAATATCCAATCTCTTTACCCCATGCTTTATTAAAAGCCAATTTTTAATTTCATTTTGTGTGCTCAGATGATGTATGTGAGATAGCACCACTTGAACTACATCAATTGTCGCTTATTTTGCTTGTAAACTTATGCTTAAGAAGACCAGACAAGTGCTCTTTTGTGATGTAACTTAGATCTTCATCACTTGCTTGTTTTCGACAGATAAGAAATGACAAGGGAGAATTATGTTTCCCTGCAGTCATTGACTTACTGGAATAAGATCTCGCTCAATCTGCAGCTTGTGTTTTCTCAGTGTGGCTACAGCTTGGTCTCTGTCCCTCGCCAAGACTCTATTCAAATCATCTCTTTGCTGTAGCTCCCTCTCTAATTCTTTTGTCAATGCAACAGCCTGTTAACAAAAACAAAAACAAAAAAAAAAAAAAAACCAAACCCATTATGTCATGAGAAGGATAAGTAGGAGATGTGAGAAAATACTTTGTTCTAATGAACAGGCAAGATTTTGAATCTGGCATACCAACCTGTGTCCTATAAAAAAATCAAAAGATTTTTTTTTTCTACAAGCACAGACAATGACATTGATTGTGTTAAAATTATGAGAGAAACAAATAAAATCATGCAGAAAAGGTATATAAAGACACTCGCCTGTGAGCAAGTCTTTGACAATGCAGTATTGTCTGTTTCATAAAACTTGTTATCAATAACAAGTTGCAATAATTGTTATAAGCTACTGAAATCCTTGCATCTGATGGCTGAGAGCGAATTTTTCATAGAAATGGAGCAGTTGTTATTGATAACAATTTTTATGAAACAGGGCCCTGGAGAATATATTGCAGGGACAGGAGGCAAATGCCAGAATGAGGGAAATAATATGACCAGACTCACATCATCTCTTGACTTGGTAAGCCTGGCAATCAAATCCTCTGACTTGACATACTGATTCCTCTCAGCATCCTCATACCTCCTCTGCCAGTCCAGCTCCAGCTGAGCCTTCATGCGCTCCATGTTCTGCTCCTTCTCTGCAGCAAGGACTAGTTCTTTCTTATACCTTTTGTTCCAACATAAACAGAAGACAAGTAAAGAACAGTTATAAATGGTGTTAGCTGAAATTGTCAGTATCGAATTTCTCACAGTATACTACATGTAATATGCATGTATTTAGGCAATAACGATGGGGTGGCATTGTAATCTGAGTAAATCTAAGTTCTCCTTTGCTTACGAAACAAGAAAATCTAAAGCATGTCAATGCTATACAACTTTATTAAAATATCTATTCTACATAGTCACTGACAAAATTTAAATTTCTGCTCCTTTAAATATACATCTACATCATACATTCAGTGAAGTGTAATGATAAAAGCAGAAGCATCCAGACCTATTAAGTTATGATGCTTATGGCACTACAAATTACTAACTTCTGTATAATTTGAAGTGAAATCTTGAAAAATAAATACTGACAAGCTTAAATATCTATTTGCATCTCAACTTGCAACAACCAAAGCAAAAGATAAAAGCAATGAGTACACTACTCTACCTCTGTATGTCATCCTGGCGGCATTCTAGCTCTGCCCTCAGCTTGCCTTCCCTGTTCCTCAGTGACTCAATCACCAGATCTTTGGATACTAGGTCCTTAGACACTTTGGACACTTGACCGTCCAGTTGATTCCTCAGTTCATTGGACTGTTGCTGATATCTGCAGAATTTCAACAAAAAAATCAGGCTTCTTTCATATCATCTCTCTACTTTCAATGTAAACCAAATATTTCCCGATGCATGAAATCTGGATCTCCTAAAAAGGTACTTTGCAAGAAACTTTCAGTATTCTTCATATTTCTGTATGAACATAGTGAATATGGGTAGTAATTGGTAGCTCTGATAACTTATCTCTGAAAACTATTTTGTCTTCCATTCTTTCATTTGCACAAACATTGTAAGCACACAGAGCAGACAAAGATTAGTTTGCAGGTACATGTATTCTCTCTTTAGGGGGAGGGGCAAAACCTTGTCCTGGTAAAAATTTGACAAGAATTTCTGGTAGTAATGGTAGGCTCATAATTATCAGTATTTCATTATATCACAATCTGTACAAGGCTGGCTCAACTTTGCGTTTATATTGGGCTGGTCTGACAGCTGGCCCAATGGCCAAACAACAAACAAAAGAACATCACAAGATACTACATACATGTACTTTAACAATATTTCTCCAAAAAAACAAAAAAAAAATTACATGCAACTACAATATAATTGTGTATGAAAAAAAATGAGATAATGATAAAAAACAATGAATACAGAGGATTAACTTTGATGCTATTAGGCTGGTGGAGTATTTAACAAACTAAAATCCTGGGGGGCATTTCATCAAGTGTCTTGTCAGTGATTTTTACCAACAAATTTGCTCTCAGCCCATCAGATGCAAGGATTTCAGTAGCTTATAACAGTTATTGTAAATTGTCAGTGAAAGCAAGTTTCATGAAACGGGGCCCTGAAGTTTCAAACTCACTTTTCAGTGAGTATCTCTTTGTCCTTCAATGCATCCTGGTGCTCCCAGGTCTCCCGTCTCCTCTCAACTTCCTTGGCCTCCAGGTCTCCTTCCAGTCTCCTGATCTCCTCCTGGAGCTTCCTCTCTGCCTCCACCTGCGCCTCCTTCAAGCCTACCACGGCAGCTTCCTTCTCCCTGGCATACCGGTCCAGCTCCTTGTGCCTGACAATGAGAATAATAACAGTGTTTATGATGATGGTAATGATAATGTCAACAGCAACAACAATAATAATAATAACTACAGCAGCTAGTAACTTTGGTGGTGACAACAACAACCAATAAAGCAACAATAATACAATAACACTAATAGTAATCAAATATACTTTGCACTGAGAGGGTCCAGTTGAAATTATGGATTCTCTGAGGTGACTGGCATAGCACTATTTTCTGAGGGGCTGTGCCCCTCAGAAAATATTAACTATGCCAGTCATCGAAGAATGAGATGTTCCTGGCCAATCCTTGCACAAGAATTTTATGATGTAGGATATAATGGCCTATATTCCCCAAAGCTGCCTAACTTTAAGCCAGGCTTACACCCTGCCTAAGGGCGTAGATTTAGCCCATCAAATTATGGAGTGCAAAATGACGCCCTCTTTTAATCCTCAAATCATAATCATGCAGATAAAAAAACTTGTCTCGATGGAATTGATTTCTGATGCTCATTTCACGCCAAAAAATATTTTTGTTTCACAAATTTGTTACATAAATATAGTAATTTATACAGGACTTAGGGGTTGACAATGGCTTTGCATTAATCAGTGGCCTAAGTAAAGCCAGGCTTAACTTATGACATTTTGGATAATACGGGCCACTGTGATTTACGCAGAGCTTATCCAATCTTATGCCCATAATAGAACTTTATTGTGCCTTATTATCAAAATTACATATGATGAATAATCATCAGGAAAAATAAAACAATCTTCATTAGCCCTTTTTGGAAAATGTTCAGTGTGGACTCACTTTCTGTTGAATTCCTCTTCAGCTCTCTCCACTGCTTGTTGTGCATATAGCAACTGAGACTCAATCTCTGCAATTCTATGGTAAAAAATCAGCCATGAAATGAGAGAGATAAGAAAAAGTACACAAACCTACAAAAGTTGATCTGTTATATCAAAAAAGATTCTATCCCTGTTTTCCAATGACTACACTGCATAACATGTGTGACACCTATTTAGTGACTACTTTTTTTGGCTACCAGGATAAGGAAAATTATGATGGCTAGAAACTGAGGTATGCTCCAGTCAACAGGGCAGTCAGGTTAACCAGAGTAGGAAATCTTTCTGTTAAATATTATTTTCTTTTGGACGTGTATCAGAGCAGAGATTCACCTCACAATGACATTCAAATTTGGAGAGAGAGAGGGGAGTGCAGTTTTAGCAGCAGAGACATGATTCAATAAAACACTTTCCTCACATTCTTGTGACATCTATAATAATGTTAATATCAATCAGCTTTGAAAATCAATTTGCATGTAAATTAAAGAAGTTTCATTATGTTACTTTTGGATTTTTAATTTTTTTTTATACAAGTGATCAGACATTTTTTCTCAGTTCAATCAAAAATAATGAGTTAGAATTACAATTTGGTTTTTAGGTTAAATATAGGGTTAGAGTTAGAGTTAGATAACATGCTCTGTCTAGGACTGAGGTTAGGACTTTGGCTACGGTAGAAAATTGACCACAGAGAAATTGTTACCCCGAAAAATATTGTACGATCTAATTATTACCTTGCATCTTTCATGCCTCTGAGGTCACTCAGCTCCCATTCTGTATGTTTGAGTTTCTTCTTGAGGTCTTCCATCTTAGTGTCACTTTTGTTGAGCTCTGCAGAGGTCTGTTGACTAGCCCCTCTCACCAAGTCCAGCTCCTTGCTCAGAAGCTTGGCCTACATTGTGTCAGATTATGGATAACAGGGGTTATGGTAAATATATATTTAGATTTAAAAATTCTTCATATCCACTGTATTAACTACATTGAAATGATATTACACATGTAGGATTGGGCTATGAAATTTTTGTCGGCAATTAATTTGATAGGAATTAATATTTTGGAATACCAATCACAACCTTTTCCACCTAACTTCGTCACCAAAATGCAAGATCATAAGTGTTCAGAGTGATGACATAGTAGTTTATGCACAAACTATTTCAGCACTGTAGGAAGCAGTTCCTGTCAAAATTTTACAACTGGAGTACAATATCTTTGGATGAAGTAAACAATATTTTTCTGCCTGGAATATAAAAAGGGTATTGCATTTCAAACGTTCAGTCCTATCAAAAACTGTTGAAATCTTGGACATACTTAAATCTTATGAAGTGGAGGGCACAGTAAGGATAAGGTAGGCGTTTTGAGTAAAACAAAATGTTGATGGTTGATTGCTCTTTGACCTTCTTACCTTCATTTCATGAGCAAGCACAGCTGAACTAAGCTCATCAATCTTTGTCCTGTACTCTTTCTCCCTCCTCCTGGTGGCATCATCGAACCCAGCAGACATCTCCCTGCGCTGGATCTCAAGCTCCTCCTCGACCTCCCGGATCCGCTGCTTCATGTCACGTCTCAGTGACTCAAGCTCATCTCGCTCGGCCTGCAGCTCAGCATCTTTGGATCTGAACATGGATGGCATCATGATATTATTAAGGGTCTTTTTTTTTGCTATTCATAGAAATTCAAAATTGTTACCTCAGTTGGGAGGTCGTGGGAGTAGAGTCCCAGTAAAAGGCAGCTTTTTATCTATGTTATCACACTTTTGGGCCGGAATTTGTTCATCCTTGGTTCTAAATTAAGTGAAATATAATCTGAAATTAGTTTTTTAGAGTTTGCATGAAGAAATTTGCAAACCGCCTTTCAAGAAGAAATAATTCCAAAAATTTTGTTGTCAAAACTTCTCTTTTGAAAGCTTTGCTTTTCAATAGATCATTAAACTGCAGTCAAACTCACATCTTGTATTGCTCCATCTCGGCTTGTTTCTCCCTGACCCTTTGTTGGTAGTGCCTCTGAAGATCTTCCATAGACCTGTCATCCTGAGCTCTCCGTGTCTTCAGCTCATCAATCTGAATCTTAAGCTCACTGATTCCTGCCTCACGGGACTGCAACCTGGCTCTTAGTTGTTCCTGGGTCACCTCAAGCCTTCAAAAGAATGTTGTCAAACAGCATTTTAAAGTACGTGAACCATCTGTCAGGTCAAAGACTATTTGTGACCAGGCACCACAAAACCACCAAAAAGTTGCCAGATATGAATTTTTAGTTTAGGTCTGATTCCGTAAGAGGAGACTCACGGCTTTAAAATGATATATAACTCATTAGCATTGGATCTTCCTAACCCTTAGTTTAAAGAGTAGAATGCCCAGTCCCACAGAATGTTACTTTTGAGAAATGAGGGTTTAAAGCTTGCAGTCTATTGAAGCACACTGACTTGCGAGGTATTGTGCAAAGGTGACAAAAATAGGATTAGAACTCAATAGAAATTTCCATGAAGGGATTATCAGATTGTCCTAAAACTTGGCGTACTAATCAAGCATATCCTGTATATTATAGTGGACAAGTATCAATACAAGAACTTACTCTGTTTTAAAGTTATGGGAGATCAAAATGAGACAAGTATTCAGGGTCTTTAAAAAAAAACAAAAAAAAACTAATACAACAAAATCCAGAGTAGAGAAACATAGGTGTACTAAAATCTGCCAAAAATACCACTTTAAGCTTGCTAAAAAGCTTGCTAAACTGACCTACTACATGTATGTATTCATGTTTGTCTGTTTCTAAAGTATAAAATAAAATTTAAGAGATATTTCTATTCAAGTTGGGCAATGAGCTAACTATTCTCATTATTTCTGACATTAAAGTGGTTCAAATCCGGGGGGGGGGCACTCAACATACTGGACAGACGGGTATGTGCCGCTTTGACGACCCCCTTTTTCAACGGCTGATTGCCGTTCTCAAGATACCCAAATTTCCAAAAACTGCCGTTCTCACCCTTCTAATGCCTTCTTAAGATACCCGATCGTATCAAAAGCGCTCGTCTCCCTCCGTTTCCCCCAGTGCGCCGTTCCCTTGCTCTCGCGTGCCTACCGGTACGTCCATTCACTTGCGTGCGCCATTGCATGCCATTGAGTTACATAGTGCGGGTGTAACTCTACTATATGCATGCACTATAGAATCCCTGCACTATAAAGTGCCGTAGTTCCTTAGACCATGTTTTTGCGCTCAGCTGGGTATGGATCCACCGTTCCAAAGACTCTGTATTTTTGCTTCTAGTCCGTTCCTTAGAATACCGTTTCGAGGGCGTCTGCGGCACACCCCCGTCTGAAAAAAAATCTGAGTGCCCCCCCCCCCCCCCGCCTCCCCCGGGGGTTCAAATTGTATCTTCAGAGAGAGAGAGATATATATATATATATATATATATATATATATATATAGGAGAAAATATCGTTTAAATGGTGCTGTGCTCTACAAGACTAATAATAATACCTATCTAATTCCTGATCTCTCTCTGCTAGAAGCTTCAGATTGAATTTAAAATCTTCTTTCAACATCTGAAATTTCTCTTGTTGCTCCTTCAAGATCTTGTCTTTCTCCTTGATGCGATCTTCAAGACTCTGTGCGTGCAGAGCCTGCAGTTGGCGCCATTCTTGCTCCTTCTCGGCAGCCAGTCGGGCAAAGGACTCATCCTCAATACTGGTCACATGATCTGCATGTTCCTGTGACATGGTCACTTCACAAGAGTCCAGTCAGTCCTTCACATTGTTGAACCATACCTGTAATATAAGAGTTATAATAAGAGTTTTGAGTGTCATCAGCAACTGGTCATGTTGGCATAAAATAAGAATCCAATTTCATATTCAGACCTAGAGTTTATAATCCAGATAAAAATACTGAGATTCTTATTAGTCTTTATCATCAAATTTCAAACAGATATTTTCTTTCTCATACTGACATTTTCTGAAATTTCATTTTCATGAAAGGCTTCCAAATAGATCTCAAGGTCTAGATCTATCTGAAACTAAAATTTAGTGCACATGTTTGGAGAATTGGAGTTATCTTTTTCTAAATAGAAATAACCCAAAACAAACAAACAAAACCAACAACATTTGAAAGAACAACTAAAAAGTAATATTCTAACACTAGTAACAGTTAGATCTACTATATTTCTTTCGGAATGGATGAAATTTTTGAAGGATAATGTATTGTAATTGTCCTGACTTTGAGTCAAGTCAGACTGTAAGAATGAGATTAACTGACTGCTTTCTCTCTTCTCTGAAATTTTATAACTTCACATATCTTGAGTTGACTTTCTTTGAATTTCGTTGATATTCCTTTAACCCTTTCAAGACAATTGACCACATTTTGTGGTTTGGCTCAATAATTTTTGATCCAGAGCTCTAAAAAATATACCAGATGCATGAGTAGAAAGAGCAAAATTTTCTGCACACACTATGTCCATTTTTATTGCATGACCATATTGCATTTGATGCCAGGAATTTTAAAAACAAGAATAAGCTTTGAGATCCTTAAATTGGCAACACATTGAGAGGTTTAAAATCATTGTTTTTCATCAAAATTGGCAATTTCTTTCAACTATTCAACAGAATTTTTAACTATGAATATTGTTTTAAAAAACATTACACCTTATTAGAACCATGTAGCACTAAAAGAAAAATATTATTGTTGCCAATTTGAAGAACAAAATGTGATCAATTTAGCCCTGAAATAATTCCTGTCCTGAAAGGGTTAAAGCTTAATTTCATATTGTTCCTGATATACTTAAAAGTTTGCAAAAAATCTCATCAAAATTAGAGCAAGAACACTGCCATTTTCACAAGAAATGGCAGCCGTGTCATTTCAACTTTGAAAAAACAAATTACAATGGTGCCCATGTCTGCACACTCATCTATTTTACATGCAGTTCAGGAGTTTTGAACTGAAAGACAACATTCTGAGGTTTGTGAATAAAATATCTGAAATAAGACCTTTTTTCAATATTTTGACTAATTTTTTGCATGAATACATATCGCTATGATCATATGATTAAAGATGAAAAGTTTGTATTCGTTCCATATTTTGTTTTATCAGAATCGCGCAGTTACGCATGTGCCCAGACAAGCCACAAGGGCACTGCGCGCAGCCTTGTTTACGAGTACTATAATGTTATAATCGTGATACAGGCCCCATTTCCGTTTTGTATTTTGTAAGATGTTCAACGTTGTTGCACGGGCCCGTAACACGAGTCGCAGTATAAAATTAAAAACTAGTGAGTTGGCTGAAGTTAGAATTCTAAGAGTAAGAGGATTAAGTAATCAATTAGCCTACAAGTATACAACAAAGACAAGGTACAGAGTCAAGACCAAGACGGTTAAGTTGCTGGGCCTATATCACGATATTGCCGACTTGGGCACTCTACTAGCATGACTAGTAAGTAGCATGACTAGCCATACCAACTGAATTGAAAGCAACAATTACATGTATGAAGAGCATCTTTTCAGTCTCGCCCCTTTCTCTCCAAGGCCAAGTAATAAGTTAGATCTACAGAATACAGTCTAGTCCCGCGGCGCTCCTGGAGCTGGAGTCACCAGGGGCGGATCTAGCTTTTTTCCAAGGAGGGGGTTTGAGGGGCTGAGCTGGGTATTGCGAGGAAGCGTAGAGACCGAGCCCGAGCGAGCGAAGCGAGCGAGGGGGGAGGGTGTGGGAGGGGAGTATCCCCCCTCCCACAGTAGGGAGATTTTTCATTTTTAGGGTTGCTAGCTTGCGATTTTAAGCATACTTGCATGCTCTATTTTTTCTCTTTTTTGCCCAAATAAATGTTTACTCGGAAGCGAGCGAAGCGAGCGAGGGGGGAGGGTGTGGGAGGGGGGTATCCCCCTCCCACAGTAGGGAGATTTTTCATTTTTAGGGTTGCTAGCTTGCGATTTTAAGGATACTTGCATGCTCTATTTTTTCTCTTTTTTGCCCAAATAAATGTTTACTTGGAAGCGAGCGAAGCGAGCGAGGGGGGAGGGTGTGGGAGGGGGGTATCCCCCCTCCTACAGTAGGGAGATTTTTCATTTTTAGGGTTGCTAGCTTGCGATTTTAAGGATACTTGCATGCTCTATTTTTTTCTCTTTTTTGCCGAAATAAATGTTTACTTGGAAGCGAGCGAAGCGAGTGAGGGGGGAGGGTGTGGGTGGGGGGTATCCCCCCTCCTACAGTAGGGAGATTTTTCATTTTTAGGGTTGCTAGCTTGCGATTTTAAGCATACTTGCATGCTCTATTTTTTCTCTTTTTTGCCCAAATAAATGTTTACTTGGCAGCCCAAGGGGAGGGGGGGTTTAAACCCCCTAAAACCCCCCCCCCCCCCCCCCCCCCCGTAGATCCGCCACTGGTCACTTACCCAACAAGGTCAAGGGCCTAATCGTGAAATCTGTCACCTCTCTTCCCGTGTGTGCGCTCGCATATTGTGTACAAAGTCTATGGGAGTGCATATGCTGTCACCGGCACGGACGAAATAAACGGCAGTGAATGGACCGGTGACAGATTTCACAATAATGCCTGAAAAAGGTTATAACCGTGGAGTTAGTAGGCACGCAAGCTGCGCCTGCCGGGACCCGTGTGGTCGGCCGCCGCGCCCTAGGATAGGCCCGCCTCAGCCTCAGGCTCAAGCCAGCGCGGTGTCAGCTGCTGGCAGCAGCAGCAGCAGCAGCACGCAACATGCACCCAACATCATCCATGCCACTGTCTGACTCACTCTCATTCAACTTTATTCCATCACACTAAGTAACAGACATGAAAAATTACCAGTCAAACGAATAAAGATAATAGTTCAGTAATTCATACCTAATAATTTAACAAACATCTTTCAACGTCATATTCAATCCTGCTTGCCTGAAATTGAAAATAACCGCTACGAGGCTGAAACTAGTCGACTGATCTGCGATTGAATAATAGTAGTGTAGCTAGCTGTGAGTGTGACTTGTCAGACCAATTAACCCCTCAAAATGAAGAGTGAAATATAAGACTAGATTTTATTTAATAGTCATCACCCAAATATTTCTTCCCAGCAAGAATTTAAAAAGAAATCATGTTTTCTTCTGGCATTTATTTTGTAGACATCCAGCCTCTACTCTCTCTTATTTTGTTGCTCTACTCAGACCAAGTCCATCTCCTATATGCTCTCTCTCTCTCCCATAGCGAGCCTCACACTCTTTTTTAATTCTCTTCTGCTTTTCCTTTCCTCATTCTGTTTGTTTTCTTTCTTCCTCCCCTGATACTCCTCTCTTCTTAGTCCATGATCTATCTACGATAAACTTTTTTTGGGTATGGTTTGACAAATCTACTGTTGTCTAATCTCTGAGACTCTTCTCTGTTGCCATCAAGAATTCTTTCTCCCCTCTATCTCTCTGTTCCTCCCTGTTTGTTCATCTTGAATTCTCTCTCTCCATCCCTCTCTCCCCTGCCCCTACCCCACCTCTCTCTCTCTCTCTCTCTCTCAACGTGTTCTTTTCATATCAGATTTACTTTTTGTTCCATTCACTGATTCTCTCTGCATTTCTGTTTTCATATTGTATCATCTCAGGTATACCCCAGAACTAGGTTGTCCGGGGTCGTTTCATCAAATCTACTCCACGTCCACGACAGTCATAACTTTGTCGGCGATCTACAGAAATGTCATGGACTTGACAAACTGTTTCATGAAGACATGATAAACGACACCTCAGTGATATCGATACAAATTGCTAAAAAACAGTCTATATCAGTCCATTGGATTTATCGTCAATTACCCAGACTTCGAGGCTCAGTTTTCCCCAAACTGTTCCAAAATGTCAAACATGGCAGCAAAAATTAATACTGATGATACAAACATCCCATTTACATGAAAAGATGTGTTACTTATGGCATCTTAGAATTTATAAAACTGAGAAAACTTGAGGATGCTTTTGTGATGTACGAATCTAGATTTGTAAATAAGATACCGTAATTGACTAATTATGGAAAGAAGGCCCAAATCGTGTACACTTTAGAGAAAATGATTAAATTAAGATATTTTATTACCCGATTCTTAATATTCATTTATAAAAAAATACATTTAATATTATTCATATCAAAGCATTGTGTGAAAAGGGAAAAATATAAGGAAAATACATTCATGATAAATTGTCGTTTAAATTGGTCTGTATATACAGACTGTTCCGTTTTCGACACTTTTTCTATGGTAGACCGATGTGAGTATTTTTAATATTAATCTCATTTACTTGTTGGGGGTCAAGAAGTCATAAAAACATATTGTCTGTCTGTAAAGTATTATAATAAAAACATTAGTAAAACTATTTGATAAAAGAATTATAAAGAAATCTACTTCAAGATGAGGAAATAAATTTTATCTTAACTTAAATTTTTCATTTTTTTCGCAGCCCACAGACTAACTAAAAGCTGGCTTGTGATGGCGTTTTAAAAAGATATGACAGGTCTAGAGTACTGACAAGTCACTTGTCAGGGAAGTTGTCGCTGATCTTGGCAAAGACGGCTTTGTGTAACAGTTAATTAGCGGACAAGTTGAGCAACAGCGTCGAGATGTCGCTGATCTTGCTGTTATGACGGTTTGATGAAACGACCCCATTTCCCTCCCCACTTATTGAACAAGAAATAAATCTATTTCACACAGATTTTGATATAATGAACATTTATTGAATAATCAAACAGGAAGACGTGATTTTCTATACATGTAGATGTAGTACTGTTTCATTACGAATGTTTTTCATCAAAGGTAAGATATTCTCAAGAGGCACTTACTGTGACATTGCTTGTAAAGCAGAGAGAGAATCCTCAACTTCAAGCGAAGCATTCAACTCCTCAGTCACGGTGGACAAATAGCTTTTATTAAAGTAAAAGTTTCCAATAAGCTGTCTTATTTCTAGTTTTTCTACCCTGTCCCCACAAATAGTTTCATAACTTAAAAATATTTCAGAACAACCTTTTCCTCAAGGAGAAAGGTGAGGAAATTGGGCAAAAATCTATGCCCTTGAACAATAAACTAAACCAACACTGTGGTTTTCTTCTCTGTCTATTCAGATAATTTGTTTGCATAAAGAAAAGCTAATACATAACACTGATAAAGTTCAGTTCTCATTGGTGACAGTCTCTGGGGTTCATCCTAGTCTGCATGCACAGACCCTATTTCAACACTTTAACACAATTCCATTAAGCGTTGACAGAACCTATCTTCACCAGGCTCTGGCTGTGTCCAAATCCTCGGTCAAGAGCAGCTACGTACACAGTACAAGGCCTATGGTAGTCTTAAAGTGCAAACACTCTGTTATGTGTTTCAAATGACTAAAGGTTTGTGCCTGCGAACTAGGTTCATCCCTAATCTTCTTGGGCTTTGCAATCATCACGAACAGGTAAAGCACCATAAAATAGACATAGTGAATGCATCACAAGTTCGTTCACTCATGAAGTAGTAGTTTTCCAGGACTCAGATACTCAAAGGGACTGACTACAGGTTGATACATTAAGATACTAATCCATCCTCCTCTCTTACAAAATGTCCAAGTAAGCATTCAAGGTAACACAATATACATATGATTGAAAAAAAAAAATTACAAGCTTGTGTGATTAAAAGACCTGTTAAATGTATTCAAATTTCATGCACACTTTTTGAACACAAGTTAATCTCGATGATCAGAAAGCTTGCCATACGTAGGAACAACGAAAATAGCATGTGAACTCAATAGCTTATCACTTTTGAAAGAAATTACACTGATCAATTTGAAAACAACAGTAGTACATGTGTATGTACCACAGAGCAGCATCATATAATCATGATTATCTGTGAAATAATTCTCCCATAGAGAAAGAGAGAGAAAATGACAAATCCTTTCATTTCTTCTTTGGGGTCTCCCCATTACCGTTAGCAGTGTTCTTCCTCTTTTTAGATGGTCCAGTCTTACTTGTCAGTATGGATGGGTCTAGTTTACAGGCCATATAGTGAGTCCAGAGAGCCAATTCCACTTTATGTGGGGTCCATTCACCAGAGGGGTCTGGATAGAAAGAAAAGATTAAACCACTGAAAACAAAGCCGAAAACATTTTAATCAACAAAACCATGATTAGATATGATGCCATACTAAAATTAGAACCTGAATAAAACACTACTTAGAAAAGGCTTCATAGTTATCTAAAAATAACTATTGTCTCATATTATGAAATTAAGAACTCTTTCCCTGCTTCAGTCGATCTTTGGAACACGAAAAAGCTTGCTTTTGTTGACTCTTGTCACATGTAGAATGCTCCTGGAGCATTATGCCCAAAACAGTTTGGCAAGTCAGGGATTCAGTTAATTCCAGGCAAAGAATGAGTAAAGAGTCAATCTATTTCATGCAACAACATGATTCAAGGAACATGATCTGATTCAGGGGGAATACTAAAATTAAAATTTACTTTAGACACACTCTCAAATCATAATATTTCCACCATTCATAAAATATGGCACTGTAGAAACGTGCCCAATCCCCTAATGACTTTCAGTCTTACAGATGTGGGCTCAAATTCTAGCTTGGTGCTTATAGCGTTTATAAAGCATCATACGTATACTGTTGTCTCTCTCAACAGGGGTTTTGGAAACAGGGATTGGATAGAAATAAAGTCCTTGAAAACTTATGATGATGTAGTAGCACAGCTAATACCAATGTAAATAAATTGTAGAAAACTTAAAGGCACTCTGTATGCCTTGATAAGTAAAAAAAAAGATCCTTCAAAATCCACTGTTATCATTACTATCACTATCTTCATTTCTACCACAGTTATACTAACTTCAGGGACTACCTGTATTGAAAGACCACCTGTCTATGATGAAGACCACATTTAGGGTTTCTCTTGAATAGTGGTTCTCACTGCAACCTGTACAAACACAACCTGTACATAAAGACCACCTGCCTAGAAAGACCTTTTATCTTGTCTCCTGTGGATTTTATGTACAGGTTTCACTGCCTTACCTTCTTTCTTGAGCCTTTTCACACAGTCCTGAACCTCTGCGTGGTATCTCTTGTACGCAGCCTCTGTGTAAGCTAGTGGGGACAGACCTGGGATGGCCAACATACTCTCATCTGCCATGAATGGGGCATGTTCAGGTGCTCCTGCTGCTAACACAGCTGCAATGAAAGCCAAAGTTTTCAAAACTTATAAAATCAACATCGCAAAATGATCATGTATCCAAAATTATATAACAGTCAAATAATAGTCAATTATGTAACAGTCAAACCTGCCTTAGCAAACGCCTGTATAGAAAGTTATTGTTCACATTAGGAATTTATAATTACCACATTATCCCCCCCCCCCCCCCCCTCAGGAACCATGTTTTTCTTTGAGACCTGCAGTAGCTGAATTTAAAGGCAATCCCTTATAACGAACATCTGTTTTGCCCTCAAGAGGTCTTTTTATTTACACAAAATAGAGTCTTTTAATCCCGTTACAGTGAGTGACCACCTGTATATAAAGACCAATGGTTCACAAAGGCTTTAACTTTTACTTCCATGGTGTTTCAAATAAAATCTATACTAACGGGTATGGGTAATCTCCCTGAGCATGAAGCTGTTTTTCTTGTCTCCCTTGAGTGGTCTTTGTATACAGGGCCCCCGTTTCATAAAACTTGTTATCAATAACAACTGCCACATTTCTATGATAAATTTGTTCTTAGCCAATCAAATTCAATGATTTCAGTAGCTTTTTACAACTATCGCAACTTGTCATTGATAACAAGTTTTATGAAACAGGACCCAGGATTCACAGCATTTCATACCTGAAGCTGTTGCTGGACCAACTGCCTTGAGGACAATCAGCTCTTTGATGGCAGCTCCTACGTTAGGCAGCTTCTTAAAGGCTTGCTTGCTGGACTTCTCAACCAAGTCAGGGCTGTTGGTCTGGACCATTTCTGTCAACCTGGGCCGAAACTTTCCTCTCTGATAAAAAGTGAAACAAAAGAGAGAAAACTTCACTAACCTCTTCTCTAAATATGAATCCAAAGACTTAATTTCTTTTATTTTGCTGCAGTGCTTGTTGTGGAGAGAAGGTACACTCGTCAAAAAGAAACCATAGAACAAAAAAAAAAAAAAAAAAAAAAAAAAAAAAAAAAAAAAAAAAAAAAGATTAATTTGGGATGATTTGATATTTTTTTAAAGTTATGCAACAATGAATAAGTTTACAATGAAAGGAATATATAGCCTAACTGAAAGAAAGTTGTACACTAATCCATAGTTGCACATTTACAGGGCAAGTTCCAAGGGACCTTGTCCCATACGTTACTGACATCGTCTACATTTAAGTATACCTGATGATTCTATCAAATTGATAGCCCTAATAGAGCTTGGATAAGACCAAATAGGAAGGAACATGACAATTGCAGTGTTAATTTTTGTTTATTTTCCTTCAAATTCTTGGTAACATATGGAACAGCAAATGACCAAATACCTTGGACTTGCCTAATAATTACACAAAACAAATTGTGTTATTGTTTTTTAAAAAAAAGGAAAACAGCAGGGGCGGATCTAGCTTTTTTCCAAGGAGGGGGTTTGAGGGGCTGAGCTGGGTATTGCGAGGGAGCGTAGAGACCGAGCACGAGCGAGCGAAGCGAGCGAGGGGGGAGGGTGTAGGAGGGGGGTATCCCCCCTCCCACAGTAGGGAGATTTTTCATTTTTAGGGTTGCTGGCTTGCGATTTTAAGCATACTTGCATGCTCTATTTTTTCTCTTTTTTGCCCAAATAAATGTTTACTTGGAAGCGAGCGAAGCGAGCGAGGGGGGAAGGGTGTGGGAGGGGGGTATCCCCCCTCCCACAGTAGGGAGATTTTTCATTTTTAGGATTGCTAGCTTGCGATTTTAAGCATACTTGCATGCTCTATTTTTTCTCTTTTTTGCCCAAATAAATGTTTACTTGGAAGCGAGCGAAGCGAGCGAGGGGGGAGGGTGTGGGAGGGGGGTATCCCCCCTCCCACAGTAGGGAGATTTTTAATCATTTTTAGGGTTGATAGCTTGCGATTTTAAGCATACTTGCATGCTCTATTTTCTCTCTTTTTTGCCCAAATAAATGTTTACTTGGAAGCGAGCGAAGCGAGCGAGGGGGGAGGGTGTGGGAGGGGGGTATCCCCCCTCCCACAGTAGGGAGATTTTTCATTTTTAGGGTTGATAGCTTGCGATTTTAAGCATACTTGCATGCTCTATTTTTTCTCTTTTTCGCCCAAATAAATGTTTACTTGGCAGCCCAAGGGGGGGGGGGGGTTTAAACCCCCTAAACCCCCCCCGTAGATCCGCCACTGAACAGATGAAAAAAGTACCACACATTGAGATGGAATCAATTACTAGTACTGCCAATGTAGTACTGTCAAAACTCAAGGGCTAAAAAGGTTGCCTTCATAAGCATAAGAATTAGGTTGTCTTTATGTATGCAGTTCCCCCTTATTACAAGTTTCAAAGAGATAAACAGTTCAAATAAAAACAAAAATATGCTCTTCACGACAGGTTGTCTTTCTATACAGGTGGTCACTAAATCAGATTTGACTGTAATCATAAATCTGCTCCATAAACTCAATTTTGACTACTTCGGGGGAAAGGATACATCTTCTCTTTTTTTTTACAACATGGCTACATTTGATATTTCTTCCAAATTACGAGATTAATATATCCGATACTCACACTCAGTTTCCACTTCATAAGTTTAGATAGCTCCTCATGTGTTATATATCTTTCTTTTCTTTCTTGTATGGATGGTGAAAGTTCTGTTTGGAACCTGTGGAAAAAACAAGAGAGTGAGAAAAAAAGAAGCAAATTATTTCATTCAAGTTGCAACCCTTCTTTGCATGATAACAAAATCTAGGGTTAACAGTTAGGAATTTTCATTTTTAGACTAAAATTTACATTACAAACAAAATAAGGTCTCTAAATCAAATTAATGTAATATACATGTATACTACAGGAATATATTCCTTTTACACCACACTCTCTCTTTTCTTTTCTCCCTCTCTTCATCATTTGTTTTACAACCTTGTAGCAAGCTTACATCTTCATTGCTTTTTTTCCGGTCAACCGTTAGATTCTACCAAATCTCAACGATTTGTATGGTCAAGGCCAGGGACCAATACTGCGCACCCCCCAAAATACACGCAATGCGACATGTTCAATGTGCCATAGAGATCTAGTTTTGGTGTGACTGAGCACCAAAACTGAGGGGGGGGGGGGGGGGGGGGGGGTGGTGGCGACCAAAAAAAAATTTTTCGCCAGCCCTCCAAAAGTCTCTCAGTGGGGGGGGGGGGGGGGGGGGGGTTATGGGGTCCAGTTTCCCTCCATAATTCTCTGACAAGCAAAAAAAAAAAAAAAAAAAAAAAAGTTTTCTGGTCGAAAAGGGGGGGGGGGGAGCACAATGCATTGTTTTCCCTCAAAAGGGGGGGGGGGCACGGGCCGGGATTCCCCCCCCCCTAAATCCGCCACTGGATGTCTCTGATTTTGTCTTTTTTTAACCCCCCCCCCCCCCTTAAAAAAAAAAACCTACCACCTGTCAAGGTCCAACAAATTTTGGCTTCCACCGGGCTTCTGGATTTTAGAGGCCTTGAGTTTCAAGACCTGGTTGTAGAGTTCCAGAACTTTGTTCCATTCTTCTGCAGAGGCGGACTTAAAGAAGTTGTTAGTGACAGACATCTTGATGGAAACAGAAATAGACTAATCTGTCATCAACAGTGAGTTGAGCTTGTTGACTGCTACTACCTTAACGTACGGAATGGTACGGTATGGCGCGCGTAGAGCTAGAGCTAGAGATCGATGTCCCTAGACTTATGCCCTAGACACATGCACGCGCACAGCAATGAAAATTCTTCTATGGTATCCTCTAGAGGTGGAAAAATGTTATAACAAGCAGTGCACCATCGTTAAAAGCAGTGCATCATCGTTAAAAGATGTTACACTTTTCTGTATGCTTTGACTCTTCGACCATACCATGATTTGGCGCGAGACAAGTAGTCGACAGATTCAACCAGATGGTTGCTCCGATATAAACATAAGAAATGTCAGAAAAATCTTCTTTAGCAGAAGGAAGACCTGCACGAAAATGTCGGAAAGCCTCTTACTCGACAGTTCTTCACAAGAAACATAAATTAAAGGAAAAGGAAAGTCAGGTAAGGAGAAGGAAAACGAGAATAATAATGGGAAGGATCAACTCAGCTTAACTGTTGCCCCATTTGTCAAGATTTGTGTATTGTCTTGTAATGTTACTAGACTATAGACTGGACAGTTCATAGATCTAATTTGTTTTTCTAATTATGACTGTCGGTGAAAATACTTTGAGTTTGACGGGCTCGATGTATGATTTCTTTCATAGAAATATGAAATAGAGATCTATTTATATGCTATTTTGTTAATACTAATAGAACCAGGGGCCTGTTTCTCGAAACCAACGACAAGACAGTCATAACTTTATCCGCCAACTACGGAGATGTCCATGATCTTCCTAAACTGTTTCACGAAGAGCTAATTAGCTAGACATTTCGTGATATCGATACTATCGGCGAGAATAGGAGCCGACACGTAGCCTTGGTTGCAATTACACTATATTTTTAAAAGCTAAATTTAACTCAACTGCAAATATTTGAATGAATTAGGGAATAAAAGAAAATAGAAAATCTAGAAGGGTATAATAGATGCCAAATAATTTTTAAATTATGTAAATTACATGATGGATTCGCTTGTAAAATGAAAAATATGAGTGATTGATTTCATGATCGGTGAGCCAGTTTTACGTTGGATAGGTACCCCCCGGATGTCGTGATTTGATAGTTTATAAAAATAAACCCATATATTTTCATTGTAATAATAATATGCTTTGAATGTTTTACATAATGTTTTTGGGCTTGAGTATGATATGGAAATTACAAAAATATTCATATTATAAGTTTAAACATGTATATTTCAAAGTATTCATTTTTAAAATCGTTGATATAATCTATGTTTACACTGATATGGGTCTGAAAACCAGAGAATATGCAGTTGACTATGGCTTGCCTACCGTGTCATATTACAGTTCCCTCGTCGGATTTTAGTTCACCAAAGAAATCTTTATAGAAATCATTTACGAAGATCGCCCAATTATTTGTTTTCACACAAAAAGCACTCTTGTAATTATTATATAAGACCTATAACATGTGATTTTCAAATTTATTATGGTAGCACGTCATTTTTCATGCTAATTGATCAGATATGAAGGACCCATATCGTAAAATAGCTTTCCAATCAGAAGTCAAGAGACTTACTAAATTCATTTTGACATAAAACATACCTAGCAACAGTTATGAATTTATATTTTTTCTAGATTATAATACTTCCCAAGTTTCCATTGCTTATCAGTAAGGCTTGTATTTTTTTCTTGCCCAATGTTTATTTGTCAATAGTTTTTTTTTTTTTCCCGCCAGTTTCCAATGATGGGATTAATTTGACAAGTTTTGGTTTAACTTTTTTTTCTTCAAATCCCACATTTTGATACAGGCCTATCTCCTGTCAGTCTATTAATGTTATCGTTTTTATTATGGTTTTCTTTTTCATTTGAAAAAAGTTCCTTTCATATTGAAATGACCTCAATTAGAATGTTGTTTGTTTGTTTGTGTTTTTTTTTATCCATTAGAATGTGGAAAGAGTGTTGATTCACAAGAGTTAAGTGGAGACAAGCCTTGAACAAAAACACTATGTATTTTATATAATTTTCATAATATAAACATGGATAAATTCCAGATAAAGTGAATGCGTAGAAAGAGTTGCATAGAAGTATGTAGTGTCACTTTTTGCCTACCATAATCTACGTCGACTAAAAAAGATATGACAGGGTTGGAGGCGTCATAAGTCCTTAGTCAGGAAGTTGTCATGCATCTTGGTAAAGACGGCTTCGTGAAACACGTAGCGGACAACTAGAGAACTAGCGCTGACTTAGTTAAGAACCTAGACATATGACGGTTTCGAGAAACAGGCCCCAGAGTCTCACTTACTTAGTTTTACTTTTAGACCGACACTATAATCATGATGACTATCTCAGTCAGTGAATCAAATCAAAGTCAAAGACTCAAAAAATATTTTCAAACCCCCACTCACACTTATGCGTGGTTATTGGAGATAACCTCACACTCTGTACCTTCGTACTGTGAGGAATTGCCTCCCATAGCAAGTGTGTGATCTCTAGGGAGTCTAGCACATGTGTGCTGGAAAGGAGCAAGATCACCGGCCAAAATGCAAAACGGCCTGAAAATTTCACTTGATCAAGATGATAAAGATTCTATTGAAGAATCTGGCATGAAATCAGATATTTTATTATCCTAAAATGTAGGAGTAAGTATTTTCTCAAAATCTTGCTGATTATATAATTATATTGGTGTTTTTACCTCTTCAACTTACAGGTCGTGAACCGCCAAAATTGACATAGCCCCACATAGTGATGGTTCCATGAGTGTCAAAACCCAGTAAAAATAAAGTTAACAGATCAAATAAATTTCAGGAAAAATGAATTTTCATTTTAAAAACTTCTAGATTCTGTTACATGTGGATTTTCTATTGAACAGAATTCAACTTGTTAATAATATCTGATATCAGCCATTATAAAAGGGCCTATTGCAATTTCCAATATTTTGGACAAAGTGTAACCAGTGCCACAGTGGAAAATGAAGAGACAAGGATGATGTCCAAGTTGAAGTCAAATTGGTAAACTGATCTTTGACGGTTACTAAAGGGTACCGATCCCCTAAAAAATAATTTGTCTTGATCTACAGCTTGAATGTCTAAAACCAACCTCAAAACACTCTCCTGATAAAAAGAAACTGTCATACTTTGTGAACATCCCATTTATTAATGGATGCAAGGCTTGCAAGTGAACTTGCCCAAGAGGTTGATATGTTATGGTGGTTTCTTGCAATGGGTCCCTTTCAGTTTAGAGTCAGTATTATGACTATTTTTTAAATATTTGATGATATTAATTTGGATTTATGTATCAGAATCCAGCAGTTGAGAGAGCATGGGCATATGAGAGACATAGGGAAGATTATTAAGAAAGCTATTCTTTCATGTCTTTTCTTTTATCTCAGGTAAGAGCGATCCTGAAGAAAAACCAGGCTGACAGGACTCCAGAGGAGGAAAGAATAATCAAACAAAACAAAAAAGTTGTCAAGATTCTTGAGAAAAGGGCCCAACTGAGAGAGCTCAATCGTCAGAAGTCACAAGAGGTATAAAGTGATAGAATAGTGTCTTGTCTCAGTTTCCATCAACTTTGACAACCACACCCTGTTTTTGTTATTTATTAATTAGTAATTCATAAATATAATTTGATAGAAGAATGAAATCAATTTTTTTGTTTTGTTTTGGTCAAACTATGTATTCCAGCAGAAAAGGATGTGCTATATAAACATAAAATTACACTTTTGTATGACCTGTGCTGTCATTCACATCAGACATTAGCTGTTCTATTTGTTAATATTCAATTGGCATTGCTGTCTATAGCAGCAGAATGGTAGAACCCCCCCCCCCCCCTAGTAAATTATTAGGATATGTCATACATATAGCGATGATGACTACAGTTCCAGCACTGGTATATATTTTTAAGTAACTTCCATGGACCGATTAAGTGTTGGGAAAAGTGGTATTCATGGGTTGCAGTTTGAATCCAGGCATATGAATTCTTTTGATACTTTTCAAATTGATCCCTGCAGCAACAATTTGTGATGTTGTTTTTTGAATCCCAGGTTGAAGATTCTGTCGAAGAACTTGAGCTTAAGGTAGCAGAGCTTGCAGAAGCCATCAGCTATGCAGAAAACTTAGTCGTCTACACAGGAGCGGGTATCAGCACAGTGAGTAACAATGATAAAACAGCTTAACCTGCTTTAGCGAGCACCTATCTGTAACTTATATTTTTTGTATTTCTTTAACAGTTTTCCTCATTTAAAGAGGAAGTCTGGTCCAAGAATTACTTGTTTTAAAAAGAAGCAGAAAAATCAGACAAACAGATCAAAAAATGTTGAGGAAAATCTGACAACTAATAAAAAAGTGATGATTTTTTGGGGGACATGAACAACTAGGGAAAACAATAAAAATCACCAGACAAATTATTCCCTCACAACTCACCAAATATTTTGTTGATATTAATGTGACAGACTGAAAGTGTACAATTAAATATTCGTTTACAGATATATTAAATTCACAAAATAACAACTACCAACCTCACGTCCCTGGTTCATTCGCATGAAGAAAAGGTGAAAAGGAAGACAATTTAAACAGTATTATGGATGTCAAATCTAACAATTATAATGGTCTTTATTAAACAATAATCTCGTCAACAACCAACTATGACCAATGATGAAAACCAACTAATGATAACAACCAAAGAAAACCAACACAGCACCGTCGTGCCGCACGGCGCACAGTGCACGTGACGATGTCTTCTGTGGAAAGTCTTCAGACAAGCTCAACCACCACCTCCAACGGGTTTGACAAACTTGATGCAATAGAAGGTAAATGCAGCCACGGCTCAATACAGAAAAGATGAAGAGATGTAGAGATAACGAGTATGTCGTCTGCAATAATTAAACAAACTAGCTTTATGCGCTATTATAATATCAAAATACAAACATGTAGCATCAAAATAAGCGCGCATATGATGCGCTTTCACATTGAGCGCGAAATGGATACTGGCAGCCATGACAACCGAAAAAGAGGACAATCCTGTCCTCTCACACTCACCACCAGCCAAATTATTGCCGTCCCAGGCAATATAATAATAGTAATGACTAAATATAACAAAATATATTTACATAAATACCGAAATAAAATACCGAACAGATTTGTCCTCTCACACTCACCACCAGCCGAATATTTGCCGTCCCAGGCAATATAATGATAATAAGAACATGTATATATTTATATATGTATATATAACTAATATATAACTAATTATACGAGATATAGTGAAGAAATTACAATAAAGAAAGTACTTAAGTCCCTACACATAATGAACGGGGTTATGAAGATTGGGTGGGCACAAGAGTACCCTCGTCCGAAGAGGATGAGCTTGTTTCGTCATCCGCGTCATTGTCTTCCGCGTCATTCGCCTGGTCGTCGTCATCCGGCTCATTGGGATTAAAGGTACAGTGGATCAGCATGTCTTGATGGAGGGTGCGCTCCCTGTCTGTGCCCTGTTGCTTCACAACATATACAGGCGAGTCGGCGATCTTCTGGACGATTACATATGGGGTCTCTTCCCACCGGTCCGCTATCTTGTGGCGTCCCCGATGACCTTTGCTAGACACAAGCACGATATCGCCAGCACAGAACTTTGTTGGGCGCACTCTCTGGTCGTGGTGTGCCTTCTGTTTTGCACGAGCCTCCTGTGCATTCGTTTCAGCTTGGTGATGTGCTTCTCTGAGGGATCTCCGCAATCGTGCCACGTATTCCCCCTGATCCTCTCTGTCTTCATCCTCGTTCTCTTTGTGGATCTTCAGGTCGAGTGGGATCCGAGGTTCTCTCATGAACATGAGGTAGAACGGTGAAAACCCTGTTGAAGCATGCTTCGTACAGTTATACGCATGAGTGAGTGTCTCGACATGCTCTACCCAGTTGGTCTTCATGGAGGGCTGGAGAGTCCCAAGCATGTTCAAGAGCGTACTGTTGAAGCGCTCGGTCATACCGTTTCCCTGGGGGTGGTATGGAGTTGTCCTTGACTTCGCCATTCCAAGAAGTTCACACAGCTCCTTGATGACTGCCGCCTCAAAACACTTCCCTTGGTCTGAGTGAATTCTTTCTGGGATTCCATAGTGCACAACATACTTTCTCCAGAAGGTCCTTGCCACAGTGATCGCTGTCTGGTCACGAGTGGGGAAGGCTTGGGCATGGCGCGTGAAGTGGTCCGTTATAACCAACACATTTTCAATGCCCCCTCCAGAAGTCTCGAGGCTCAAGAAGTCCAAGCACACTAACTCTAATGGACGAGAGGTCTCAATGCTGGTAAGTTGGGTCTTGCCTTGAGGTTCAGCTACTTTCCTGAGAGTGCATCTCTTGCATCGATGAAGATGTCTCTTTACATCTGAGGCCATGCCCACCCAGTAACAGCGCCTACTTGCCAGATCCAAGGTTCGTTCATATCCCATGTGGGCCATCTGATCGTGCACACTTTGCAGGACATTCCTTCTACTACACCTTGGGATGATGGGAACAGTCTCCGCACCTCTCTCCTTGTTGACCTGGTAGTGTAGTACTCCCCCTACCAGGACGAGGCGATTCCACCTTCCAAGGAGTTTCCGTACATGATTGGACTCTTTCCCTGCTTGTCTTCTGGTTGGTTTGTGCCCTTTCCTCATTAACTCGATGACTCTGACAATCGTCTCGTCCTTAGCCTGTGCTTCTGCAAGCTCGCTTCCAAACAGCGTGGAGAATATGCCATTATCATCAGTTGCCTGGATAGTGTTCAGCTTTACCTTTGGTTTTTCCCTCGAAGCTTGATCCAGCAGGAGCTGCACTTCACGACGTTGGATTCTCGACAGGCTGTCAGCATTTTCATTGGTTTTGCCAGGGCGATAGACTATCTCTAGGTCACACTGAGCAAGGTCGCTGACCCACCGCTGTCCATGAGCGTCGAGCTTTGCAGACTTCAGAACATATGTCAGCGGATTGTTGTCTGTCACAGCAATGACACGCTGCCCATAAACATAGTCCCGGAATTTCACGGTAGCAGCCCAGTGCAGTGCTTTGAATTCCAGTTTATGGGCTGGATATCGCCGCTCGCCTTGTTGGAGGCTTCTGCTTGCAAAGGCGATGACCCTCTCCTTGCCTTCCTGTTCTTGGGCAAGAACAGCTCCACATCCATCAAGCGAGGCATCAGTTTGAAGGATGAACGGTTTTGTGAAGTCCGGATAAGCTAGGACTGGAGCTGATGTCAGTTTCATCCTGAGCTCATCAAAGGCATTCTGACATTTGTCGGTCCATACAAAGGGTTTTGGCGATGATCTCTTTTTACCCCGCTTTCCACCAAGAAGTTCAAACAGAGGTTGTGCCACCGCAGCATACTTCTCAATGAAGCGACGGTAATACCCGGTGAATCCCAGGAAGCTGCGCACCTCTTTTACAGTCCTGGGTACTGGCCACTTCTTCACTACATCGATCTTGGCTGGGTCCGTCTTGATGCCATCTCTGGAAACGACATGTCCTAAATAAAGGACCTCTTCCATCAGCAGGTGACACTTGCTCGGCTTGAGCTTCAGGCCATGTTCCCGAAGGCGGGTGAACACTCGTTGCAGCCTTGCGATGTGCTCGTCTATTGTCTCACTGAAGATGATAATGTCATCGAGATATATTAGAACTTCAGACAGGTTCAGATCACCAAGGACAGTATTCATGAGACGCTGAAATGTAGCAGGCGCATTCATGAGACCGAAGGGCATGCGGGTGTATTCGAAGAGTCCGAGAGGTGTAGTGAAGGCTGTCTTGGCTTGATCAGCTTCCGCCATTTCCACTTGAAGATATCCCGACATGAGATCAAGGCTAGAAAAGTACCTGGCCTTACCCAGAGCATCAAGCGACTCCTCGATCCTTGGAATGGGATAGGCATCACGCACTGTACGGGAGTTCAGTTTGCGGTAGTCTACACACATCCGGATTTTTCCATCCTTTTTCCGGACGATGACTATTGGTGATGCAAACGGGCTCTTACTTGGGCGTATTATTCCTGCTTCTTGTAACTCTTGTAGATGCTCCTTCACTTCCACGTAATCATTTGGACTTATCCGTCTGTATGGTAAGCGGAAGGGTGTTTCGTCCATCAGCGGTATGTCATGTGTGATCGTGCTTGTTCTACCAAAGTCTTTTGCCCCGTTAGAGAAAACGTCTCTGTTGGCGATCAGTAGTTTCTCAAGATCTTGTCTTTCCTTCTCGGTCAGCTCAATTTTCGGCAGCTCAAGTCCTTCTACTGGTCCAGTACCATCGCACTCGGGAGAGGCATCTTGATCAACAGACACTTCACATTGTTCGTCCAATGACGCACCATCCACAAGATTGGCGACTGCAAGCTTTGCCACAGGTGTATTCGTCCTTAACACAACAGCGTCCTCCGTGCTGTTGATGACGGAAATGGTGACTTTCCTCCTTTCCAGGATGGCCAGACTTCTTTCAACGTTTATGTGATGGTATGGAGAGTACTCTTCAACGAGTCCAACTAGAGTTCGCTCTCCGACAATCCTAGGTGCTTGAACCGTCAACATCTGTTGATGTCCTGGCGGTATTGACATGGGTTTCCTTCCCACATAGCGGAGAACTCCAAGTGAACCATCTTTGTCAGCCAAGTCTAATCCATCATCGTTGAGAGTCTGACAGGCAAGAAACCATGGTGTCGAGGCTTTTATCTTCGCCATGAAGTACCGACCGTGTTTCTTATGGAGCTTAACTCTAGATGCATGCAGAACGTTAGTCCCGAGAAGACAGGGCATTTTGTCGTCACCGTATTTCACAGGAACAACCAAAGCTGGAACAGATTCTAGTGTGATTCCTAATTCGTTAACTTCGATGTCAATATTCAAGGTGCCCAGAAATGGTACCGATTGTCTACCAGCGCCTTCCACGGTTATATCTGCAGGCTGAATTGTTTGCTTGCTGAGGACTGGATGGGCTTTAACAAAATCGGCTGATATTGTCGTGACCTGTGATCCTGTGTCGAGCAGTGCCGAACAATTTTTGCCGCTGACAGATATGACGGTACAATTGACAGGGCCGATTAACTCTTTTGTCGTTTCCGATCTAACAGTTTCTTGTACACTGGATGGGCTGACATGTTGCAACACACCCACGAAGCGCCCTTCCTCCGTGGGTCCTACATGTTTAAACCCCTTGAGTGATGGCTGTTTGAGCGGGTTGGGCACCTCCTTGATATGTGGCCGATCTGGCCACACGTGTAGCACGTCAGCGGCTCTCGTTGTGTGGCCTTCATACTTTGGGGTCGCTTGCTCGGTGTTTGCATGCCTGGGGCTGGCATACCTGGGGTTGGTATACCGTGGGTCGGCACACTTGGGGCAGCCACAAATTCCTCCAGCGCTCCCAAGCGGTTCCCCAGTTGACCATGGCCGTCGACTAGTCGGTGGATGGTATCCAGCTGTTGCTGCTGAGCAAGCTGAATTTGGGCCAACTGACAACGCATGGGCTCAAGGAAATCCTGCATTATGCCCGGTTCCTCCTTGGGCGTGGGTTTGACATCATGTCTTAACAGACTCACATGCATCTGCCGATTCTCCTCGGCGATCAGGCGGAGTTCTCGTCGCAGTTCCTTAAAAGGCATGTTCCTCGGTCGCATCGGTGCTAATCTGTCTTTCACATTCTTGTCCCGCAGGCCGTACATGAACTGTGCGCTCAATGTCTTATCCTGTTGTGCCTCATCTGCGCAATTTCCGCCTGTCAATGCCCTCCTGAGTAATGCCTCCAAAGCGATGGCATACTCGCTTGGTGTCTCATTGGGCTGCTGAACACGGGCATAAAAAGCTGCCATTGGAGAGACTGTTAAGTTCGACTCCTCATACTCCTCGAGGAGTTCGTTAAAGACTGACTCAGGCGAAGGGATGCCGTCACGTCTTCCCTCCAAATTCAGGACGAGGTCCCTCGCTCTTCCGTTCGTGTGCCGGACTATGTCATTAAACAGTACCCCTGGCGCCGCAGATCCTTTTAGCTGTAGAAGGTGCCTCATGTCCCTCACCCAATCCTCAATCCGTGGACCCTGCTTATCTTTACCACAGAAAATGGGAACATTTTTGAATTGGTAAGACGTGATACAATGTACGGGGTTAATGGGATTCTCTGGCATGGGGTCGAATCCGGCCATCTGGAGCGGGGTCACCGCCGGCCGAACCGGGCTTAACGCAGGCATCTGAGTCTGGTTCAGCTGAGGAGATGCGGCCTCCGGCGTCATGA
This sequence comes from Heliocidaris tuberculata, assembly GCA_025618425.1. NCBI lineage: Eukaryota > Metazoa > Echinodermata > Echinoidea > Camarodonta > Echinometridae > Heliocidaris > Heliocidaris tuberculata. The sequence goes on along the minus strand of CM046836.1, from coordinate 13,571,699 downwards.
CCTCACGTGGAACTGGGGTGCCCGTTGGTCCAGTGAAGTCCATCGTTGGGTACTGTGCTGGTTTTTTTTTTCTTTATTGGTTTGTTTATGATTAAATCTATACAATATGACAAAACTTTCCTACAAATTGCAATGGGAAAATGATAAAAGCTATACAATTGCAAACAGGTCTTCCTTTGTCTAATCTTCCCGGGTTTCGGCACCAAAATTATGTGACAGACTGAAAGTGTACAATTAAATATTCGTTTACAGATATATTAAATTCACAAAATAACAACTACCAACCTCACGTCCCTGGTTCATTCGCATGAAGAAAAGGTGAAAAGGAAGACAATTTAAACAGTATTATGGATGTCAAATCTAACAATTATAATGGTCTTTATTAAACAATAATCTCGTCAACAACCAACTATGACCAATGATGAAAACCAACTAATGATAACAACCAAAGAAAAACCAACACAGCACCGTCGTGCCGCACGGCGCACAGTGCACGTGACGATGTCTTCTGTGGAAAGTCTTCAGACAAGCTCAACCACCACCTCCAACGGGTTTGACAAACTTGATGCAATAGAAGGTAAATGCAGCCACGGCTCAATACAGAAAAGATGAAGAGATGTAGAGATAACGAGTATGTCGTCTGCAATAATTAAACAAACTCGCTTTATGCGCTATTATAATATCAAAATACAAACATGTAGCATCAAAATAAGCGCGCATATGATGCGCTTTCACATTGAGCGCGAAATGGATACTGGCAGCCATGACAACCGAAAAAGAGGACAATCCTGTCCTCTCACATTAATATTCAACTAATTATCAATTTTTGTACCAAAGTATGATTTCCACATAACTTGAACCAAGTTATAGTTACAGACAGTGATATGTTTTTTGCATGTATACACCTTCACAAAATATTCTGTGAACTCAAAAATATTAAGATTTTTTCAAAATATTACATATATCCATTATCACTCATTTTTTTTTGCATATTGTATTAAAAAATCATATTTTCACAGATTTTTACGGAATGCTTACTTACTCTGTATCAGTGCATACATGTAAAAACATATTACTATAAATATAACTTGGTTCAAGTTATGAGGAAGTCATTTTCTTTGAAAAATATTGAAAATTTGTATTATTGATATGAACAAACTGATTGTTGAGTTGTGAGGGAATGACATCACAAACTCATGACAGAGTTGTCACTATGTCTAGTGATTTTCCTAGTATTCCCTATTTTTTTGTGTCATGGAAAAATTCATAACTTTTGTATTAGTTGTCTAATTTTCTTTAATCTTAGTTTTATGTGTTCATCTGATTTTTCTGCTTCTATTAATGGGCAATTTAACCTTGGTAATAAAATGATCTGTGTGAAAGCAGAAAAATAAAAAAAACAGGACTGTGAAAGTTTGAAAGATAGCGGACAAAGAATAAGAAAGTTATGGATGTTTGAAAAATGAGATCAAGTTAGTCGATTGTGACATAGTCGCGGACAACTCTCCCATTTGTGGTACACTTAAATATCATTAATTTGCAGTTATCTCCTAAGCACCTTTTCCCTCGAGGCAGTACTCAAAATATATTTTATATATTGTTGTAGGTCCTCCTCGTAAAAGAAAAAGATCCTACTGAGTAAAACATTTTAACTAAAATTATATTTTAGTAATTTTGTGTGTTGAAGCCACCGATCTCTACCTCACGTGGATATCGCATCGTACCCACGGCTCTATGCGAGCAGTTGATGCAGCTGCACAACCAAAATTAGGAGCTCTACATTCAAACACAGTACGTGGGACCGTGTGGGATATTGCATGGGACATCGTCTGCTGTGTACAATTCCAGTGTACTCATATTTGATTTGATTTTTTATGTAAAAAAGACATTATACTGATTGTCCCATTATATCGCCTTTAGAATTTGTAAGGGTACACTTGTTTTGCCTGATTTTGCAGTAAATTCGCGGAAAAGACTTTGCAATGCGAATTATTTGATTCTAAAAATGCATAAAATTGTATTGAAACAGTACAGCAGCTGTGTTTTTTATGCGAGCCCAAACATGGTGACCGGTCACATCAAACATAGAGGGCGTTGCTTTATCCACTGGTAGAATTCGATGGTTGAAGCAAATGGGGGAGTTGTCCACCACTACATCACAGTGACATTACCGATTCAACCGATTTGAAACTCCTAAATGTATAGTGATTACAACTTTCAGAAATTCATAATGTTCTTATTGCTTGTCCAATTTCGTTCAAACTTTCACCAATCTGTTTCTCTGATTTTTCCTCTTTCTTTCAGAACTAGCCATTCAGGTAGGATTTCCCTTTAAAAACCAAGTTATTCTTGGACTGGACTTCCCCTTTATATGTTTTCAAGGAACCTGTTGGCCACCTTACTTTATAGTCTGCTTTTCTTATCTCCCTTTCATGGTCTTTATACATAAGTTTCACTGTATCCAGCTCACTGGAGGACTTACATTATGTACACTTATGCTTCATTTCAAAGATCCAGGCCTGTGTCATTCTTTTGTATTTGTTTTAGAAATAAAAATCCCTTGACAATATATTGTTTTAAAAATCCATTCTGGTGCTGAAATGTCAAGCAAATGTTTGCAGCTCTATACATGTACCCCAAAAGTTTATATTGTCAATAATATAGGTTTGTACGCAAATCATCTGTCATAGGATCATCAGTGGTCCTCACAAATTTTGAAATCTTGAATAATTTCTTGCAATATAATCCTCACAGGCAGCCTCTATACCAGATTACAGGGGACCGAATGGAGTATGGACGTTGATACAACAGGGCAAAGAGAGCTCACTTCAGTAAGTCCACAGCCATTTATTTTGGTTCACATACTATGAAATGACAATTCTTGCACCTCACTTTGCCCGTAATTTTTTTTGAGAAAGAAAATATGGGCGTATGGGCCATTAACAAGTGGCCATTTGATTTTCTTGGGAGAAATCAAGACCTGTTCATAGTCTCTGGCTTGGGAGAGCCTGACATGTGATACCTTCATCACCTGGGCCCTGTTTCATAAAACTTACCATTGATAACAACCAACACAAATCTATGACAAATTTGCTCTCAGCCAATCAAATTCAATGATTTCAGTAGCTTATAACAGAATATCGTAACTTGTTATTGATAACAAGTTTTATGAAACAGGGCCCTTATCTGACTTTCATTGATGAGAACCAAATTCCACAACAAGGAGTACAGTTTGGAACTTCTTCAATAGACCAATATTGACCCCCCCCTGTGGTAACAGTGAATGCAAGGATGTTTTAAATATAGCTGAACTACAGAAAGTACCAGTTTTCAAGATTTTCATTGATTTATTCTTGAATAAATTAAAATTTGAATTATTCTTAACCTCTACCTTCTTTATAGATTTATTAGCACACTTTGTTTTAATTTTACCTGTAGAATAATATTTGTTTTAATGTTATTTTTGATGATAGGAACAACTCCTTGGTGGATGCAGAGCCAACCCTGACTCACATGGCCCTAGCTAGGTTGGTGGAAGAAGGCATGGTAAGATCTTTATAAAATTCCTTTATTCCAACGGCTTTGTCTTTTCCTTGATTTACTAGGATTTGACCCCTCAGCAGTGGTATTCTGTTCAATCTTTGAGTGAGTGGGTTTGTAATTTGGTGGATGGACAGTTTAATCACTTGTTCATTCACTACCCTTCTGTAGGCTGTTCCATTTTCTGCATCTCTGATATGACAGTCAGGCTTCTCGGCAAAAAAAAAGTTCACACATGGTTCAAATTAACAAAAGTATGGCTTTACCAAATACCATGGGGGTGATCTGAGAGGACCAAAGCAATTTTTTTAGGTTGAAAGTATGCATTGACACTTTTATTGGTCTATATTGAGTGAAATATGACCTTATGACATCCCAACGAGGTGGTTTGGGAGGACCAAAACAACTTTGGAGATTGAAAGTAGGCATTGACTGATTTATTACCCTTGTCGGTACCCTTGTTTGAAGAATTTACACATGGTTATTATTTTCTGAAATTCCTCACCCTTGGTATCAACACCGCACCCAGGGTGTTATGTATTGGCAAGAACGCTGAAGACAGTAAAGACAGCGCTGTACACACTGGGACTTCGATCTCTTTGAACTTAGGTTTTCTTGTGACCTCTCATAGGTGAAACACATCGTATCTCAGAATTGTGATGGGCTACACTTGAGGAGTGGTGTTCCTCCGGACAGGTTGTCTGAGCTACATGGAAATATGTACATTGAGGTAAGAGTGGTAATCTCCTTGAAGATTTTTCTTCTGTTGGTGGGAACAGTGCACATTCCTTAGGACTCAAGTCCTTGGATCTTGCTTTTTAATTTACTATGTCAGAGGTTGTAGTGATGTGCATTGCCTCTTTGCGTGCACTTCCGCTTGTCGATTGCAGAGAGAGAGAAAGGCGCTATTCCTATGTTAAGTGATATGAGTTCTGGTTCTCAACTGATAATGTGTCAATTCCCTCATACTGATAGGAGAAATCTTAAATAAAACATTGAACACTTGGAAGAATGTTTATCCTTAGATACACTATATTTCTCTACAGTGTCATTCTATTGATGATGTCTTTTTGAAGGTTTTTAAAATATCTAGGATACACGTATATGTAAAGTAGGGCAATTGCCCATAATATTTACATGTAGATATTACTCAGCTGTCTAAGGAAATGTCAGCATGAAGTTGTCAAATTGTCCATGTATTGCACAAGACTCCATTTTTTTCTTGAAATGGAGTTCCATTACCCTAACTAAAGATTATCTTGAAAAGCTGGATAATGATGTCTCTCCTTATGACAATTCTGATTGTCTATTTCTTTTGATAACGTATTGCACAAGACTCCATTTTTTTCTTGAAATGGAGTTCCATTACCCAAAGTGAAGATTATCTTGAAAAGTGGGATAATGATGTCTTTCCTCATGACAGTTCTGATTGTCTATTTCTTTTGATCACAATACTCTTACTATTTATAGTGTTTTTTGTCTATGCACTTGAGGTCTTATATATGAGACCTCTTTTACATCACAAATGTTTGGACTGTTTTGCCCCCTTGCTGTAACTGTTCCAATCATATCTTACTTCTTGTATTCCATCAACCTGAATAAAATACATAATTATCTTCTTATGTGTTTTACACGGTAATAAGAAAGCTTTTTCTCTTTTCCCCAATTTACTTGGACATGTACTTTCCGATTTCTTTTTTCTTTTCTTTTCTTTTTAAAAAAATCTAAATTACCTGTCTATCCATTTATAATGACTATTCACATTATCTGCCAGGAACTGTTACAGTAATATATTTTGTTTTACGTCTTTCTGTATGTAGGTGTGCACAGAGTGTGAGCCTGAGAGGCAGTATGTGAGGCTCTTTGACGTCACGGAGCAGACGTCGCTTCGCAGGCACAAGACGAGCCGTGAATGCCACAAGTGCAAGGAACCTCTCAGGGATACCATAGTGCACTTTGGTGAGAAGGGAGTGGTGGAGAAACCCCTAAACTGGTCCGGTGCCATGGATGCTGCAGAGGATGCTGATGCCATACTGTGTTTGGGATCCAGTCTGAAAGTGAGTACTTGCTCTGGACGAAATTTCTTTACATACACGTGAATAAATCGTTTAACGGTTTGTACCCTTGCTGTCCTACCAAGTTTACAAACATATTTAAAAAGTAAGGTTTCATGAGATAAGTTTGGATCATTCCCTTTTGACTGTCTATGGGTCATACAAACAGTGTTCTTTTGGGTCAACCATTATGACCAATTCACCTAAAATTTCCTTTTCTTAGAGCTGTTGAGTGATATGAGATTAACACCTTTTGGTTAGATTTGCCACCCAAGCATTTAAAATGTTGGAAGGTAATGAGTGTGATCTTATTGACATGTTTGATACTTGAATTCAAATTCATTTTTCATTACATGCCCTATAAGTGAATAATTACTCTTTAAATTCTTTGGATAATTAATCAATTACATTAATGTTCAATCAAAGTTCAGTTCTGAATAGAGTCCATAATACCCAACTTTTATTTTATCAACCATTTGCATCTTCAAAAAACAACAACAAACAAACAGACAAACAAAGAGGTATTTTCTTATCCTTTTTTCCTCTAATCGGTTTAGGTTCTGAGGAGATATCAGTGCCTTTGGAGCACAGACAGGCCAAAGAGTCAGAGACCAAAGTTATACATCATCAATCTACAGGTAAGCAAATTGAATTCATCGTGCTATAGAAGGTCAGCAAGTCTGTATTTCTAGACTTGGAAAATGGTGTTATTGTATTTGAAATGGGGATAATGTCAGTATGTTAGAGCATTGTATTGGAATTCTTTGCTGGAAATACTTGTTTATGTAATACCATACATTAACTTAAGGTAATTTTGATTTGATTGCTTACATGCTGAAAATGTTTTAAATTTATCATATTGGTGTGCTTCTGTCCACTTACCTCTTGTAAATGCATTTTCAGTCAAAAACACAATTGAAAATACTCAAAAATCAGCATAGGGGCAATTCAAAAGCCTAGTGCATCAGCTATTGAAATGTGTGAGCATCAAAATGACATATTATATAATCCAAACATGATTTTTATAGGCAATTCATGATAATACTGAAATTGCCCTTAAGTTGACTTAAACAAAACTGTCTAATACCTATATTGTTTGGTTGAAAAATGTTTGAAGAAAGCTGTCAAATCAAAGTGTTAATCAACACTTATTTTCATTTCAGTGGACACCCAAGGACAGCCAGGCATCCCTGAAGATCCATGGTCGATGTGATGATGTGATTTCACTTCTCATGAAGCATCTAAACCTTTCAATACCTTTTTATGTGAGGTAGGGGATATTTATTCTGTAGGTTCAATTTTGAAGAGTTATTAACCCTTTCAGGACAGGAAATATTTCAGGGTTAAATTGATCACATTTTGTTCTTCAAATGGGCAACAATAATATTTTTCTTTTAGTTCTACATGGTTCTAATAAGGTGTAATGTCTTTGAAAACAATACACTTGGTTAGAAAAAAGTTGAAAATATTGCCAATTTGGATTAAAAAACAATGATTTTGAACCTCTCAATGTGTTGCCAATTTAAGTATTTTAAAGCGTATTTTCGATTTGCAAATTCCTGGCATCAAATGCGATATGGTATGCAACAAAAATGGACATACTAGTGTGTGAAGAAACTTTTGCTCTTTCTACTCATGCATGTAGTATATTTTTTAGAGCTCTGAATCAAAAGTTATTTAGCCAAACCACAAAATGTGGTCAGTTGTCTCGAAAGGGGTAAATGTCTTTTGAGGGAAAGAAGTCACACAAGACCTTGTGAAACTTCATGAATGATGTCCTAGCTAAATATAAAGGAGACGGATGTAAAGCCTAACGGATATGATGTGAAGCATTTGACTAAAGATGAATTTGCTTAACCCTTTCGAGACAATTGACCACATTTTATGGTTTGGCTCAATAACTTTTGATTCAGAGCTCTAAAAAATATACCAGATGCATGAGTAGAAAGAGCAAAAATTTCTACACACATTGTTTCCATTTTTGTTGCATGACCATATTGTGTTTGATGCCAGGAATTTTAAAAAGGAGATTAAGCTTGAAAATCATTAAATTGGCAACACATTGAGAGGTTCAATATCACTGTTTTTATCAAAAATTTGCAATTTTTTCAACTTTTGACTAAGTTTCTAATGATGCATATTGTTTTCAAAGACATTACATTTTGTTAGAACTGTGTAGCACTAAAAGAAAAATATTGTTGTTGCCAATTTGAAGAACAAAATGTGATCAATTTAGCCCTTAAATAATTCCTGTCATGAAAGGGTTAAGAGAGATCATTATGATTGGAAATTAAAGGGTCGCAAACCTCTCTTTTAACCAGATGTAGATGAGTACAGTATATGAAATGCAAATGGCTTTATGGATGTGTGGGGTTATCGCGGAGAAGACGAAAGAGATGTTGAAGATGACAGTTGAGTTAATAGATCATGTGTGGGACTTTGAAAATCAACATGGCTTCAACATGGCTTAGATTGCTTGGTCATGTGACTGGGTGAGAATGGTGATGAAAATGTATGTAAAATGAAGTAGAAAACAGAAAAGACAAAAAAAAAATGGAAGCTTTGGAAGAACAAAAACAGGGATGAGGCTTTAAGAGTCAAGATTTACCATACTGAGAAATGAAGAAGGTTGTCAGAAGACCCAAAACTTCTCTGCTCTTGCAGATATGTTGTTTCAATTGTAGTAATACATGTATTTGAAAATAGATGTGCCATTGAGATGTAGCATTTGTGAGCTTTTGGAATTTTTTTTTTTCATATGTTTTTTAGTATAATTTCTTTTCATTTTTTGTGGATCTATTTTACAGGAACAGTGATCCTATCTTCAAAATGGCAACTCCCATCAAGCCCCATGAAGAAGGCAGCTACTCGACAAAATCCCTTTCGAACTTGAAGTTGGACTCTGATCCCCAAGATCTCAAACTGAACTGTGTGGTCAAGACTGAACAAGACCACTATGGTAATACCGTTCCTTTGAGTTCACCCTCAAGAGAACCCAAACCTGAAGATGCCTTTGAGGAACAAGAGGAATCTGATGATACAGAGCAGGAGGAAGAAGAAGGACAGCAGGTGCATGTTGTGTTGCCATCACAAGAGGGCGTGGTTCAGGGAGAGGGGAACATGCCAGGCTGGTTTGGGAAAGGATGCAGGAAGAAGGTAGCGAGGAAAGTTGGAAAGAGGAGGAGGCGGTCAAGAGTATCCAGTGCTGAGGAAGGGACTTGATAGTTAGAGGGGCAGGTTTGATGTCCACTGTATGTCTTAAAATCAACAATAAACAAACTGGTAGTAAATACTCTCAGGTTAGATTATACATACATAACTGCTGCTATTTTTCTGAAACTTCCATCATTTGTTTATTTACAGGTCAAGAAGGTAAGATGATCCAACAGTCGATCTATAAACGTGCATATCAATTTGCATCATGAAAACTGTTCTTTTAAACTTGTCTTTAAAGGAAGAGATAAAAAGAGATGCCCAATTAAGCTAGCTCAATAAGATGAATGAGCAATACATGTACTTACATCAACCTTTTCCAGGATTTTAGTGTCTTTTGAAAGAATAACATACCTCTTTTTGATAGATTGCAGACTTTTTTATTTCATTTTTGTGTGGAAAGGGTATGTGTTGTTAAACCTAGAATTTGGTTATGCATTGGGTGACAGGTTACAATTGGCATATCCATTTTTATAGATAGGATTATTCTACAATTATACTTGAAGGAAAGTAGGCAAATTTGTCTAAGATTTTGTGCATGCTGTCATTTAAATAGCTGTTGCGGAAAAAGTGATAAGGTTGACTGACGTTTGTCCAACATAGCATTAGGTAATGCATACACAATGTTGATTGGCAAAAGGAAATCCATTGTTTCAAATGGCTGAATGAAATGTCTTGTTACTCCTTTTGGCATTAAAGAATCATTTATTACTTTCAGTGCGTTACAAAAATAGTCTCATGCTTCCATTACCAAATGTGGATCTGGAAGCACTGTCATCAGTATCGTGGTCTACTTGTCCATCTGTCTGTACATTAGCAATAGTTTGTCATATTTTATCATGAAGGTGATCTCATTGGTGTCTTCAAGTCATGATGTAAAGGTTATCAGGTGTCAATAAGTAAAGAACTGATGAATCTATATATCTTTTTTGTGTCCTGTGATCTCAATATACATGTACATGTGCCAATGTATTTAGACCAACTTGGTCCAAGTGTGCATCGTAATAGAAAGTTTAGTAAAGTAGATAGAGCAATAAGTATACATATCTATATCAGGCTCATAGTTGTGGAATTGTCTTTTTGGCATGATGGTATACCTCTTTTGATCACAGCAAGATATAGGCCTTATTTTCTATAAAAGCATACTGTATTTTTGGACAATATTAACATTTGTACACCGAAATATACCAGTGAGAAGTAGAAATAAATCCCACCTAAGCCCCTTCAGAAAGGCACTATTAAAAAGGTGTTTAAAAAGCAAATTGTGTTGATTCTAATTTGCAAATAACAGAGTAGCCTACAATGTACCTTTTCAAGCAATGCATTTCATTGTCAACTTATAAAAAGTTACATTTTGGAGGGGGTGGAGAAATCTGTTGAATAAACTCTTTTTTTTTTTCAGCAATACCTCAGTGAGGTTAAACCTTTCCTAGCATGCTGCAATAACAAATGTCACTCTGAAATTTGTTTGATTATTTTTGTTGTTATCTAGTCTCTTGAAAATTCAGCTGAATTGAATGGATACTAAATTGTAGTATGCCCCCATATTCGATTGCCTATGTTTGATCTTTGCGATTGTAGTTTGAAGCATACCTATTGTTCCGCCAATCATGTCTGGGAATCTTCATTAAATTATTTTCTACCAAATCTATGTATAAACTGGCACAACAATAGATGTCATTGAAGTGTAGGAGCCTTCCTTTTTGTCCCCGCCGAACGAAGTTCGCGAGGGGACTATGAAACGGGCTCCGTACGTGTGTGCGTGTGTGTGTCCGTCCGTCCGTCCGTCCGTCCGTCCGTCCGTCTGTCCGTGTGTGCTCAAATGTTAGAAAATGCTACTTCTCCGTCATTTCTTGGCCGATTTTGATTCCGATTGTTTTATCTGATAGGGCTGGGTGGGGGCTTCCAAACTTCTACACAGAATTTTGAAATTCATTAATTATGCAAATTTATGCAAATTTATTCAAAATTGACGAAAAATGCTACTTCTCCTCTATTTCACATCGGATTTTGATTCCGATTGTTTTATCTGATAGGGCTGGGTGGGGGCTTCCAAACTTCTACACAGAATTTTGAAATTCATTAATTATGCAAATTTATGCAAATTTATTCAAAATTGACAAAAAATGCTACTTCTCCTCTATTTCACATCGGATTTTGATTCCGATTGTTTTATCTGGTAGGGCTGGGTGGGGGCTTCCAAACTTCTACACAGAATTTTGAAATTCATTATTCATGCAAATTTATGCAAATTTATTCAAAATGCTGAAGGTTCATAATGTTTTCATGTTTTATATTTCAGTTGTATACATGCATTGTTGGTATTCTCTTCTTTTGCATGCAGTAACATTATTTTATTCACTAAAGTTTTAAGTTTCAGGCTAGTTAATTTCCACAGATCTGCACTTCCGGCGGGGACATTTATTACGCATTGCGTAATTTACTCATTCACTTGTTAATCATATGTATCTTCACAAACAGTTATACCTCAGTTTTATAGAACAAAGCAATACAAGATGGGGTTTATCTGGTTGACTTGCATCACACAGTGTCAGGTTAGATTCACTGACAGATGCCTTGTGTTTATATATTGTTACTAGAATTTCACTCTGTTACCCAGATCTCTTAAATGTCATTTACCAAAATATATGTGTACACATTGTATCATTATCCTGTAAATTTATATAGGACCGCTATTCATTTAGTCACACGTTATGGATAGCGGTCCTTATGAATAGTGGTCATTATGACTAGCGGTCCTTATGAATAGCGGTCATTATGACTAGCGGTCCTTATGAATAGCAAGATAGTTTGTATATGGTTTGCTCGCTATTCATAAGACCGCTATTTATAAAGAACCGCTCATTCATTAAGTCACGCGTTGTGGATAGCGGTCCTTATGAAGAGCGGTCTTTATGACTAGCGAGGTTACCCCGTAAATTCATGGACATCCATTTTGTGATATAATTATCATTGTTAGGAATGGCCCTTCAATATGCCCCCAACCTTTTGTTCACCCTGGCAATTATGACAAGTAATGAATTATGGATTTTGAACGTACATTTACTGTAACATCAGTCATTTTCATGTGCAAGAAATTTGATTACTTCTTCAAGTGGTCCCATATGCAAATATTTTTGCTGCTGCAAAAAGAAGAAGGATTGAACCACAACAACAAATTTTGCAATTTGCAAGTTTGTTGCTACAAAAATGGTCATCATTCGTGATGTGCAAAGGTTTCCTCGTTTACACTACGGGGAATTACGAACACTATCACTTATGTATGCTTTTCATGTTTTTAACTTAAAAGGTGGAACCCCGATGGAATATATGGAAAAGAGATGCCCAGTGGACAACACAGAATCAATTGTAATTTTTATACAACATGTTCTGAGTGAAATTACTTCAGGGCCGGCCTCTGTTTCATAAAACTTGTTATCAATAACAAGTTGCAATAACTGTATAAGCAACTGAAATCCTTGCATCTGCTTGGCTGAGAGCAAATTTGTCATAGAAATGTGGCAGTTGTTACTGATAACAATTATTATGAAATGGGGCCCAGGTCTATAAAAGACCAAAAGAAAATTGATTATAATGTTTCAACATAGATTTTTTTTCTTGTGTTTTTGCTTATTTTTATAAGTAAGATACATTTGTATTAATATGTTTCATTCAAACATCAATTACTCTTTGATTTCTTCCAGTTCATATGCTTTTCAGATAGCGGAACTCAGTCAACACATTGGCTACTAATAATGCTTTACAAAAGGGAAGAAGAATATGACATTTTTAATATAGAGCAATTTATTTTGATACAATTTTGTATTTTAATTGCTTTCATACATGCAAACAGACATACTGCACAAAGATAATATTCAAACATGAAAATATAATTTAAGGATGCAGCGTGTTTGAGAAAGAATGAAATACATGTATTTTATCACACTTGTATCTTATAAATGACTCAACAAATATTTACTTCCCTTTTCATTGCTACTCTTTACTTTCCTATGTTGAACAGAAGCTAGAATCAAATGGCAAAATTGTATTCAGAACATTAGATTGTTACACTGTGTGCTAGCAATACAAATTCAACAATGTATCTTTGAATCTACTAGTATATCGTTCTTGTGCAAAATAGTTCTTTGTATAGCCTTTAAATAATATCAATTAGATCTTTCATATGTAGTTTAAGTGATATTTTGAGACTCTAATAAATATGCATTGATATCATAAACTCTTTCTACTATATTGTAATATATTCGATTCGAGTTTGATATTTATACACTACCCTCAAAAAGTTTGGGTACACCTTTATTCAGAACTGATTTTTCACAATCACCCACATTTCATTTATCATCAGATTTGTGACACTGTAACAATTTGGTATCAGACTGAAGGGTAGACATCAGCCTTCAAGGTGACACCAGTTTAACATGTGAAAAGTGTTTCAGGAGGCAGTCATGCATTAAGCATGCAACCTACTCCCCAAAATAGAATTTCTAGTGGAAAATACGAGGTCATTGGCTTGGTCAGTTGTACAAGCATTTTTACCTTTTTGGCATTCTTCAAAATCTGACCCTTGTTTGAAGTGATGAATATTACATCTTTATTGACTAGTATACATTAACCGATCCTTTACTCATGTAGAAAACTAATATTTTCATCTGAGAAACACATCAATATTTTGGGATCACCACAATGCTTTTGTTTTCTTTTTTTCTCATGGGAAATCATATTTTATTGTATATTATTTGCATCTGTGTTACTTCTTCAAGGAAAATAATGCTTAAATGAATAATACTTTGTCACGAGATACACATTTCTTTATTTTTGAAAGTTTTGTTTAATCACATTTCGCATAATAAAGACTTCTCATCAGAGAACCCGACCCTGGTAGCGATCACAGCACGGAACAACCTGGGCATCCAGCTGGTCAAATTGTGGAAGTAGTTGTAGAGGAAGTTGTAGGAAATGTCTTTCCATGCCTTCTTAAGAATTTCCAACAGATGAGGCTCACTTTAGGGCATTTTTCTCAGACTTTCCTGTCCAGCTCTTCCCATAGCATGATTTTCAGGACCCCTTTCTCTTCTGTTTTCTAAAGGTAGTTTTTACATTGCCTTGAGAAATGTTTGGGGTGATTTTTCTGCAGGAAGACAATTTTGTGGAGGTAGGTGTGGAGGTAATCACTGAAAATGTATTTCAGTGCCTTCAGAAGATGAAGCTCACTTGCTGGGCATTTTTATCAGACCTTCCTGTCCAGCTCTTCCCATATCAGCTCTATCAGATTCAGATCCGGGGACTGGGGCGACCAATCCATGATATATAGGAACCTTTTCTCTTCTTTTTTGTTCTCCATGTAGTCTTAGCACAGCCTTAAGGAATAGTAGGGGTCATTGTCATCTTCAGAAGGCATAGAAAGACATTTCCAGTGACTATCTCCACAACTACCTCCACAACCTGACCAGCCGGATGCCCAGGATGTGCAGTGCTGTGATCGCTGCCAGGGGCAGGTTCTTGGATGAGAAGTCTCTATGATCTGAAACATGATAAAATAAAACTTTGAAAAATTATACAGTGCGTCCCAGAAAAAACAAAACCGAGATTTATTGATATTTAATCATATGTTCATTACAATTATGATTAATAAATGACACATATTTGTAAAGCTTGGATCCTCTTCTTTCATTTGATGCCGCTCATATGATACATACTTCACGCATGAGTGAATAAAGACAATATGTAGCAGGGCTACCAAAAAGTTTCGCCAACGATATCTAAATTTCAAAGAGATAATCACATTTCTAGAAAGTTCATTTTCTGCCCTTTCATATGACACCTCAATCTGGAAAAATAAGCCAGGGATGACAAAGCTTTGTTGGTGTAAAGTGATGCTTGCATTTCCATGATTTATTTAGCTAATCTGTTTGCACTGGCTGCCTGTCCTAGCAATAAACAAACAAGACAAAAGACTTCATGCATGGCTGATCGTCAACAAAATAGAGTGGTGAGTACAAAATTATAAAAGCTGATTGATAGCGAGGTACGTTTTCATTAACCTACTTGACCATGCAGTAAACAACTAGAGCAACGGGTATTTCTGGTAACAGAATGGAGACGATCTGGGAGCCTTTAATAAATCATGGAAATGCAAGCATAAATTTACACCAACGGAACTTTGTCATCCCTGGCTCATTTTTCCCGATTGAGGTGTCATATGAAATGGCAGAAAATGAACTTTCTAGAAATGTGATTATCTCTTTGAAATTTAGATATCGTTAGCCAAACGACTTTTTGGTAGCCCTGCTTCATATTGTCTTTATTCACTCATGCGTGAAGTATGTATCATATGATCGGCATCAAATGAAAGAAGAGTATCCAAGCTTTACAAATATGTGTCATTTATCAATCATAATTGTGATGAAGATATAATTAAATATCGATAAATCTCGGTTTCGTTTTTTCTGGGACGCACTGTATACAAACAAATGTGCATCTCATGACATACCATTATTCATTTAGTCATTATTTTCATTGTAAGGGTATACACAAATGCAAAGAATATGACTTCCCATGAAAAAAAAAGAAAACCCCAAAGAATTGTGGTTTTCCCATAATGTAGATGTCTTTCGTAGATGAAAATATTAGTATTCTGCATAAGTATAGAATCTATGCTTATTGTATATCAGTTAACAAATTTTTAATATTCATTAGTACAAACGAGGGTCAGATTTTGTAGAATGCCGAAAGGGCAAAAATGCTGGCACAACTGACTGAACCAGCGACCTTTTAATTGCGTTGGAAATGATATGTTTGGGGTTAGGTTGCCTTTTTAACGCATGACTTTCCCCTGAAAAGCTTTACATATTGTTAAACTTTTGTCAACTTGAAAGCTGATGTCTACTCTTCAGTTTGATACCAAATTGTTCCAGTGCAACATATCTGATGACAAATGAACTGTGGGTGATTGTGAGAAATCATTTCTTATTACAGGTGTACCCAAACTTTTTGAGGGCAGTGTACATTTATGTACATAAATGTTTCACATGTGGAGGGATGTCGCTGGCTGTTTGGAGATGTTATATTGCACTAATTTTTTAGTTAAGAGAAAAAATGACGCCTTGTTTAGGCTTGTCTAATTTTGTTGTTGTTTATTTGCTTGTTGGAAATTTTCTGATGGTACCTGTGTTTAAGCAAATTTTAAAGTTGGAGAGCCTATTTTCTTTTTTGTTTAAAGCTTGGCTACTTTGTCGGCAAAGTTGGCCCCTCCCCCCCCCCCCCCCCCCATTTTAAAGTTGTCAAATGACATACCTGTACATATACATGTATACCGAAACTTGAAAACATTTGTGAACAAATGTGACTTAAGTTAATTTCTTATAAGGACTCTAGTCTGCTTGAAGTATACATCAAATGAGAAAAGTTGAATATAGTTTCCGTATCACTTTAAATTATCCCTCTTTTCAATAGTGTTTCCTCTGGAGCAGTACAAAAATTATTTCTTCTACAAAAAGATGATACTCTATGTACAGATCACTGCTGCAATGCAATAGCCAAACGAACTGAAGAGAAGAAGTAAATGCTAATCAAAGAGGATAAAGTGCCCTCATTGCTTTACAATTCACAATATATATATATACATGTAACGTTAAAGGAGAATGAAACCCTGGGGGAAATTCATTTTAATGAAAAGAGAGGATAGAGAGAAGCAATTTAAAAAAAAGTTTCATCAAAATTGGTTACGAAATGTGAAAGTTATGAAAGTTTGAAAAGTCTCAATTTACTTTCTATGCCGATCCTCAAATTGGCAATGTTGCTTCATAGTGACAGGAACACGATAAAAACTACTTTCGAAAAATAAACTCAAGGGCAATTTCAAAGCCCTATTGTACTGCCCATAGAAATCAGGTTCGGATTACGTAATACGCCGTTGTAATGTTCGCACATTTCTAAAGGTGATAGACAGGGCTATTGAAATTGCATTTAGTTGATTTTTCGAAAGTAGTTTTTATCGTGTTCAGGTTTAGTAGTACAACTCTCCATATGTTTTGTACACAAAATTTCATATTTTCTCCATTATCTCTAAAGATGCTGGTTGTCTTTTTGTGAATTCAGCATATGTTGTGTCAAATACATTTTCCCATGATATATCTTGAGGTAAGAAGGAGACAAGCTACACCTTGAGAGATAATGGGGAAAATATGAAATTTTGTGTACAAAACATATGGAGAGTTGTACTACTAAACCTGTCACTTTGAAGCAACTTTGCCAATTTGAGGATCGCCATAGAAAGTATATTGAGACTTTTCAAACTTTCATAACTTTCTCATTTCGTAACCGATTTTGATGGAACTTTTTAAAATTGCTTCTCTCTATCCTCCCTTTTCATTAAAATTGATTGTTCCCCAAGATTTTAATTCTCCTTTAAGGTGAATCATTTTGTTAAGGCGAATTGTTCACATTCGCCTTAACGCACGTTCGCCTTCGGCTATTGTGACGGAATAAACCGCATTGTTAAGATTCGCCTTTCCGTAGGAGAAAGGCGTATGCATGTATGTATATGTCAGTATGTATATGTCAGTATGGGTATGTGAGTGACACCCCCACACAACTTGTCTCCAATCCCCACTCATTACTACATCAAGGCTACCTTTATATCCTTGACATCCGGGCATGTATCAAGGAAGTAATCCCAAATTTTTGTAACATGACCACTACCGAAAGATACGATGCCCCCCTCTTCAACAGAATACAGGGTATTGTCGTACCACTCCAAGTCATTAGGTGAATTATCCCTGTAGACTTGAAGGTCCTCCTTTTCCGAACCATCGAAGTTCATCTGGTACCATCTTGTAATGGACAGTTTTTCCACAGCAAAGATAATTTTTTCACCTGAAAAAGGGAAATAAAGAGCAAGAAGGTAAATTTGGAGTAAGACATATGGGAGCTGAGATAGAAAGATAAAGGGACAGAGGAAGTGTCAATCTTAGAGAAGGCACGTAAGCAGAATTTTGATTGCTTTGACCGAGATGTAATCTTTACTAGTACACCTTAAACATCCGACCTACGCATGCGACAAGAGTAACATAAACTCAAAGGAACCTCACACAAGAAGATGCAGAGGGGCAAATAAGTTTGATATACTTAAAGCCAAACATCAAGGTAAAATCAAGATAAAATCCAGTAACGGGATATGAAAGAAAGATTTATTGGAGATCGAGGGGACATTTTCAGACGATCGTAAGTGGACATCCCGTGCCCTTGACAAAAAGTCTACTCTCAAAACTTAACAGTAAGTTTTTTTTTGTTGTTGTTGTTGTTGAAATATTTTAAAGGGATTATTTGAGCCAGTTTATGTGAAAGCATTGCAGAAACATATTCTATCCCAAAATTGGTTATGGGATTAGGACTGATTCATATCAGTATGGGAGGTAATGATCTTTCATTTTATTCACAAGTGATACACATTGAGACCGGATAAGGAGAAGATAAAGTTATTATATGAAAGAGAGAGAGAGAGAGATAGAGAGAGAGAGAGAGAGAGATGGGGGCGTACATTGGGAGCAAGGCGAGGTACAAAATCGAAGAAATACAATTTAAAGAAGAGAGAGAGAGAGAGGGGGGGGGGTGGGGGATGGGGAACTGTACTGGGAGCAAGATGTGGTAAGAAATCAAAGAAATGAAATTGGAAGACATGACTTACTATCACGTCGAATTGCCAAACCATGTACTTCGGATGACTCGGTAGACAACAGGGTATTGACATAATTCGTTGAGAATTTTCGAGTCTGCATTCCGGTGACAAATACGACTTCACTACTTGTCCAATTTAGAGAATAAAGATTAAACAATATACATGTGATTCATAAAGTGATTGATAACACATGAATTTAAGTTATATTTTCTTACAAGCAAAGAAGAAAAAAGAGAAGGGTTTTTTTGTGTGTCTTTTTACTCCAAAATTATCTGTCAAGCAAAAGAAATTTAAAAAAAAAGCCTCCGGCCATTCCGGCCCTGGATCCGCCAATGGTTTAATATTTTCTGATCTGTCTTGTCTTGTCGTGTCTGCATTTTTATGATTTTTTTTTCACTTGGTAGAAACTTTAGATACAAACTTGTACCCCCGTGCAAATGATTCTGGATCCGCCAATGAATGTAGCCATTTCCCCCTCCATCCCACGCATTCACTTTGACCATTGAAAATGTTGTTAAGGGCAATCCAACCCTGGTAACAAGATGATTTGTGTGAAAGCAGAAGAATAACAAAAACAGGTTGGTGAAAGTTTGAAAGAAATAGGACGAGAAATAAGAAAGTTGTGGATGTTTAAAAACTAAGATCACTAAATCTATGCAAATCTCAAATTGGCAATTTGTTGAGTCGATTGTGTAGAGATCGATGATTGTGACATACTGGCGGTCAACTGTCCGCTTCTATCACATGACATTATCGATTCGGCCAGTTTGAAATTCCCATATGTATAATAATTACAACTTTCCAAAATTCATAACTTTGTTATTGCTTGTCCAATTTTGTTCAGACTTTCACCACTCTGCTTCCTTGATTTTTCCTCTTTCTGTCAGAACAACTTAGTACTAGGGTTGGATTGTTGTTAACTCACCCTGGTATTGCCGCAATGTACTCCACAAGTACTGGAATGGTATCAACCAGGGTTTGTAAACCAGTGAAATCCAAGTTCATGAATACAATCCGAGAGTTAGATGAGCATGCGCAGTAGATCTTCCGGGCTGTCTCGTCAATGGCAATTTTTCGGAGCCCTTGAGAGAAAGAAAAGGGGGAAAAAATAAATTACTGCACACGGTTAACTTTGCAAAGTCTTACGTGTGGCAGCAGCCTTCAAACACTGAGGCGGATCGGGGGAGGGGTGGAAGGACGGGGCACGAGTGCACGTGCCCCACCCCCACGGTAAAGCCCAATCTGAAATACATGAAGTATACATGAAGTAAAGAAAAGAGCCCCTAATTTGTTTCCAAGACTTATTTGTCTTGTATCGACACTTCTTGAAATAATCCAGTTTACAAATGAATTCTATTCATATGAAGACATCTATTAGGATCAAAGATTGATTTATCATGGGTTAGGGCCAATATTAGGGCCATTATGCCGCATAATTATTCTAATGTATACATGTATCTCAAAGCATTCGCTTGGATCCAGCTGAGGCAAGCGGCTCGTCTTTGTTCATAACTCACCTGCCCCCAACAAAGGAATTAATTAATGAGGTTGAAGATTTGTCAGTCCGTCGGTCAATGGAATCTGGTGTCGCCGAAACCACTGGCCCGTCTCCGTGGTCTAGTGGTTAAGGCAGTGGCGTTCTAAGCCAAAGACCAGGGTTCGATTACCGGCGGAGACATTTTTTCAACCTTTACAAATATTTCAAAAAGGGAGGACAGCTCTGGGGAGCTTTAATTTAAGCTACGCAACCATTATTCTCTCATTTTCATTTCTCACAATTATATATATACAGGCACGTAGCCACGGGGGGCACGGGGGGCACGTTCCCCCCCCCCCAATTTCCAAGATCGGTTGAATTTTTTTCATTATGAAAACAAATTTATGTCAGAAAATTCACCATTTTGCATCTTCACCCTTTTAAATAGGCAAAAATTTTCCAAAGGGAAGGGAGACACCCCTCTTCTTAGACCCCTCCCCAGGACGTCGATCAATTACATGTATGTGCCCCCCCCCCCAAACATCAAACTCTGGCTACGGCCCTGTATATATATATATATATATAATTATATATATATATATATATATATATATATATATATATATATATATATATATATATATATATATATATATGATCCTTGAGGGAAATCATACCCCCCCCCCACACTTATGAGGACCTGTCTACGCCAATGACCGCAAGAAAGGAAGGCTACTGCCAAAAGGGGGTCAAAACTTGATTTCCAGCTTCTGTATATTCTTTTATTCTTTTCCGCTTTCAAATTTGTTTCGTGATTGTTTTTACCTAGACAATAATCCTGTATGTCCTTGCAATTCGGCGAAGTTCCATCGAGCTTTGAACGGCAAACCTTATATCGTCCGTCGATGCCCGTCCCGTCTGGGCTGTCTCCCCAAAATACCTCACCGTTGACGGAATCGTAAGCGACAGACTCAGCCTTGTATTGAATGTCGAGGTTCAGAGTCGAGAAGGAGATGGTAGGGAGGTTAGATATCTTGATGGTACCGTCACATTGGTCTACTGCAAGAACCTTCAATGAAACTGAGGAAGACAGAACGTGACAAATTATGATCAAGGGGACACTGGCACCGGTGGGGGAGGGGAGGGGGGGGGGGGGTTTACCGGTCTTACTCGGTGAATAAATGCGAATTTAAAATACTGTGGACTAGGGAGAAGATATGGAAGGGGGTCGCATTATAATCTTTTTACATATTCTTCCATTACTTAATTGATACATTATGTTTACCAATACACGGATTGGTGAGCGGCTAACTGGCTCTAAGACATGACCACTGCTGCTTTCAAAATTGCATTTATTGGCTTAAAGTTTCTGCAAAATCAGAAGGAAAAAAAAGATTGTACAACATATCGCATGCATCGCTGTTTTAAATGACATGAAACGAAATAAAAATGTAATTATTGACACCTTTCCCCTCATTAATTAATGATTAGGAAAAATTCTTACGAGGTGACGTGTTTGCAGATGTAGTATGAAGTGTTGTCTCAGGTACTATTGTGGAGGCAGTCGTAGAAATTGGATCTGTAACAGTTAATGTCGTAGGAATGTCTGTGGTAGGTTGGTTTGTGGTAGGCGTGTCTATGGTGGCAGCTTTGTTTGTTGTAGACTTTTCAGTGGTAGGGTTAATTGTTGTAGGCTTGAATGTAGAGGCCTCTGTTGTAATATGTTGGGTGGTTGTTTGCATGTCTGCGGTTGTAAGTTTGGATGTTGTTGGTACATTTTGTGTTGTAGGTTCCCTTGTCGTTGGACTTTCTGTGGTAGGTTGAGTTGTTGTTCCTATTTTCGTACTTGTGACTAAGGATGTTGTCGGTGTGTCTGTAGTAATACGATTAGTTGTGTTTCCTGGTTCATTTATTATCAGAGTTTGTGTGGTTGTAGCTTCCCTTGTTGTTGGAGGGTTTATAGTTGTGGATATGCTTGTTGTTGGACCTTCAGTGGTTGTGGAGGCTGGCGTTGTAGCGATGTTCGTTTTAGTATTCGTCGTGGGTGTGTGTGTAGTCGCCACACTGGTAGACGATGACGTTGTAGATTCGGACATCGAAAAACGATCTGTCATAGACAACGAAGTCGTCTTCGAAGAGGATGTCGAACGTATCGGTATTTGTTTGGTGGTGGGACTCGAATTTCCTTCACTTGAGGGAGTGGTAAGGGTTTTTGTTCTTGGGATGATGGTCGCACCCCCTAGAGATCAAGAAAATTGATGAATTCAAAATTTGTAACAGTCAGAACACAGGCAATGAGTTTAAGGAATATGTATTATTCAACAAATTGGGGCTTTTAGAAATATCCACCCAAAGTTTTAGAACACCAGGATAATCTTTTAAAATAAAAAAGAAATTTGAATATGTCTTTAAATTTGTTTTTTATGTATATAATTTGCATTTTTCTTTAATCCCAAAGGCATCTTCGAAATGCACTTAAAAATACCTTAAAAGGCAATAAAGATGACGAAGAAGAAGAAGAAGAAGAAGAAGAAGAAGAAGAAGAAGAAGAAGAAGAAGAAGAAGAAGGGAGAGGAGCAGGAGGAGCAGGAGGAGCAGGAGGAGAAGAAGAAAAAGAAGAGGCAAAAGAAGAAGAAGAAAAAGAAGAAGAAGAAGAAGAAGAAGAAGGAGGAGGAGGAGGAGGAGAAGAATAAGAAGAAGAAGAAGAAGAAGAAATAGTAAGAACTAGAATAAGAAAAGAATCAATACTTACGCCTGACGCAGTAATTCATTCTCAAACTCTGATCATCAATACGATCTCCATTACTTGAACACATTGTGCTTTTGCAGTGTTGTAAGAGGCAATCTGAATGACAAAAAAAAAATGATAATAATAATTAAGCAAACTAAAAGAAACCAGAAACGTAACATTTGAGACAAAAAAAAAAAAAAAATATAGGGAAACACTAACATGATATCAAGCTCGCAAAACCTACATTTTTGTCGCACATTTTTCTTACTTTCTAGAAGAAATTGGTGTTTTTGCTGCTCTCTAAATTATCTTAACCCATGCAGCAAATTGCCAAACAGATTTTTTTTTTAAAGGAAATTTTTTGACAAATAAATTGAATGTCTCTTTCCGTTGGACATGTTACACAATATTATTGATGATCCGGTGCGATTTTGTTCTTCCGATGGGAGGTATACATTTTATTTGTACAGCTGATTAGTCCAAAGGGTGATCCGATATATTTGTCCTTCATTAAAATTACCGCGATCCTACGAGACGGGGTAGTCATAGTAATGAGTGTGTTCAATCCGATTATTACAATTGCTAGTTTTGCTCAGATTTGCTTGTCATTTCTTCTGGTATCAATAGCAACGAAGGAGTAAATGTACACATTATACACTCTGCTTTCGCCGCTGTCCTGCATGTATGACAAGGCGTTAATTGAACAAAAGATAAAGTTTGCCGAATCTAGATGCTGAAATTTGATTTAAAACTTGAGATTTCAATGGCACATAATCGATTAAGAGTGTAACCTGATCTAATATTAACACTGCCACAGTCACACTCACGCACATCAGCTTCACACACACTCGCGCGCTCATTCCACACCCCTTCGCCCACACACACATACTGATCCGCCAATCAAATACCTGATAAGAATTGACTAAGGTCCGTTGCATTCTTGTAAGACTGAATAGATCCCATGCAACCTCCACATGATATGACTGTATGAAAAGAAAATCACAGGAAAATAAGTCTTTACAACTAGTTACGAGCGAAAGCCTAAAATAATTAATTAAATTTAATTTTTATACCAGATTGCTTATTCACATTTAATTTACTGACTGATTGACCCCCCTCCCTCCCCCCCCCCTACATTAGACTCAGTATTTTTCATTTTTATATATCACTTAATTAACTACAAACATAACAATAATATTTAGTTCGGGAGAAATGATTGCAATGATTTTTATGTCAGAATATTTTTTTTTTTTTTTTTTTTTTTGCACTGAGAAAAAGAGATTAAAATTTTTTATATTTGTTATTTTTCCACTGTGTACTGTACTCAAAACTGCCTACTCTGTTAAAAAAGGGAGACAAAACCTGTCATTTGTGAAAAGAAGATAAATGTAAATAAGAATGCAATTACTGATAAGATATGATTCTTATCAATTACTGTTTTCATATCTCTAAATGATATCAAGTATCATTACAATAAACTCAAGATAAAGATAATTATCATAACTGTGATTATCAATATTTTAGTTACTAAAATAAGATTCGTCATGTAACTATCATCGTCCATGACCAGGCATCGTTAACTTTTTTAACATGCGTCTTGTTATGACAACAGGGTGTGATTATTATTGTAGTTCGAAGCCAACATTCTTTCCGCCTTTATTTAAGCTTTCTCTACATCTCATGCACCATCTTCTTTTTATTTCGTAGTTGTACTGAGAGATGCAAGCACATCAAGCTTCATTCTTACGCTGGAGCCCTCTTATATCTAATGTAATCATGCATTCAGTTTGTAACTTAATCTTTCTATGTGTATATATCGTATTGAGAAAAAAAAATGTATTAATGTTACATTCATGAGCATGAAATGTACATTATGTTTATGGAGATGATGATACAGAAACCAGTAAATCAAATCAAATCAAATCAAATCAAATCAAATCAAATCAAATCAAATCAAATCAAATCAAACTATTTGGGGGATTGGCAGTTTTAGAGGCCGATAAGCATAATACTCTTGAGGAGAGTTGTACTTACAAAATGTCAGAAAGAACAAACGCATTGAAAGCATCGTGACACCTTTTATTGATATCTGAAATTTAAAAAAATATAGAAAGGATGATCATAATCCACAATTGCCCTCGGCTTTATTTTATCAAAGGTAAATGGGTTTGGGCTAAGCGTGCGATTGGAAATCAGGTTACGTTTAGAGTTCGGTTTACGTGGTGTTATTTCCAGTGTTGGATTTTGAAATTGGACTAGCGTTAGATATTAACTGAAGGACAATTGTTGCTGGTAGCTTAGGTCGTACAATTCACAGAAACAGTAAGCATATATATATATATATATATATATATATATATATATGTATATATTGTGTGAGAAGTCAATTGAATTGAATGAGAGAAATAATTTGCGTAGCTAAATTCATTGTTCCTCCTTACTGACTTCCTTTTTGTGGAAATAACTGCAGGGTTTGCAAAAACTGTCTCCGCCGGGATATGTATATATTGTGTATATAATTCTAGAATGACAATGGCTCCTTGATGTCACTTTCTGCGTTTGAAGCAAATGCAAAACTAGCAAAAATGAGGAAACACTCCAAATTCCAAAGTCTGATTACTTAGGAAGGCTACTGCACTTTGGCTATAGACCATCCTATTCCATTTGGCCAAATGTAAGCTCTGAATGCGTTACCCATTCGTAACCCATTTTACTGTACAAATTGCCCTACATTTCATTCACAAACTTGCTCAATAACATGTGGTAGGTCCATCCACAATATAACAAATTCCAGTTATTTTTTTTTATATTATACGATATGTTAACCCACAAAAGTCCCATATGGCACATTCAAACGAATTTAAAGAGATGACAGTGATAATAAGTTTTAATACAGGGTTGGGTAAGTGAAAATGGATGTTTCTTTTATAAAGTTATGCACATGCAATAATCAATGTGGTCATAATTACAAGTAGAATATACAGCACAAAAGCTCACTTACATCAATTTTCATTAAAATTAGCATGTGATGGGCTAATGCTTCTACTACTAATAAAAAAATCTATTTAATTGTGAATGGTTTGAAACAGAAATAACAATTGATAAATGTGAAATAAAAGTAGTATACTCGCCATTTTTGTATTTCTCCAAATATTTTCATTCGCGTCCAAATAGCAGCAAAAATCTAGCACAGGCTAATAAAATCTTCTCGAAGAATGTATTCAATTACCGCTGCCGAGGTGAACATGGTGAATGTGCAAATTATGCTGCAAGTAGAAGTCCCGAAAGAGAGGATCGATTATTGGGTTCGTCGAATATATCCTGTGATTGGTTGTCGGGTTTTTTATTTTATTTTTATGTCACTCCCTTAGCAACGGTGAATCTAGAGTGTTTTAAAAGGGAAGGGGGGAGGGGGGGGGGGGGGGGGGGGTTAGTGAATTTATTGAAAACTCGCTCTTTTCATTTAGGGCCCTTGAGAGTCATGGTGAGATATTCAAACTACATTACATGTCGATTACAGGAAGCTTGAATTTTTTTCAAAATATTAATAATAATATTGACATGCTGTCATAAGCTATTCGTTTCAATCCATTGACGCTTGTGATGCGCCACATAATGCTGTAAAGTAGCAAGCTAAAACATTTGAGGGGGCTGTCAGAGCATAGGTATACGGGGTACAATTTCTGAATACTTACGAGAGAGCGAAGTGAGCGATAAAAAAATGAAAATGTAATTTGGTCATATGGTTGCAATTTGAAATTTTTTCTTTCCTCTTTATTTTTTTGTCGTGGAACTTTTTTTTGGGGGGGGGGGCTGCAGCCCCCAAGCCCCACCCCTACCCCCACCAGTCGCCAGTGATAATGGACTGGTTAATTTGGCAACGTGTACAATTAATTGTTGCGTAATAAAGTGTAACTCTTTTGTATACCGTACCTTAATCTGAAATTATCAAATAGTTCGAGGTCATAACTAATGAGTTTTTGTCTTTTGTAGCAAAACAACCCGGTTCTATAGAGACATAAATAACAGTTTGCTCTGCTATATTTGAGAGAATTTTGAATACCATTTTGACCTTCAAATCAACTTGACTGAGTTCAAGAATTCAGTATAATGTGAAATAAAAAATGCATCACAGAATAATTGTCATTGTCAATGTCATTATGCCCAAGATGTTTTGTGAATGGGGCTTTTCTGTCTGTGAGTATGGTTTTTAATTTCTGCCAAGCTATAGAAATTTTTTCCTTGATGGTTATAAAGTATATAAATTATGTCTGAATAGTCCATTATATATTTCTACTTTGTCCGTCCTTCCACTTGTATCAGGAAAGTCATTGATCACATTTTAATATTTCATTGGCTACTTCATCACCACACTAATTGCATGAATAAAATATCAAAATCATAAATCAAAATAAGATTCGTGAAGGATGTATTCAATTTGAGCTACCAAGGTGACTGCGCAAATTAAGCTGCCAGGAAAAGTTCCCCTTTTTCCACACACTGGTTCGGATAGTTGTCATAATATTGCCATTCGTTTCAATCCACCGACGCTTGTAATGCGATATAGCGTGATGCGATACTAGTTACTTTGTCAACTTAATTTTTTTTTTAATTCATGTGTTTTATTGGATAATCAGAATCATAAATTTACAGGCAATTGTTACAGTAATTGAGTAAACAAAAACTTGAAGAATTGAGTGCTGTGTAATGAAATACAACTCTTTTAATATACATTTCTATAAAGCTGCAGAAACTTTTCCGCGTTGTAACTTATAACATATTAATATGTCTAAATAATCCATTATTTATCAGTGCATTATTACACTTAAATAAGAAATGACCTTGAGTACAATGATTGTATACATATACATCAACATAATAATAATTAAATACTTTTTGTAGGAGATGTATTTTCAGTTACAATGGAACCTCGTTATCACAAACTCCCTGGGACCAAGGAAATTACCCCTTTATATCAAAATCTTGTTATATCAGGGCTAAAAAACAATGGCGTACAAAGAAGAGGGACCGACAGAATTACCTTGTTATAATGAGAGTTTGTTATATCAGTGTTCTTTATAACGAGGTTCCACGGTACTATAATTATGCTTAAATAGCCATTAGGAATAATTGATTCAGCTTCGTTATACTTCAGTCATGAGCTATATATAATTATCATCGTAACCAATGAATTAATAAGATAGGGCTTAAACAGTAGGCTCGCGTACGTGCAGACGTGAATATAGTCATGAATATGATTGGAAATTTATCGAGTTTCAGTTATATGCTCCCTTTAATTTCCTGTTACAATAAACTAACATCGTTCAGAAACATTTGATAAAAAGCAGAGGGCTCGTGCGTAGTATCAAAGCTAATGGAGTGTGAACATTTACGGACAGTGGTGTAGCTACAGGAGGAACGTACCCCTTCCCCCAATCGGATGGTGGAAAAAAGGGGGAAAAGAAAGAAAAAGAGAGAAAGGGGGAAAAGGAAAGGGAGATGGGAAAAGGACGAGAAAAGACGAACCCTTCCCGCACCCTTCCATAATCAGTGGGCTTGTAAATTCGCATTGAATTTTCCAAGTAAGACCAATGCCTCCCCAATGATGCCAATGCCTTCTCAATGGCTGGACTCACGGTACGCCACTGCTTTATACAACCTCTTTTTTTTCTTTCAGTATGAACATCAATTTCAAGGTAATGAGTAAAAACTGTTGAAGTCGTAATTTGGTTCTGATATGAGAATTCAATAACTAAGTAAAGCAATTTTAAAAAAGAGAGATAGTGAGCGTATAACAGATATAGAAGGGAGGGTGATAGTGAAAGGAATAATTGAGAAATACCAGAGAAAGAGAGAGGAAAAAAGACAGAGCTGAAGAGAAAGAGAGAGTGTGTGAGTGAGGGAGGGGGAGATGGAGAGAGAGAGAGAGAGAGAGAGGGGGGGGGGAGAAAGAGAGGTTAAAAGCCAAGTAGATGAGAAATTGAATAATTATTTGCTCATCTACTTCGCTCTTGTATTATACAGAAAGTTCATTCAGACGAATACAACGAGAGACATGCACAAACGGTCAAACAGAGAATCAAAAGCAGAGATTATCAAGACATCCCTACTCATATACCTATAAAGGAGTTCGTGAATAACATTAATCCACACCACTAAATATTATTCAAAGCATACTATGTTGATAAATCATTCTCCCTATAATCATGACCCTCTCTATACATATTTTTTTCAAGGGAAATTAAACCTTCAGACATCCTTTCTCCCCCTCAACCCCTCCCCCCCCCCTCTCTCTCTCTCTCTCTCTCTCTCTCTCTCTCTCTCTCTCTCTCTCTATATATATATATCCCTCTTTCTCTGGGCTTTTTCGGTAGGTTCGATGGCTCACTGGTAGAACAGTGGTCTCTTAGCTTTGGGTTCCAAACCAAGTGGATGCCCTCGAGGCCTTTTGTAAGGTATTAATCCTCATTACCAGATCCCTTGGAGAGGACTTCTTAATCCTCATTACCAAGTCCCTCGGAGAGGACTTAAAGCCGTCGCTACCCTGGTTGCTTAATTACAAGCTTAGTTTTCTTAACGGCCAGGTAAAATAAACATTCAAACTTTTATTTTATCGTCTCTGTTCCTTCAAAATTATTGAGCAAAGAAAGGATTCTTATTAAGGATAGAAAAAGAATTCATGATTTCGATGACCGAATTGCCATAGGGAGGATCTCCGCAGAGATCTAAATGTTCCAAATTCGTATATTTCTTATTCCCTTTCTATTCATCTAAACTTTTCACTTCTCTCTTTCTCCGATGTACTCCGACTGTTCAGGTCAATGTGAAAAGACGGGCTTGTTTAAGTATTTTATTCAAAGAAAAGCTGAAACACAAAACAAAACAGTTCAAGTCCTATGTTTGCATGTCGAGGGAAGAAATTTCAAACATAATTTCAAACAATTTTTGAACGACACTGACGACCTTGTAAATAACAATTCTTGGATCAGTAACTAAACGAGGTTTGCAAAATCATTCTGTTCTTATGGGCAAAGCGACATATGTATATGGAAATCAATAATATATTAACTATGATGATTATGCTCATGTTCAATCTTTCTTTTCTCCCACATATTTCTATTTGTTCCTCGTCCATCAATAATCTATCACAAATATATATATATATATATATATATATAGTGTATTTTGCATCGTCAATCGATGATTCTTATACGTTTTTTTTTTTTTTGGTACTTTTCGCTCACCCATCAACAATTCATGTCATATACTTTGCATTTAAATCAATGATTCTAATACATTTTATATTTTTCTCTTTAGTGTATTTATATAGTAAACATGAGTATAACAATGATGATAACAATATACCATGCAGTAAGTGTCAAGGAGATGACATTATTTATATTCCATCCGTTGGATACATCTAAATTCTTAAAGTCAAACCTTGGTAAATCCAACTACACATTTTCCCCTTCACATAATCAGTGCTCTAAAATGATTGTTCAATGTGTAAATGATGAAGAAGAAAATGAGGGGAAAGAGAGAGAGAGAGAGAGAGAGAGAGAGAGAGAGAGAGAGAGAGAGAGAGAGAGGGAGAGAGAGGGAGAGAGAGAGAGAGAGAGAGGAGAAGAAGTAGTTCATGGAGAGATGAAAATAAAACGGTTAATGAAGAAATATTTCAAGAAACCTTTCTGAACATATTGGGAGAATTGCAGGTAAAGAGACAATTATTGAACAAGGAGGATAAATAGAAGGGAGAGAGAGAGAGAGGGGGGGGGGTGAGAATGATATAGAGAGGGGAAAGAAAGAGGGAGAGAGAGAGATAGAAATAAGAGAGAGAAAGAGGGAGACAGAGACTGAGAGGACCGAGAGGGATGACAAGGTTACATAAACAGAGAGTGTATCATGATCACATCCATAAATAATACTCTTTTCGCTTCGATGAGCAATTATTTTGATATTGATAACCCAGAGGTCGATTGTAAACCGCCTACACACAAGCCTCAGTCATTAAATCAAAGGACGTGAAAAGTAAGCGATATGCATTTGATTTCTATTATGATACTCAAATGAAGGAACATTATAGCAACTCGAGCGAACACATAATCGTGTTTATCGAAGAAATTCATTGTCATTACATCATCACGTTTACACAGATACGTCCGAGAAAAGTAAAAAAGGCTAATCAGAAGTTGTATAATGCTGAATTCAGGTTGCAATTATTAGTGATTGATCATTTCATATTTACTACCGCATAAAACAGTATTGTAAATTCTATAGCTCATGTCTCGAATAGGCGTACATCAGATTTTAAAGACATTAATTCAGTAATAGAGTCTACACATAAAAATATAGTATATACATTTTTTTAAAGGCCATATGGTTAACAATATATATTAAAACGGACTTAGTAGGCCGTACAGTTTTGGAGACTACCGTTATGGACAATAGATATTCTCCTTTAAAGAGACAAGTTCCGCATCAGTGAACTTTTCAACTTTGACACACAAGGCTCGCTCCACCGCTACGTAAAAAGATATGTCGCTTTGCCGATAAGCCCGTCATTTATTGATCATGATCAGAAACCTACACTCTTAAAATGTTGGGTAAATTTAGTTGGGTAACTGCTGGTTGGTTAAAAATATTCCCAATTCTGGGCTATTATTAACCAACTGGACACTCGAGTGGTGTAACCAATATTGGTCAATACTTTTTACCTAAATATTGGGCATATATTTACCAACAGTATTTGGTAATTATGGGTTGGGTACTTGTTGCCCTGTAGTTGTGTAATTTTGTCACATTTCCTTTGCCAGTTGGGTAAATTTTGTTGGGTAACTGATGGTTGGTTAGAAATTCGCTTTTGCCCAACTTGTGGTAAATATTTTTACCCAATATTGGGGAAAACACTTACATGAATATTCATGAATTTTTAGTAGCGTATGGTTTGGGGTGGCCCGATTTACTAACTGTCACCGAATGCATAAAAAAATATAAGGGGTATATAAGAGCTTGCACTAGTTTGCACTAACTGGATAGGATAGGACTAGGATAGGATAGGTTAAGATATAGGATAGGATAGCTTAAAATAGGATAGGTTAGGATTGATCAGGTTAAGACCCAGAAGGACGTAACAAGCAGATTTCATTTTTTTTTACCTAGGTTGGAGGAAAAAGGAAACAATAAATTGGGCAGCTGAATTTGCCCAACCACATGATATTTGTTACCAAACAGCTGAACAAATAGAGGGTTGGGCAATCCTATTGGGTAAGATTGGTTGGGCAATAATTACCCAACTGAGAATATAACCAACAGTTGGGCAATTGTAGAGTTGGGTAAAATCTAATGGGTCACCAACTGATGGGCAATTTAATTTGCCCAACAACATAGTAAATGGATTGCCCAACATCAGTTGGGCAAATTTTAACCAAAAGTTGTGTGGACAGTATGTTGCCCAGTGTTGGTTAAAAATTGGGCATTTTTTTGCCCAACTTTTTTAAGAGTGTAGAATAAAGCAAAATAGAGATTCATTTGAATTTCTTTTAAATAATCCCATGCTTATGAATGTATATATACATGTTAAAATAACAGGAAAATAATATTCGACGAATGTAGTTTTAGTACCAAAAAAAAAAAATTTGAGCTTACATGCCATAGGGATTTTCTATAAGACTTTGGTTTTGAAAAGAAATGTTAGTCTAATCGGCAAAGTCACTACCATAGACTTTCTAAATACGGAATTTGTCTCCTTTATAGTTACGGGGAGATCCATTGTCCCCCGATAAAGACTGTCTCCCTGACTGTATAACGGCCGGATGGTCATACCAAGTACGGAGCTAGTAATGAAATGAATACCTTTTTGTACACAAATGATACAAATAATTATCATACACAAAGAGCTTGAATACACAGTATAAAGATTAATTTTTTGGTACTCTCTGGAAATTTCGAAATGATTTGATATAAGAAATCTATCTTTACGTCTAATTACACAAATATCAATTCTTGTTATCAAATTAAACAAATAACACAGTTGGATACAGGTATAGGGGAAAGTTCGGCACCTCCGTCCACACTGAAATAAAAATTCAGCCACTAATTGAGCTCTAATTGTCTTCTTAAGGAAAGTGAAAATAAAGCGTTTTTGAAAAGTTTTGCGCCCTCCCCATCTTCTGACGATCCTGCCTCCGCCTCTGTAATGTTGAAATCCAAAAACTCTTAATTACACATGTATTGCTCATGAAGAACTTTAAAAACCGTTCACTGCACTGCAAGACCATTATATTATCACTCATAAATTATGAAGCACTTTAAACTATATGTAACCATTTGCAAATCAGTCTTCTTAATGACACAGACACATCTATAAATCACCACATAGCTTAGATCACTATTTGACAGACAGTATTGTAGATGTTGTCGCATTCCTTGTCCTGCCATTTGTTATCTTCCTCAACGACAACGCAATCTTGGGATGTCCCTCCGTTCGGTTGGTCTGGCAACCAATCTGTCCAAAAAGAAAGAAAAAAAAATCATGAATGTAAAAACAAATTGTATAGCAGTGCACATCTTTTTTACCAGCAAACAAATTGATGAAAGAATTTTCCGAAATAAATGTGAATGATAATAATAACAACCCCTTATTCATGATTTCAAAGAGACTTATCTATTATTGAAAATGTACTCATTAAACTTCAAGGTTGTATTTCAGATATTAGGCAATGGATGGTGGTAAACAAGTTGAAATTAAATGATTCAAAGACAGAATTTTTATTATGATTGAAATTATTGTAAGTGCTTTGGGCCTTACGGGAAAAGCGCGGTATAAGTAATAATAATAATAATAATTATTATTATAAAAGCCTTCCTTTTCGGCAGTTTAACGAGGTTTCGTTTTTGTTTTCGCACATCTTGACCTGAGTGGTACTAACTGTTGGACATAGAGGAGTAGCAATCGAAACACACTCCTTATGTGAAAGAATTCAGCCATCTTTACCAAAGGTCCACAAGATCAAGAGTGTAACTGACCGAAAGTTTTTTATATGAACCTTCGATCTAGTCGACCTTATGTGTCGACCTTATGTTGTCGGAAAGTTCGCGAGATCGAAGTGTCAGTCCCGCGTGACTTCGGTCTCTTGGACCTTTTGAGTGATCATCGGGGGAGCGTTTCATCAAGCGTTTTGTCAGTGATTTTTACCGACAAATTTGCTCTCAGCCAATCAGATGCAAGGATTTCATAAGCTTATAACAGTTGTCGGTAAAAATCACTGACAAAACGCATGATGAAACGCTCCCCAGAAGGCCGAAGAGACAAGAACTCTTCGGTATTGTCGGCCTTCCGTCTTGTGGGAATATCTTCTCCCGGGGTTCTTCTCATGACTTTTGGTCTCATGAACCTTTTATCAACATGGATATTCCCGATGTGAAGTTACCGTGGTCACGAACTTTGCACTTATGTTTTCAAATGCAGCTCCAGAACAAGCAGGTCTAAATATATTCATCGTAGTGATACCCACCCTGCACGACCTTGAAATAGTTTAACGGTAATGCTATACGTCTTTGAGAAACTAAGGCTGATCAGATTAAGATAACCTTATCCATGCCGTTTTCTTTTTAAATTGATAGGTTTTCACGACGGCGTGTGAGTTCGTTTCGTGCCCTTACAACGATGCGATCGCAACACAAAGTCACGCCACAGAGAGATCACTCTAAAGAGGGTTTAGCCTAATACCTCAGTCACATCACCGAGCCCGACGCCAGCCCGACAAATGTTCATGAACAAAATATTACATTATTCATAATGACCGAGATATATAAACCCCTGTAATAAGTTGGGAAACTCAAGTTTGATCGATTATCTGTCTTGTCAAAGTGTGTTTATTCCTCTCTAAACTGATGCCATATCTGTTATGATTTTGCAGTCAAGACATGGAACGAGCAGTACATCAGAATAAGGGGCAGGGTCAAATGTGAAAAGTTGCTAAATGCACTGGTAAGCACTTATATTCTTATGCAGATCACTCTTCTTACTTTGATATAAGAGAGTGTGATTTTTTGTAAATGACTGTGGGGCTATTGTTCTAAACTGGTCATCCATGAATGCCAATTTCTAAAGAATCCTGAAAATAAAATTGATACACAATCTAAGTTACAAACATGATAAATTTGAATCTAAACCTTGAAATTTCTCTCGTGCTTTGAATTTCATTTTTTACAGATATGAATTCATGTGAAATGAAGTGTATTGCATGTTTTTTTGAACGCTTGGGTTTGGGTGATAATGTATACTGTTTTAGTACTTGCATGTTTGTTCAACTTCATGCATGTTTGTTTGTTTTTTTCAGTACCAAGTGTATTTTGTTCATGGAAGATTATCTGAAAACACAGCAGCCCTACAACTCTTCACGAAAGAAGAATGCACATGCGAACAAGAGCAGTGCATTTTGCAACTTTTCACTATTGACCTTGCCCCTTTATGTTGATGTACTGCACATTCCGTGACTGCAAAATCATAACAAACACAAGTGGGGTATCATTTTAAAGAGGAATAAACACACTTTCTAATGATATTTAACATATCGATGATTATGCCATGCCAAGAAAGATATAATAGATCAGGTGCCGTTGCATAAAACTTGCTATTATAGTAACTTTGCTAACTTTTCACGGAATACTGGATTTTGATTGGCTCTTGAGCAACGTTACCATGGTAGTTACCATTGATGGCAAAGTTACTATAATAGTAAGTCTTTATGCAATGGCACCATTTGTATATCCAAACTTTTTGAGCGGTTTATATATGATGTTAAAATCCACTTACTTGTATCGCCTGTAGGGAGACCCTGCTCGTCCGGAAAACACTCAAATTCACCATCGGTCTTCCGATCGTTGCAGTTGACCCAGATGTACAGGTCGGACGAAATCCCCAGCAGAGTCTCAACTTCTATGATCTCGGCATCAGTCGCGACGAAGAGCAGCGAAGAATCTCTCGTGATGGTGGCGTTGAGCGAGACGGGACTAAGGCCGCTGCAGTAGTCTACGGCGTCTTCGAAGACTTGTTGGTTTGGATTCCTGTGGTAGCACTTGGTTGAAGAGCATTCCCATTCTTAGGTAAAATTAGCAACAGTTTTGCATTACTAGACATGATACTCCAGTTCTTTATTGAAAAAGTAATACTCTGACTCCGAAGTGAAGGCAATAAAATTTGATATCAGAAGTCGTGGTCTGGTGGATAAGTACACAGATCTGCATTTACCAACACACACACACATACACATGTGTGTGTGTGTGTGGGGGGGGGGGGGTGTAGAGAACATGGCTCCCGTGCCCCATATCTAAGCTCGTCTCATCTATATTTTAGTAACTGTTATGCTATAATTGTGACGTTCACTACCTTTTTGTCATACATGTTAGCTATCTACTTAAGATATGAATACAGCGATAAATAGGGACTGACGTCTTTTAATACTTGATACAAGTTTTTTAGATGAGCATTATGTCCGACAACAAATTGATATCGCTACGGATTATATAGGGGCTCTCTGGCCATTCCTCTGCCGACTGAGAGGCCTAAAATATCTCCTTAAAGGTGCTCCGACCATTGATCTCAACCTCGCTTCGTACGCACGGCTCTATGCACGCAGTTGATGCAGCCGCACAACCAAAATTAGGAGCCCTACACTCAAACACAGTACGTGGGACCTCGTGGGACATAGCATGGGACATCGTCTGCTGTGTACAATTCCAGTGTACTTCCATTCGAAAGATAAGTTATTTGATTTTTTATTCAAAAAAGTCATTCTACTGATTGTCACATGAAATCGCCTTTAGAATTTGTTTTGCCTGATTTTGCAGATAATTCATGGAAAAGACTTCATAGGACTGATTTATTTGATTCTAAAAAAACCCCATAACATTAAAACAATACAGCAGTGGTGACCATGACGACTGGCCGCATCAAACGTAGAGGGCGTAGCTTTATCCACAGATAGATATCAATGGCTCCTACATATATGCATGCTCCGGGGATAGCTGCTCTTGGCTTCATTTAGTTAAAGATATAGGGTAAGTTAAAGGTTGCAATCGGATTTAAAGTTAGGTTTATGATTAGCTTTAGGGTTAGGTATAGTGTTTGGCCAAGGCATAGAATGTAGTATACAAAAATGACGCGAGAAATTGTCGCCGGATGTGTGGTACAACCCTCACTGACATGTTGCTGACGAAGACTTTACATGTTACTCCCATACTATGCTGTTATTATTTCTTTTTAAATCGCGACGTAGTTGGGTCATGATCAGTGGCGGATCTACGGGGGGGGGGGGGGGTTTAGGGGGTTTAAACCCCCCCCCCCTTGGGCTGCCAAGTAAACATTTAATGTGCATAGGAAAACGCCATCATAATAGTACTCAGCCCCTCAAACCCCCCCCCCCCCCCCCCTTGGAAAAAAGCTAGATCCGTCCCTGATGATATAGGTTTTCCCGGTCAAATTCCTAAAATTAGCTTTCAAATTCATTTTCTCACGCTCGTATTCAAGCGATTTGCTAGTCCGGCTTACTCCTTTGGTTCATATTAGTTTTCAGTCGTTGAAAATCATTTTCCAGCGTCCAAAAATGTGCTTAAAACATCCAAATTAATTTATCGTCGTTCAATCTAAAGAGACCAAAGCGTCATTCAAGTTCATTTATGACGACTGCTCGATTTTTAACCGATTGACTACTGAATTCTGTCATTCTCAAAGGCTTTATACAGGGACAACCCGGTTCCCGTAGGCGATGGGTTAATTTCCTTTTCATTAATAGAAAGTCAAGTTAGCAGTATGTTCATTCATTTTCACACAGGAAAAGAAGTACAAAAAAGTAGCCGGACTTTGCCTACTTTATGAATCGAATTTCTCAAATTTTTTCGTCATTTACCCATTCTCATGTTTTCAAATTTAATGTTGCAAAATGATGTAGTCATCAAAGCATGGGTGTAAAACAATTATTGGACTACCCTTATAACTTTTCATACTGAATCGTTCCAAATGTGTGCAACGTATTCTAAGTAGGCTTTCACATCATCTTGTTTGTCTTCTTTTAATTAGTCTAATAATTTTTTGCAGTTGACCATTCGCTTTGTTATTTCTTCTTTTAGTTTTTATTTCAATAATCTCAGCCCCCCCCCCTCAAAAAAAAAAAAATAAAAAACAGGAGGGGTCCTCACAGGACTCGAGCAACCCCACTTCATAGTCATAAATTGTTTCGCGGCGATTTCTTTTGTTTATCAACTTTGTTCTGTTCCATGATTTTACCTTATTGTAGAATATATATCATTTTTCATCGTTATCATTAATTCCTGATCTATGACATTGCAAGAACACAACTTTACATATTGTTTCTAAATCTTATTATGTAAAAACAATTTGAAAATTCGAAGGGAAGGAGTGCATTGTTAAATTCATTGCTTAAATCGCGAACATGCTTGTCTATTGATGAATTCGAATTCTCAAATGTTCGTGATCCGAAGCTCCCGTGAATTTGAAGGCCTACTGGGTAAAATTCTAATTTGAATGCTCATTCTATAAAAATGCATGATAAAAGTGGGCGATCTCTTGCACTAAAACTGAAATTGAATGCTCATTTTAGGCAATTGGAAGTTGATACTGACGAGCATTCAAATGCACATGAAATTGAGCGACTGTGCATCACTTTGGATGCTGTTTGGATGAATTTGACTGGGAAAACCTAAATCCAAGCGGTAGGTTTCACTAGGAACTTATTTTCTTACCAACAGCCTGATCGCAGAGGTATCCTATCCAGCCGTTGTTACATGTACAAGTGAAACCCGCCACACCGTCAACACAAATACCATTGACACACGGGTTGGTGGCACATTCGTCTATGTCTTCAACGGGTACCCTGCGTTGGACGATACGTTGTTAAATACAATGTATCCTCATTCCAGAATAGTAAATTATTCAATGGTTAAAATGTATCCTATCATTCGACAAAATTATTGATCCTATTGATCCAGAGAACAATACAATTAAAAAGCCTACGTTTTAAAGGCTTGCATTGCTTAAAACTCGAAGATCGACATAGGAACTACAATTTAGTTTCCTTGTACATTTGAAACTTTCTGGTACAATCTTTCGCAAATTCCAGGAGTCTGTTTAGTATCAGTTTTGATGAAATGAAAGCCTTTATAATAATATCTATTTAAGTAAATCTTTTCCACCTTTAACCCTTTCAAGACAATTGACCATATTTTGTGGTTTGGCTCAATAACATTTGATTCAGAGCTCTAAGAAATATACCAATTTTAAAACTGAGAATAAGATTTAAAATCCTTAAATTGGCAACACATTGAGCGGTTCAAAATCATTGTTTTTATCAAAATTGGCAATTTTTTCAACTTTTCGACAGAATTTATAACCATGTATATTGTTTTCAAAGACATTACACCTTATTAGAACCATGCAGCACCAAAAGAAATTTATAATATCCTTGTTGCCAATTTGAAGAATAAAATGTGATCAAATTAGCCCTGAAATGATTCCTGTTCTGAAAGGGTTTAAAAAAAAAATATCCCCTCTTTAAACCCTTCTCTCCACCCCTCCCTCTGTCTTTCTTTCTTTCTCTCTCCTTCTATCTCTCTCTAAAACACACTCTTTTTCTTCTTTCTTTCTGACCCGCACTCACTCTCTCAATCTTCTCAATTCTCCTCTTTCATATTTTCTCCTTTCATCACACGTCTCTCTTCTTCTCTCGTTTTCTCTTTCATTTTCTCTCCTCTCATCCTCTCCTTCTCCCTTTCTCTGATTCACAGTCCCCCTCTCTCTTTCTGTACAATAATTTCAGACTTACCTGTATATCTGACACACTGTGTAATATGTGTCGGTGCATCTTTTATCCTGCCACTTGTTGTCATTTGTTAACACCGCGACACAGTCTTGACTCCCGCCACCGTTTGGTTGGTCATATCTCCAATCTGTTAATATGAAAATAATATTCGACGGTGAAATCTGACTATCTGAAATTACATCACACGGACATCCTTTGAATATAATTGTCATCCGATTATATGCATTGATATGTGTATATTGAAAATCATATCTAAATATACTGAAAGGGACAAAGTTATAAGTTCGAAAAAAATGCCTACTGCCTTATGCGCGTCACAATATCTATCACACTGAAAATGCCTTTTAAGAAAAGTCAAATTGAAGAATTTTCGTCTTATTGAATGTATAAAGTAAGTGCTTATTCAGTAAGGCGAAATGTTTTTTCCTCCCTCTTCAACATGTTCATGTCCTATCTTCAAAGTATTTAATTAATTAGCTTAATGAGTATGCAATTTAATGCAATTTTAACATAACTGACTCCCTATTTAAACTTAAATGAAGAACGGTTATTCTGGATTTACCCGACTCCCCGGGATCCAAGGACAAATAGTGATGATTGACAATAATGATAATGATAATAAGGATGATGATGGTTATGGTGGTGGTGGTGATGGTGAAAATAATGATGATGATGGTGATGATGATAATGATGATGATGATGATAATGATGGTGATGATGATGATGATGGTGATGATGATGGTGATGATGATGATGGTGATGATAATGATGATCATGATGATCATGATGAAGATAATGATAATGATGGTGATGGTGATGTTAACGATGATGAAGACGATATAAATGATAATGATAAAAATGATATTATGCCTTAGAAAAGGTAAATGCATACGTTTATTTTTTTTTAATATCAGATACCCCAAATCCATCTTAAAAAGTGATTACATGTACTTAAAAGATTAGGCAAGGCGACCTACGTCTTATGTTCGTCAAAGCTCCTTCATCATCTGCTGTACAGACGAAATCCGTATCAGAGTTCTCATCGTAGCAGTTCACCCACACGTGTCGATTGGACGAAAAGAAATCAAACAGATCCTCCACCTCCTCAATCGCCGCATCCGAACCAACAAAGAGAACAGATGCGTTCCTGGACCCGACCAAGATGGTCTCGTTTAGAGTAACAGGGTTAAGACTATCACAGTAAGCGACTGCATCGTTGAAGATTTGAGTTTCGGTATAGACGTGGAAACATTTTGAAGCCGTGCACTTCCATTCTGTAGCAAAACCGTACGGGAAAAATGGACGACTGAGTTCAGCACATCAATCGTATAATACATGTATGTGCATCAGCTGGTGAATGCATTATGAACATTTTACACATGAAATGCACTGATTCAATTCTCATGCTGAACGATTCCTAAACATCGTGTTAAAGACTAGCTAAGCTTCGGAATCAAGACATGATTTCAAATGAAGATTTAAAGCCGACGTACTTCATGCGAGATGGCCCAATGTTCAACATAGTTACTGCCTCTGACATGTCTGAGAAAATGTGATTTTTCAGGCCTTACTTCTAGAAAAGGTCTGCGTGTTGCACGACATATGTCCCGATGACAATTGCTCTGGAGTCAATATCCTACACTAACCGAATTCTTAATTTCAATCTCGGACCAAAAACTATACATAACCTTAAAGCTAACCCTAATCCTAGCCTAAAATCCAATTGTAACCCTAATCCTAACCTATAACTTTGACGAAATAAATCCTGGAGCAATAATTTTCGCCGGAACATTATGTTGGAGCACTCTCTAAGGTTGGGGCTACATATCGTATGCCAACACACAGCAGCATACTCTGCATGTAGAACATTGTCATAACCAGGATAACCTACCGACTAGGACTTGGCACACATCTCCCGTCCACCCATCGTCACATGTACACGTATACATTCCGAGACCATCGGCACAGACGCCATTTTGGCAAGGGTTACTAGCACACTCATCTATGTCAGCAATTGGTACTCTGTATGGAAAA
The DNA here is from genome assembly GCA_025618425.1 of Heliocidaris tuberculata. Classification (NCBI taxonomy): domain Eukaryota; kingdom Metazoa; phylum Echinodermata; class Echinoidea; order Camarodonta; family Echinometridae; genus Heliocidaris; species Heliocidaris tuberculata. Next base: position 13,530,118 of record CM046836.1, on the reverse strand, counting down.
AAGGGAAGAGCAAAGGAACAAACTTCAGGGGAAGAATAATTATCAATATTTTCGTCAGACCCAACTCCGGAAAACCGAGCACAGCTATATACTCCAAAAACGGCGTATAGAGTTAGATGAATATAGAGCCCTCATCGTTCAGTGCGAGGCAATGTGTACAAAAGGCATGGGGGAAATCGTACAATGTCGACCTGCTGTTAATAATATATTTTTCAAAAAAAAAATGCTGCGGATATATTTATTTCAAATGTTTGCCATTTGAAAGTCATTTCATATGACGAATCATTCAAGAATTTTGAAGATAATTGACAAGCAGCATTATTTTAAAGAATATGTATATTGTTGGCAGGTTGAATTTGCAAGATTTTCCCCATGCCTTTTTTACACCCTGTCTCGCACTGAACGATGAGGGCTCTATATTCATACGTCGTTTTTGGAGTATATACCTGTGCTCGGTTTTCCAAAGTTGGGTCTGACTGTTTATGGAAGGGGGTAGTGGGGCAAGGTTGAGTGAAAGACGTGCGCGATGACGATGATGATGATGATGATGATGATGTTGTTATTGAGAAGAGTGTTGATAGTGATTATGATGATGGTGTTGATGATAATGGTGACTGTGATGATAATAACGCGAAAGATTATAACAACTTGGGTAAAGATTATGACAATGATGATGATGCTGACGATAAGGATGATGATAGTGAAAAGGGTGCCGTTGATGATGACGATGAGAAAAATGATGATGATGATGATGATGATGATGATGATGATGAAAATTATGATGAAGTTAGTGGTAATGATATTGATCATGGTGGCGATAATGGTGACGATACTGATGCTGAATATGATGAATATAAGAATGGCAACAATACAAATAACGACTGTGAATATATTGATAAAGCGCAAATATCATCTATTTCCATCAATTATCTGTTTAGTTTATTCGAGATAAGAAGGTAATGAACTTACCTGTATATCTGACACACTGTGTAATATGTTTCAGTGCAGCCTTTGTCTTGCCATTTATCGTCCTTTATGTACACCGCCATACAATTCTGATTCCCATTACCGTTCGGTTGGTCATATCTCCAATCTGATGTAAAGGAAACATATTGTTGAACAAAAAAGGGAACATATTGTTGATCAAAAAAAAAAGTTCAGTAATTTACGAGATCATACATTGCAAAAACAATAGTGTCATATGTTACATATATTACCTGAAAGGTACTTAGACATATGCTTCGGCTACAATTGTTGTGAGATTTTATTTTGGTCAAAATTATAGGGTTAGGGTTAGGGGTAGGGTTGCAATCTAATAATCTTAATAATAATAATAATAATAATAATAATAATAATAATAATAATAATAATAATAAAAATAATAATAAAAAAAAAAAATAATAATCATGATAATAATAATAATAACAATAATAATAATAATAATAATTAATAATAATAATAATAATAATATAACAATAATAATAATATTAATTAATAATAATAATAATAATAATAATAATAATTAATTAATAATAATAATAATTATAATAATAATAATAATAATGATAATAATAATTAATAATAATAATAATAATAATAATAATAATAATGATAATAATAATAATATGTTCTTGTATACCGCATGTCACGTTATGATAACGTCCCTATGCGCTTCCAAAGGGTTTGAATAATATTTCCCTGACTTTAGCTCCGGCGGCCGTAATCAGCGCACATTGCATTTCAAGAAATGAATCCTGCCAGGTACCCATTCAACACCTGGGTGGAGAGTGGCAAACGTGGATTAATGTCTTGCCAAAAGACGCTAGTGTCGGGCTGAGATTCGAACCCTCGACCCTTGGATTGAGAGTCAAGTGAATGAACCACTATACCAATACACCTCTACTCGTCTTAGGTTAGGTATAGGTTTAGGATGAGGGTTAGGCATGGGCGCAAATACAGGGGGGACAGGGGACATGTCCCCCCCCCCCACACCTTCTTGAAGATAGGCGAATGTCCCCCCCCCCCCCACCTTTTTGAATTTTTTTTTTTTTTTTTGCTTGTCAGAGAATTTTGGAGGCAAATGTCCCCCCACCTTTTAAATTATCTTTTTTTTTTTGCTTGTCAGAGAATTTCGGAGGCGAATGTCCCCCCCCCCACCTTTTTGAATAACCTTTTTATTTTCATTTTTTAAATTTTTTTTTGCTTGTCAGAGAATTTTGGAGGCAAATGTCCCCCCCCCCACCTTTTTGAATAACCTTCTTTTTTTTTTTTTTTTTTTCAGAGAATTTTGGAGGAATTCCCCCCCCCCCCTCCTCATTTCAAAATGGATTTGCGCCACTGGGGTTAGGTATAGCATTTGATTTAGGGGTAAAGTTAAGAATTCGGTTAGAGTAGGATATTGACCGCGGTGCAATAGTCGCCCGAGCACGGTGTCGTAAAACCACTTGATATGACCGTTGAACCTTTGACTTTAAGCCTTTTATGGGTTGAATTGCGCGATCCTAAATACTTATATGAGGAACTTTCAAAATATCATGATAGAGTATTACGTTGCAAAGCCTGTATCCCTATAAAGAAAGACAAAAAGCACCAGTGAGATAGTGACATAGATGTTGTTAAACAGGGGCTGACTTTAATATAGATGGATTTTTTTGGGTGCAGCATATCGTGCTTCTAATAGATAGTAAAACAACAACACACAAACACACACACACACACACACATACACGCACCCACACACACATACACGCACCCACCCACACCCACACACACACACACACACACACACACACAACCTCTCCCTGAAACAAAAATAAATAAATACAATGAACAATTTGAAAATCAATCTATAGAAGCATGACAAGGGAAATCAAAGAAAAAGGCTATCGTACGACAGAATGCTTTGGGTGGGAGCGGGTCGTATGTTTTTAAAGTTGCATTCCCCTCTCGATCTCCCTTTCTTTCTCTCTCTTTCCTTCCCTTTTTTTTTCTTCCCTTTTTCGAAATTTGAAAGGGGGAGAGTAATCCCCGTGCCCCAATAGCTACGCCATTGCCCCAGTGGACAAATGAATAAATTAAGAGATAAGATAAGAAAATTACTTCTGATATCCGTCAGTGTTCCTTCGTCATCCAACGTGCAAACAAAGCTCTCATCCGAATTTTCATCGTAGCAGTTTATCCATACATAATGGCTTGACGACAAGAAATCAAATAGACCCTCCACCTCGTTGATTTCTGTGTCCGAACCAACGAAGAGAATGGATGCGTTCCTGGTCCCGTTCGCGATGGTCTCGTTAAGAGTAACAGGACTTAGACTGTCACAGTAAGCGACTGCATCGTTGAAGGTGTTTGTTTCAGGCAGAAGTAGGTAACACTTGGTAGCAGTGCATTTCCACTCTGAGAGAGAGAGAGATAAAGACATCTTTGGAATAGCTACTGCGCTGGTTAATTGGTTATTTCTTAATGGCATAATTGAAATATCCAAAATCGGAAGCCGTTTTTCGAGTTCATATGTGTTTCAAATCAAATGAAGTACATGCATTGTAGTAGAAAGGGTGAGACATTTTCTCTGGGCTTTACTTCGTCAAGGATTATACACTGCAAAACCACGGTGTTAATTCAACACCACCTCGGTATCAATATTGGGATACACTAGAAAAGTGTTAAAACAACACCAGTTTGATATTGGGCTACACCAGATAAGCGTTAAAACAACACCAGTTAGTTTAAAAACAACTCCAGTTTGATTCGAAACTTGTGTTGTTTTAAAACTTATCTCCGGTGTAGCCCAATATAGATACCGAGATGGTGTTGAATTAACACCCTGGTTTTTGCAGTGTACATGTAGGGTTAGGGTTAGGGTTGCAATTAGGGTTTTACGTAAAGTTTAGGGTAAGGGTTAGAGCTAGAGAGTTTGATCCATCCTCATCTGGAGTTAACCCATTGTCCACGGGAACCGATTGGTCTCTGTATTAAAAGCCTATGTTAATAAGATCATTCAGTTGTCAACGGGTTAAGAGTTCTGTTAGTGTAGGACATTGACCGTGTCAGTGAAAAGGCTTCTCGTTTGCCGGCCAAGAGATATATCAGGCATCCTTGTTTCCAGGGAGGGGGGGGGGGGGGGGGGGGGGGGACACTCACCACATTACGTGCTACGCAACCGCGTCCACAAAAAGCGTCGAAAGGGTCTGTTTTCAGCTAGCCTTAAGGCGTCGTCGACGTTTTCCTTAAAAAGGGGGTGTTTTTTTTAGCTTCAATCGCCGTTTAGAGTACTAAATGACAAATTCGGTCTTCGTTATTTGGGGTATAAATTGCATGTTATGATAATCCTTAAATTCTGCTTTTCATCTGTTTCTACGATGGTTAATTCTCACGAGTATTTTGTTGATATGAATAACACCGATTGGTGATTTGGATTGTTTCCATACAAATTAAATATGATATCACTAAAAGTTTATCTGTTTGTACTCGAAAGGCGTTATTTTGTTGTTTTCCTGCTAATAGGGGTTATTTATTTCAAACACCATTAAGGGTATTGTACGTGGTACCATGATAATTTATACGCCATTTTTGGATGGCGTGATGACCCTGTTGACGCCATTTAGGGGGATGTTTTTCTGAGTGACGCCGTATAGAGGTGAAAATTAGACTTCGTGCAATACGCCAGTTAGGGTCCATTTTTTAAGTGTGTGGGTAGCACATTTGTCTGAGAGTGACCCCCCCCCCCCGGTCCTTGCTTCACCAGCTTAGCTTAGTAGCTCTGGCATGTTCTATATTCACATTATGTATCATTGCCAAAAAGCCCGCACGTGTTTAAAACCCAGGCCAAATGGCACCACGATTACTGCCTACGTGCAGGGGCCTCCCTAGAGCGATGGGGGTGTGTTCTGTACCTTTATCTCTCGGAAAAAATCAAGTTTTTTTGCAAGTAAAATCTTTTAATTCGTAAACCTATATCAGCAAGTGAAAACAGTTGTTTGACAGTGTTGGAAAAGGTAATCTTTCGGTAAATTTGGTCGGGCTTCCAACCAATTCAGATAGCAAAGCCCTTTCCTAGCTGTGTCGTAGTATGTCTCTAAATCTAGTACTATTGGAGGTTCTTTGAGCTTGGAAATGAGCTTATTATGAACTTACATGGGCTATCCTGTCAGAGTTTATTTTCCCTTTCACTTTGATACACATCATGTTCTAATGTATTTGTACTTGACAAATAAAATCAAACCAGGGAGGTGTTTCATAAAGCTGTTCGTAAAGTTACGAACGACTTTACGCACGACTGGTACCTGTTCTTGGGTGCTAATCAGATTCTCAATCATTTTGATTCCCATCAGCTAAAGTTGAAATCCGATCTTTGTGGATTAAAATTCTTGCTGTTAAACAAGCATCCGAATGCAAAGTTTATTATTTGTCAAAATTGATTAAGGTTATTGGAAATTCAGTCCCACATGTTAAAACACCAGGGAAAATTTGGGATATCTCATTTAGCATAAGAACATATCACCAGTCGTGCGTAAAGTCGGTCGTAACTTACGAACAGCTTTATGAAACACCCCCCTGATCGGATCAAGCGTACCTTTATCACAGATTTCTCCTGACCAACCAGCATCACACGTACATGTGAACGCTCCAGGACTAGATACACACTCCCCGTTCTGGCAAGGGTTACTTTCACAAGGGTCTACTTCAGCTACAGGTACTCTAACAAAATTAGGATATAAGAGATGGTAAAGAATGTTTAGGAATATTTTCATATATTAAAATATTTTCTTGAATTAATAATCTGCCACAATCATATTAGGGAATGTGCAGCTGCATGTGGATGAGTAAAAATGGGGATGTGGACAGTGGTGCAGCGTGTGTCCAGACATTTTGGGGCACTGGCATCATAGGGGAAGGGGGTAACAAGGATGAGTGCAGGGGGGGGGGGGAGTTTTCCCCTTCCGGTGCTAAGCGCGAAAACTCTGACGTTTGTGCAAATTTGAGAGAAAGATAACCAGGATAACGGCTCGTAGCACCCTTTTTTAGGCGGAAAGTTAGTTCGATGCTCTGACTGCTTTTCAATTATTTGGACGCAATACTGCACTGATGTAACAGGGGTGGATGCGGGGGAGGGGGTCTCCTTCTTGCGCGAAGCACGAAAGCTCTGACGTTTGTGCAAAATTTGAGAGAAAGATAACGGTTCGTAGCACCTTTTTTTTAGGCGGAAAGTTAGTTCGACGCCTTACTGTTTTTCAGTTATTTGGAATCAATACTGCACTGTATGTAACAGGGGTAAATGCAGGGAGGGGGAAGGGGGGTTCCACTTCCCGCGAAAACTTTGACGCTTTAGCAAATTTGAGAGAAAGATAACGTCTCGTAGCACCTTTTTAGGTTTTTTTCTCTCACTTCTCCCCGCTTTTTTGCTCTCGCTTTTTTTTTTTTTTTTTAGTTGGCGTTTTGGGGGCGGGGCGACCGCCTGCTAATACTTCATGTATACGCCCAAAATTGAAAAAAAAAAAAAATCGATAGTTCAGCGTCAATATGTGACAGCGCCATTAGTTTTATACAAGAAAGTTCAAGGAACAAGCTATCCGTATATACTCCTACTTTACAATCTATACGCACATGGAAATTGATTTTCTTCTCGATCCTCTCTAAAAGTAACAGTTTTCACAAACGTCTCTAGACAAGCTGTCATAGATATGTTAGTAGCATACAGTTCCACATATCTTGCAATAAATACAAACATGATTTATAAATCACCGTAGCGGACTATCGATAATAATATTGTATTAATCATAATATACACGGAATTACGTCATACCAAATTTATTTTTTCTCGACTTACAGATGTATTTGGCAGACTGTGTCGTATACTTCTGTACACGATTTATCTTCCCATTCGGTATGACCAGTTTCAACAGCTACACACTGCTGATTAAGGCCCCCACCTGGCTGAGCAGATCTCCAATCTGAAAAAGATTAGAACCTGATAGTTTTAAGGTAAATTTTCATTTAATAAGAATTAAATGCAAATTAGAATAACCAAAAATTATTGATTTCATCATATGTAACGGTACTAACAACGACAAAATGTGTAATAATGAGCAAACACATCCGTCCCAAGGGATGCTTAAAAAATTCACACCTGACAGTTCTGTGTAATTATGGCCTAATCCTTTTGCGATATCTACAAGCACAGTTTTAAGTATTATTAAACATAATTAAATTTGGATAAATGACTAGTTTCGGGATTTTTAAATTGCATCATAAAATATCTTTGCGAGAGAGGGCAGTAAACGAACCAGGATATTTTCCATTATACAATTCTTAAATCACATTTTTCTTCGGTTTTCTACATTTCAGCAGGCCGCCCTTTAAATATTTTTTTCCCCGTGATATGCGTCCCCTTTCCCTGGGATCGCCACCCTGCGTATTGCATTCTATACAATTTTAAGCAATGGAATCCAAGCCCATTATCAAGGAACATTACAATATGCCTGCATGCACTTAATCATACTTCAGTCCGGTTGTACCATACCTATGCTTGACAGATCAAATAATTCGGTGTTATAAGTCTATACCTGCTTTTATTTGGCGAGGGAGCGTATCGACCGAGCGAAAAAAAAATCAATTTTGAAATATTGGAACTTTGAATGTAGAGTACTTTAGAGACTAAACGGAGTAAATTAGTCCTAGTTTTTCAGCACTCTTTCTAACTTCCCAAGGTACGATCCCTTTTTAAAAAATCCGCCCTTTGGGATCGCCGCCCTTTCATGACAATAATGGCGATGAGGAGGGGGCGGTATATCTTACTCCTTTCAGGCGATGTGGTTCCATTGGCATCAATTACGCAGACGAAATCGCCTTCGACGGCCCGATCATTACAGTTGACCCAGATGTAAAGAGTGGCTGTAATCCCTAAGCGCTCTTTAACTTCTTCGATCTCCGCCCCGGTGCTCACGAAAAGCATGGATGTGTTCCCCGTTTCTGGTATGGGTGATACAGGATTGAGGCTGCTGCAGTAAGCCAGGGCGTTGTCGTAATCATGTTGAGATGGTGAATGGTGGTAGCACCTTGCTGTCGACTCGGAACATGTCCATTGTGATGAAGCTAGGGGTGAACAAACGAGACCGCAATGTGACGACGAGGAAACGTTTTGAATTCGAAGAAAAATCAACACAAAAACACAGACTGACTGATAATCTGAAGAGCAAAGATTGTGTAAACCTTCTTGCGATTTGATTTTTTTTTTCCGTTTAAAAACAAGCATACATGATACATATTGATTCAATGATTAAAAATAACTTTGTATATATCAAACTAACAATACAAAGATAAGGGTATCGAGAAGAGTACACACACACACACACACACACACACACACACACACACACACACACACACAAAAACAAACAAACAAAAAAGAACTTTAACATATACAATGAAACGGATTGTATATAGAAACATGAATTTTGCGAGCATTTGTGCAACATGTCTTGGTGTCTTTCAAAAAGCTTTAATGATGTATATATGATTATACCCGTATGTCATTTATATTTCAAAGTATAATCTTTCAAAAATACTGTCAGTAAGTTAAATTTCCTAGTCTTTCGTTTACTCTTGTTAGACAATCACGAATATGATCAGTTAGTTTTGTTATATTTATATTTCATGCGTAATCGACCCTTCAAATGGCTTCTAGATTTAGATAATGTATTTCAATATTATATTCTACCACCAGTACTCAACATCACCTCCGAACAGGGGAAGGGCCAGAATATTTTCAAGGAGTGGGGCACTTCTAAAAATGAAATTATGACACCCCCCAAAAAACAACAACAACAAACAACAACAACAAAAAAAAAACCCGAACCAAACAAAATCAAAACGAAACAACCCCCCCAAAAAACAATAAAAAAACAAACAAACAAACAAACAAACAAACAAAACGGGGACGTTTCACATTTTTTCCCCTGAAGAATTATACTGTACGGGTCAAAAGTCTGACAAAAAGGCTGTTTATATACATTTATTTTTTTTTGGGGGGGGGGGGGTTATTTGGAAAATCATGGAGGGAAAGCAATCATCGATCCCTTGACCCCCTTCCCCCCCCCCCCCCCCCCCCCCTCCCCTTACACTGCCTCCAATAGAAAGGATATTAAACGCTGTACTTACTTAGATCACATCGAGGCCCTGTCCATCCGGAGTCACAATCACACCTAAACCCATCCGTGATTTCAACGCACTGTCCAAATAACATGTATGAACACGGGTCGCTGTCACAGACACTGAAGGCTGTGGAGGTAGATCGGATTTAACATCATTTTAAAATCATTAAAATCAGTTGTGAAGGGTGTGTAGTAGCTCTACTTGAATCTATATTAATCTCATAGACCATGCACATGATAGAAATCATAAAACGTCATTTTACATAAAGGGTAATAATTTGAGTAACGAGCCCTTATTCTGAAAAGTTTATTTGCATAATTTAGAAAGATTATTCTGGTAAAGCAATTTGTGTTTTGACGCTATCACTGTTTATATCAATATAATATTCCAATTTGGTGTACTATGTTATATGATTTGTCTCATGTTAGTCCTATTATGATTTTCTATTGCATTGTTTATACCGATATGATGTCCAGTTTGATACACAATGTGATAATATATCACATGTTATGTATGAGTGGTAACAATATGATTTTCTACTAACACGATAAAAACTACTTTCGAAAAATAAACTCAAGACAATTTCAATAGCCCTGTCTATCACTTTTAGAAATGTGCGAACATTACAATGGCGTATTACGTAATCCGAACCTGATTTCTATGGGCAGTAGAATAGGCCTTTGAAATTGCCCTTGAGTTTATTTTTCGAAAGTAGTTTTTATCGTGTTTATTTCATTATTTATTTCAATATGATATCCAATGTGATTATGTTATATAATTTGTCACATGTTAAATCTGAGTAGTCCTATTATGATTTGCTATATTTTTCTTTTCTTGTTTTCTATTCATTTCCATGTGATTGTTACTTTTCTTTATACTAATGCTTTGTATTGTAAAACAAAATATTGATATCAATGTCAATGAAGTTTCTTTAAAAAAAAAGAATAATAAGTACCATACAAGTATAAAAAGTTTCATGCAAGTGATTATCGTGTAGTGATAATTAATGAATTGATGAATTACATGGCATTCCTTTGCTAATTTCTCAGCCAGCTTATTTTTCTACCAAAGTCGTTCAATATCGTTAGGGCTATACTTAGATTATAAGATTAAATCTAATATTGTTGGTCAGTACTCACGGACAACTTGATCACAAAGACCCCCTTTCCATCCTTTATCACAGGAACAAGAGAATGCATAGACGTCATCTATACATTGTCCATTCTGACAAGGGTTACTCCAACACTCGTTGATATCTAATGGTGAGGAGCTGCAAAGATAAGTTATCGTACAGCTGATCATAATGATAATGACAACGAATAACGATAATGATATTTATGTTACATGCTAACTGATGAAATATTGGTGGATCTATACAGCTTTATTAAAGCCCGACCCAATGTACTTGGTATTCGAGGAATAATGTATTTTACCCTTTACCAAAGGGCACTAGCGTAGTGACATGGTTTCGAACCCGAAACCTGCCAGCATCCAACTAAGACCTCGTTCGCGCTATCGTGGGGCGACCCATGGCGCGCGCCAGGGAGGTCCAATGGCTAGCCGCGGGTTCACACCTGCAGAGGTTATCACGATCTACGGTGTCACTTTCTGCAAAGGAGAATGCGAATTGGCGCGCTCTAGATCATCTAGTCATCACGCCCCCTGAAAGGTTATGCATGTTCATTGATGCTTTACTAGTCTAGCTGAATTAGGACATCCATCGTCCTCTAAAGAACGCCTTTCTTTCTACGTAAGTAGAGTGACTAGGATATTAATTTTAACGAGGAACTTGGGCCCTGAAACAATTTGATAAGTACATTTGACAGAAGTAACCTACTTTATTAGATGATTTTCCTGTCCGAATACCTAGTTTGCTGTAAACATCCTTTCTTGCTAAATTCCTCTTAGTGACAAAATCCAATAAATACGGAGTATTTCATACGAATCATGAGTTAATATACAGAGTGAATATTGATGATATCTTTTCAGCAAACACTTGCGAGTCAATGTTATTCACGGAAAATTGTTCTGAACCTACAGATGTATTTGGCAGACTGTGTCGTATACTTCTGTACACGATTTATCTTCCCATTCGGTATGACCGGTTTCAACAGCTACACACTGCTGAGAAAGGCCTCCACCTGGCTGGTTAGATTTCCAATCTGAAAAAAAAGAAGAAAAATGTATGGTTTTAGATAAATTTCAGTGCCATATGAATCAACTGCAAAAACAAAAACAAAAAGAAAAAAAAAAGAAAGAAGGGAAATGAACTACATTTATTATGACAGTAATACCACTGTCGTTGTCAGACTTGTTGATCAAGGGGGGGGGGGGGGCACAGAAGAAGAGGGAACAGGGTGGCACAAAAAATCATACAGTCACATAGTCACACAAACTGTGCATGATCTTTTTTTGTTAAGCTGCTGAACAGGGGAGGGGGGGGGGGGCATGGCACCCTTGTGCCCCATGGCTGCGCCTATCATGCCTTTGGTCTTAAATAATTATATTTCTATGCATACGATATTCATCAATCGAAAAAGAACAAATGACCTACATTTATCTTAACATTATCACGCTTACATGTCGTAAACATGCAGGTAAAGTTATCATTTATTCCAAAGGTTAATTGGTAGCATCATGCAAGAGGTTTGGGGATACCTTATTATTCTACAAGACCTGCTAGGGCATTATTAAATGATAAAATATCAGAGTCGATATTTGATCCGACAAAATTTAGCGATAGAACCATTTGTTATAACCCTTCAGTAGTAAAAGAAATTACCCAGTGATAACGAGTCTTACTTCTAGCGGGCGTGGTCGTTCCATTGGTATCGATTACGCAGACGAAATCGCCTTCGACGGCCCGATCGTTACAGTTGACCCAGATGTACAGAGTGGCTGTAATCCCTAAGCGGTCTTTAACTTCTTCGACCTCCGCCCCGGTGCTCACGAACAGCATGGACGTGTTCTTTGTTTCTGTGAGGGGTGATACTGGATTGAGGCTGCTGCAGTAAGCCAGGGCGTTGTCGTAATCATATTGAGATGGTGAATGGTGGTAGCACCTTGCTGTCGACTCGGAACATGTCCATTGTGACGAGTCTATGGACATGAAGGATGAAAGAAGAAGAGGACAAAGAACGATTACTGAGAAGAAGAAAGCAGAAGGCAAATAAATTAAAACTAGTTTCCTAAAATACAGACATCACATTGGAGCATGGAGTGGCGTACCACCCCCCTCCCCCCTACCCATCGAATGTATACGTTTAGGTCAATAAGGTTATTCATAATGTTTTTTTTTTGCTTATCAATATCTCCATCGCTGTTGGATGTAAACATCATTACACTACAGTGTTGATTATAAATTGATGTGGAAAAAAAATCCGATATCAAATTACAAAATCAAATCAAACGGCGAAAAAGAAAGAAAGAAAGAAAATAATAGTGGAGAGAGGGGAAAGAGGAACGTGGAAAGAAGACACTGCAAACCCTCCAACACCATGAACACCATCCCCATAGTCAACTGATCACTGTCCTTGTTAACCCTTTCATGACAGGAATCATTTAAGGGCTAAATTGATCACAATTTGTTCTTCAAATTGGCAACAGCAATATTTTTCATTTACTGCTACATGGTTCTAATAAGTTGTAATGTCTTTGAAAACAATATGCATGGTTAGAAATATGTCGAAAAGTTGAAAAATTCGCCAATTTTAATGTAAAAACAATGATTTTGTACCTCTCAATGTGTTCCAAATTTAAAGATTTCTAAGCTTATTCTCGTTTTTTAAAATTCCTGGCATCAAACGCAATATGATCATGCAACAAAAATGGACATAGCGTGTGCAGAAATTGTTGCTCTTTCTACTCATTCATCTGGTATATTTTTTAGAGCTCTGAATCAAAGTTATTGAGTCAAATCACAAAATGTGGTCAATTGTCTTGAAATGGTTAGTTTGCATTTCATCAAACGAGTAAAACCGATGCCCCTCCCCTCCCCCTATGATACCGGTGCCCCTTCAAAGTCCCGACCAACGCTACGCCACTGACCACATAATGAAACATCACTTTTGAATGGCACATAAACAGCAACTGCAAGTTCTTACCCAGATCACAGCGAGGCCCTATCCATCCCGTGTCGCAATCACATGTGAACCCATCCCCAGTTTCCACACACTGTCCATGTAACATGTATGAACACGGGTTGCTGTCACATACATTGATGGCTGTGGAGGAAGATAAAACATAATTAAAAAAAAAAAAAAAAAAAAAAAAAACCAGCTTGCTTGAATATTTAGGGATTTATCGACTGGCTATGCATCTGAAAAAGAATTTTCAACTTCATCTCTTGAATACAGTCAAGTCAAAATTTAAGTGGTTGAATTTCATCTTACGTATAAAATTTTTAAAAATCTTACCGTCTTAAAAAAACAAACAACATATTTGAAAGTTTAAACAATGATGATAAAATCATCCCGGGATAGCTTCAAGGAGCTGCTGAAAGAGATTATCACTTTAAGGTTCAAGGTTCAAGGCCTATTTCATTTCGGTGTGTTAACAGATGATTTAGTTTGTTAAAATAGCTTCTTTTGGTTTCCCCAGTTTTCTAAAAATATGTCTTTAAAAATATTTCACTCGATGGTTGTACTTCTTTTTTGCTGTCCATGATGATATTTCGGATTAATAATATAATCCTGCGTCAAAGGCCCCAACTTAGTACTAAAAGTACAAGTCACGTTCCTACCTGTCGCCCTATCTAACCAAAGTGTCAATGGGGAGGGGGAGAGGAAGGGGGAGGGGGCGGGCTCTATCCACCAACCAGCCCCCCCCCCCCCATATCTCGTATATATATATATATAACTGTGAGAAATGAAAATGAGAGAATAATGGTTAGATAAAGGTTCCTCAGAGCTGTTCTCCCTTTTAAATTTTTTTTGCAAAGGTTGAAAAAATGTCTCCACCGGGAATCGAACCCGGGTGGTTGGCTCAAGACGCCAATGCCTTAACCACCAGACTCATTCTATCATTTTTGTGGTAGCATATTAAAGGGCATTGAATTCTCTACAACATGACACCACATTCGCTTGGGTTGGTGATGATTTGTATAATAATTTTGGGCCGAAAATGTGATTTTTATCATTTTGTTTAAAATATATGAATTGCTTCAAAATACATATTTCTCCGTATTTCAAAAGTCCATTTCACTATATAAATGTCTTCCAACTTTACAGAAAAGCATCCATATATAGGGTCAATATCATATGAAAATTACAAGTTCATTGCTTATCTAACAAAAAAGTTATAGTACTCTAAAGTTAACACTTTGATATTTGCTACAACAAAGAAATAATGCCAAGTGCTGCCTTCTAGTCAGGTTCACTATGTATTTTTTGTCGGAATCGTTAGAGCATGGATAATTAAAAAAAAAAAAAAAAACAAAAATTGATGTTGGCATTTGCACAAACACCGGCATGATGGCCATTTTGGATTTTCAAAATGGCCGCCATAAAATTTGCGTTATCTGGGCTTCTTTTAAAGGCATTGATTAACTTTGCTCAGGATTGAAAAAAAAAAATCACTGTTCCAGCTAATGCTGTAATCATAATTGCAAACCTTTAGCTCAGACAGGAATCGCCTGAGTTTTATAAGCTGATCGGTCGTTTATATATCAAGATATTTACGATTGAACATTGATGTCGGGATAGAGTACCACCGAACCCTAAAGAACTCTTACGGTTGGCATACCTCGCTCTATCACAGAATACCGTACGGGCTGGAAACCCGCTCTGAAATCGCCAAGCGCTGGTGCTTGGTTTTTGTGACTTCTAATCTAATGCGTCATCGCACACGGCGGCCATTTTGTATTTAAAAATGGTAACACACTCACACACACACACACACACACACACACACACACACACATATATATATATATATATATATATATATATATTCCAGTCAACCTATAGCAACTTAACAGAATATGCTAGTACTTTGTTTCCTGAGTCAGGAAAACGATTAGTGACATAATTATTAAACTTCCAATCTCAACGCTTCAATGAACATGGTGGCCATTTCTAATTTTCAAAGTGGCCGCCACAAATACATTCCCCCCCCCCCCCTACGTCGGCTTCTTTTCAACGTAGAAACTGAATGAAATATGCGAATCCTACATTTCTTGGTTCGAGAAAACAATCTGTGACATTACTAGACTTCTACTCCCAACGCTTCATCGCCTATGGCGGCCATTTTGGATTTTTAAATTGGCCGCCATGAAATATTATATCGCCCTATCTCTGCTTCAAGGCAATCTAGAAACTCACTGGAATATTCTAATGCTATGTTGCCAGGGTCAGGAAAAACATTGGTGACGTAATTCGACTTCCCATCTCAACGTTTCATGTGGCTTCCATTTTGGATTTTCAAAATGACCGACATAAAATGCATATCTTGCCCTTTCTCTATAGTTAATATAAAAACTACATGAAATATGATAAGCCTATGTTTCCTTGATAAGGGAAATATTTGGTGCTATCACAAAATTATAATCTTGAGCCTTCCTTCACTTTAAGCCTTTGGGGCGGCTAAAGGCCCTCAGACAAATTTCATTGCGTCTCTAAACTGAAACTGTGCCACGTTCTGGCTTTTGTCCTTGAAGTCTTGAACAAATTTTGACACCAAGTTTAGAAAAATTATACAGTCATACTATATTTTGGTTTCTAATTTTCTTCTCTTCAGGCAAGAATTTATATTTTTGTACAATTTGAATAAAAAACAGCAATTTGATTTTATTTCTTTGTAGATCATTTTGTAATTTCCTTTTCTTTTATTATCCCTTTTCTATCTGCATATTGATTTAGAAAAAAGACCCTCTAATAACAGACCTATAAAGCAAGAAATATGGTTGAAATACAATTGAATGCATATGAAATAAAGTCACTTTTAACGACTTTTGTTTTTCAGTCTACCAACTTTCCCATCGACTATCATCACTGGTCAACCCCCCTCCCCCTCCCCCGGATAACTACCCCCTGAATTAAATACCAAGTGCAGTTCTTTAGCTGTATTATTGTTACCTACTAATCAATTATTCTCTCTCAAACTAGAGATAGACTGCCTATTCTAATATGTCGACCAGCATGTGCAAACGAAATAAATGTATTTTACAGTATACAACAAATTGTTACATACTTTACTTGGCCCATAGACGTCTTAGGGTACTCCAATTAGGCTAATCTATTACACTTTTATACATGTAGGATCACGCCATAACAGCACAGACGGTTCACAATCTTTAAAATGTTCATTTTCTACATGTCATATTGTTTTTCAACTTTATTTACTTTCAGTTCTGCTTTTTAAGGTAAATAGTAAAGCTAAATAACATGAATAAAGAGAAATAAAGATATACAAATAGAATAAGAAATATTGCGTTTTAACCACTTTTTACAAAAACAGAGAAAAAAAATCTCGAAAGGTCATTTT
Organism: Heliocidaris tuberculata; assembly: GCA_025618425.1. NCBI lineage: Eukaryota > Metazoa > Echinodermata > Echinoidea > Camarodonta > Echinometridae > Heliocidaris > Heliocidaris tuberculata. The sequence continues at coordinate 13,513,486 of CM046836.1, read as the reverse complement.
TTTTGCTTTCAGTTCTGCTATTTGAGGTGAATAGTAAAGCTTAAGTAAGACAATTAAAAAAAAAAAATTAGATAAACAGTGGTAGCAAGGAATATTGTGTTAAACCACTTTTTACTCGAAACAGAAAAAGTCTCAAAAAGTCACGTAAGTTTAGAAGGATCTTTCGTGGCAAAAGAATTTTGTAAAGCTGAATGAAGAAAGTCAAAATTTAGAGAGGCGTGAAATGCGCTGATTGAGATCATTCGTTGAACTTTGTCTACAACTGAGCGGGGGAGGGGGGGGGGGGCTGACGCCTTTTGCCCGAATGTAAACTTTACTTTCAGCCCCTAGCCCCCACCCCTCCCCACCTCGTAAGACTATGCTCGTTTTAATATTGAAAGTGCTTGGAAATGTTACAGGGGACCCAATTTGGGGGTCAACCAGACTTGGATTGATGTTAAAGACTGTTTGGTATCAATATGTTCAGGGGACCTCCCTGTACAACTGAGGGGGGGGGGGGGTAGCGGGCGCACGTTTTGAACCCCACCACCAAGTATCTACATGTTTTAGAGTGTGAATATTGTCTATCATGTGAATACAGGTCCCATGTTATTTCACTGATGGCCTGAATTGCTTCCTTGTACCAATAATACTTGTAGGTACTGTTTTAAGTTAAACTTTAGAAGGGAAAGGAGGTGGGGCAGGAAGAATGGTAAGGCACTGGCAGATATTTTTCCAAATAACCATGAGGTTTTAAATGATTTGTCAAGGCTCATTGATTTTCTTTCCATTATGCAAAGTACGTTATGAATATTACTTTGTACAAATTTGTCTCGTTTTAAAAGCAGATAGGGGGAGGGGGAAGGCATGGACATGTAGGGGGTGCAAGTTCTGTACCCTATAATCTAGTATATACGTGTGTTGGAGTGTGAATCTTGATTATCACTTGAAACCAGGTTTCCTCATGTATATTATTGGACAGTTAGTCTTTTTGATTTCTCAACACACATCATCGGTTATTAGGCACATTTGTATCATAGCAACGGGAACTAATAAACAATTTATATCACTAAAATATGATCATACTAAATCATCTGACATCACACTTCCTATTAAAATATTAATCTGCATGACAATAGCATGTACTACCGAAATAATCCATTTCACGTCTCCCAATGTTACCATTGTCAGGGAGAAGGCATCACTTAGTAACCACTTTTGTTATCGATCCTCTACTTTAGCTGTAAACTTTAGAGCGCTATAGCTGTTTTGTTTGATAAGCAATGAACTTGTAATATTTATATGATATTAACCATACATATGGAAAGTTTTCTGAAAAGTTTGAACTAGTTAGTGAAAATAACTTTTGAAATAATGAGAAATACTTATTTTGAAGAAATTCATATTTGTAAAAAATTATGTAAACAATCACATTCTTGGCCAAGAATTGTATCGCAAATCATCACCAAACCCATTAAATGTGACATCATGTTGTAGAAAATTTAATTCCCTTTAATATGATGATAAATACATGGTAAGATGAGGTTCTGTTTAAAAAATATCTTCAAATTTGTTCAATACGAGTTACACATAGCGGCCATTTTGAAAATCCAAAATGGCCGCTATGCCGGTGAATTGTGCAAATGCCAACATCAATTTTTGAATTTCCCATGTTCTAACGATTATAAAAATGTATAGTTTTGCTAATCTCCAAAAAGTTTGAACGAAAGCCCATTTTCTTACATAGCGAACCAGACTAACAGCTCTGGGGAACTTTGAAGTTTGAAGTTTAAAGTTTATTTGTTCCACTTTTACATCTAAAACAATTTTTACACGGGTTGCTGTCACATACATCGATGGCTGTGGAGGAAGATAAGACATAATAATAATAATTATACTACTACTACTACTAATAATAATAATAATAAAAAACACAGCTTGCTTGTGGACTTTACAACCATATTTGTTAATTTCAAAACATGCGGGTAAAGAACTTAAATCAAGTACAAATGTACGGTAAATAGGTATAAAGTTTCGAGAGGTATATGAACGACTGGCAAAAAAGAAGAAGAAAAAATACCTGGGGAGTTTAAATAAAAAGCATTGCTTGTAAATAATTGGGCTCCAGTATAGAGTAAGTAATTCTGATTAGGATGCAATAAAAAGCGAAACGGATTAGAAGTACCAGATTCACTTAACGTACAAGGAGAGAAAAGCTTAGAATATGGAGTAAAGAAACGAAAAAGACGAAAGAGAAGAAGAAGAAAGAAAAAGAAAGAAAAGGAAGAAAAAGGAAGAAAAGGAAGAAGAAAAAAGAAAGAAGAAGAAGAAGAAGAAGAAGAAAAAGAAGAAGAAGAAGGAGAAGAAAAATTGTAAAGGCAGGACAGTGTAACAGTGTAATAAAGTCTATGTGACCAAAGACTATGTGACTTTGATTTGAGCTACGCAACCATTATTCTCTCATTTTCATTTTTCAGGCCTAATAAGCAAATAAGGGCTTGATGTTTCACCTTTCCCTCTCATGAATACCTCCCCCCAAAAAAAACCAACAAACAAACAAACAAACAAACAAACAAAAACAAAACAAAAAAAAAAAAAAAAAAAAAAAAAAACACAACCCCCCAAAAAAACCACACAAACAAACAAAAACACAACAACAACAACAACAAACAAAACCACAAAAACAACAACAAAACAAAACAAAACAAAACAAAAAACTTACCTTCTGTTCAACCCACCTAATACTCAACTTTTAAATTCTCGTTGCTTGCAACTGAATCGTTTGTACCTGACACTTTAAGTGATCTATTAATAAAGCACAGTGTTCTACCTGATAGAACGGGGTAACCTCGCTAGTCATAAGGACCGCTATTCATAAGGACCACTTATTCACAAGGACCGCTATCCATAACGCGTGAATAAATGAATAGCGGTTTTGTACGCATAGCGGTCCTTCTGAATAGCGAGCAAACCATAGACAAATTTCCTCGCTATTCATAAGGACATCCATTCATAAGGACCACTTTTCATAACTACTCATAAGGACCGCTATTCATAGCGCGTGTTAAATGAACAGCGGTTTTCTATGAATAGCGGTTCTTATGAATAGCGAGCGGACCCGGATAGAACACCACACTGGTTCTAATTAAATCATGTTCATTAACCACGTCCAATCGTGAGAAAGAAATAATCAGATAATTATCTCTTTGATATAGACAAGAGGATAATGCATTTAATACTTACGTCGTCCACAGTTCATGTTGACTGCTTGTTCTCCAAACCTTGTCAAGGTGGAACTATCTTTGCTTCTCTCACATGAAGTGCTTTTGCATTTACGTCTCAAACAATCTGTTCATGAATTGAATGTAGGTAGATATTTTCATATCGACGAAAAGGTATACTGCTAAAAGATAAATCTGAGTTCTGGCCAAACAATCAAATTGTGAAATAAACTGTCTGGAAGCAATGGGGAAAGGGTTCATTATGCAGTCCAAATGAATTAATTGGTGTATGCTTTGAGATTATGGAATCACCAAAATAAAAAGAAAGCGGCTCAATCTTGCTGAAGTCACGTGGACTGCTCACAGTAATTATGGAACTACAGTACATGTGGCATGAATGTTTGGTCCAAGTATTTGAGCTGTTTCTCGTCCTTTTTTTTAATGTCGAATACGAGGGCATTCGAAGAAGAATCCTTCTTAAGATAGCTCCTGAACTTTGGAACAAACTCCCACAGAATTTAAGGAATATCACTCAGGTGGATAAGTTTAAATCTGAGCTGAAAACACAATTGTTTTTGAATTTGTAACTAAGATTTTGTAACATCATCACAGTGATGTAGAGACGATGTGGTATTATGCGTTTACTAAGCAATGTACTATTATTATTATTATTATTATTATTATTATTATTATTATTATTATTATCATTATTATTAGGGGACATTTCTCCCATAATATTCTTCCAAACTGACATAAAAAGAACGAAAAAAAAAAAAACCTCAAAATTATTCTTCACCTTTACCAGAAGTCGACCTTCTCTTTCACTTTCTATGTGCCACTCAAATATCAATGTACCACAGTACACTCTTAAAATATTGGGTAAATTTAGTTGGGTAACTGCTGGTTGGTTAAAAATATTCCCAATTCTGGGCTATTATTAACCAACTGGACACTCGAGTGGTGTAACCAATATTGGTCAATACTTTTTACCTAAATATTGGGCATATATTTACCAACAGTATTTGGTAATTATGGGTTGGGTACTTGTTGCCCTGTAGTTGTGTAATTTTGTCACATTTCCTTTGCCAGTTGGGTAAATTTTGTTGGGTAACTGATGGTTGGTTAGAAATTCGCTTTTGCCCAACTTGTGGTAAATATTTTTACCCAATATTGGGGAAAACACTTATATGAATATGTATGAATTTTTAGTAGCGTATGGTTTGGGGTGGCCCGATTTACTAACTGTCACCGAATGCATAATAAAATATAAGGGGTATATAAGAGTTTGCACTAGTTTGCACTAACTGGATAGGACAGGACTAGGATAGGATAGGTTAAGATATAGGATAGGATAGCATAAAATAGGATAGGTTAGGATTGATTAGGTTAAGACCCAGAAGGACGTAACAAGCAGATTTCATTTTTTTTACCTAGGTTGGAGGAAAAAGGAAACAATAAATTGGGCAGCTGAATTTGCCCAACCACATGATATTTGTTACCAAACAGCTGAACAAATAGAGGGTTGGGCAATCCTATTGGGTAAGATTGGTTGGGCAATAATTACCCAACTGAGAATATAACCAACAGTTGGGCAATTGTAGAGTTGGGTAAAATCTAATGGGTCACCAACTGATGGGCAATTTAATTTGCCCAACAACATAGTAAATGGATTGCCCAACATCAGTTGGGCAAATTTTAACCAAAAGTTGTGTGGACAGTATGTTGCCCAGTGTTGGTTAAAAATTGGGCATTTTTTTGCCCAACTTTTTTAAGAGTGTATATTTCCCCAATGTCTTCAGGTTTATTTCACAATTTCCAGTAAAAATACATGGGAATAAGGGAATTCCAGGTAGCCAATTTAGACCCTGAAGTGAGTTATTTTATAAAGCTTTTGTAATGCACAGTACACATCTTTTCATACAAATCTTTTTGTTCATTGGTTCCTATTATTGTGCCGATTTGCACGTGCCTGCAATTGTGCCAATTTGCACTCTTGGCAAAAGAAAAGTTAACCACAAGTGGTTATTGCCGTCGGATAGATTCTGGAAGGCCTTATAGACATATTGCAAGTATTATATTTTTCAGGGTCCTATACTGGATAGGCCACTGTTAAGAAAATTTAGGTCGGAGCATGTCCTAGTATGAAAAGAACAGATGTTTAAAGAGAACGATGATGATAATTATGAAGATGGTGGTGCTTATAAAGATGACAATGATGGTGACGGTGATGATTATGATGATGATCATGTTGATGATGGTGGTAATGATGATGTGTCGATGATGATGATGATCCGGCGTTGGGTGATTATAATGCTATTGCTGTTAATAATGTGATGATATTGACAATGTCAGGTGATAGTGATGATGATGATGTGTTTCTGATGATGCTGTTGTTTATGATACCGATGCTGTGATGATGACGACGATGAATTTGTTTATGATGATGGTAATGCTAGTGGTAATGATGATGGTGATAATGGTGATGATAATGATGATGATGATGATGATGATGATGATGATGATGATGATGATTTTGACGGTGATGATGATGATGATGATTATGATGGTGGTGGTGATGATGTGTTTATGATGACGCTGTTGTTCAGGGCACATCAAGGGCACATAAGGCAGAAAAATATCAAGATTATGGCAATTTCCAGCCTCACGAGGGGTACCTTTTCCATCACACGAAGGGCACTTTTTCATCTTTTGAGGAATATTTATTGATTTTGAAAATTCTGGGGGCATATGCGGTGGTGATGACGACGATGAATTTGTTTATGCTGATGATAATGCTAGTGGTAATGATGATGATGATGATGATGATGATAATAATGGTGATGATGATGATTTTGAAGGTGATGATGATGGTGGTGATCATGTATTTATGATGATGCTGTTGTTCATGATATGAATCGTGCTGTGATCATGACGACGATGAATTTGTTTATGATGATGGCAATACTAGTGGTAATGATGATGATAATGCTGATGATGGTGATGATGTGTTTATAATTATGCTATTGTTGATGATACCGATGTGGTGGTAACGACGATGAATTTGTTTATGATGTTGGTAATGATAAAGATGGAGATGCGTTCATGGTGATGTTGTTGTTGTTGTTGATTGTGATGATGATGATGATGATGATGATGATGAAAACGTTAACTAATATATTTACAAATCCCGTATTATATAGAACAATGTAAACATTTTGGGGTATCCCTTACCCGAAAATTGGCATATACGACGACCTCCAACAGCACTATCATAACACGTGATGGGTGCCATTCCGGAAACGAATGATGAAAATACTGGAAGGAGGAGAAGATATGACTTATGAAAGAATTTTCCACCCTGATGGCAATTGAAAACCGGTGAAAAAACTACACTTATAGAATTATTCGATTTTTTTTTTGGGGGGGGGGGGTGGGGGTGCAATTACGTTATGTCATGGTTTGTTTCCATTCTCTTTTCTATATAGGACGAAGACTTTCCAATAATGAGCTAAACCTCATATACTGAATAATGACTGTATCACACTATTATGCTACATTACATTTTATAATATGATATAATATGATGTTGAATTCCTAAATTTGTATTAACACCTAATTCACTAAAATCTCCTTTTTCATTCAAAATTTGCAATTCCCAGCTTCACATTCATGATTTTCCTTATCACTTTCGAGTATACTCATGTACCAACTTATACAGTGTGTCCCAGAAAAAAACGAAACCCTAAAACAAAGGGTTACTGTGACCACATAATGAGTTCCATTATAAATTTACAATAACTTTTTATTTTCCATAAACTAGAAGTACTATTCTTCTAAATGATACCTTGATGGCATCCATCCGTACATGCTTTACCGAGCAGCAGCATTTTGAAAATGACATGTAAAAACTCAGTTGTGCCGGATCTGGGTAAAACCGTGAAGACGTTAGTATCACATGCGAAAATGACAAAATAAAAATACCAGCTTTAAGAGATATGGCAAGTGAAATTTCCTTGTGTGATGGCATGCATTCAGTTAGAAATGTATTCAACACAGGTCAATACTAATTTCCAGTGGTGGCAGGGGCGTATGCCCCCAAAATTTCCAAAATCAATAAATATCCCTCAAAAGACGAAAAAGTGCCCTTCGTGTGATGGAAAAGGTGCCCCTCGTGAGGCTGGAAATTGCCATAATCTTGATATTTTTCTGCCTTATACGCCCTTACGCCCGGGGGTCCGAATCTGCTTTGTAGTTCCATCTGGCAATGGAAAGTGCCACTTACTTTACGTTTATGAAAAATATCATCTTTCTGTCCTTTGTTCGTAAAAGAAACTTCAGTTCAGAAAATGCAAAAAAAAAATGCTTTGATTGCAGGTACCATTTCAATACAAAACGTGCCCTTTCTTTAACCCCAACATCGAACAAAACAGTGACTATCCTTTATTTTATGATAAGAGTGTTATCTTTACCCTAATTTTTGAAAGAAACAGATGAAAACAGTCTTATAATAGGGTTTTAAATGTCATTTTATATTTGGCTCATGTTCGCATGTGATCCTAACGTTTTCACGTTTTTACACGAATCCGGCACAACCGAGTTTTTACATGTCATTTTCAAAATGCTGCTGCTCGGTAAAGCATGTACGGATGGATGCCATCAAGATATCATGTAAAAGCATAATACTTCTATATAGTTTATGGAAAATCGTTAATTATTATCATAGAGCAATGTGGTCACAATATCCCTTTGTTTTAGGGTTTCGTTTTTTCTTGGACGCACTGTATATTCATTTACGGCACCTTTAGACTATTAATTCGCCCCGTTATTATCATATTTTAAAAAATCATTATCTCTCTAAGCCTTGTATTCGTAGTACATGTAGGTTTCTTTCTTTTAATGTTGATCATGTGTCTATTAATGCATTTATCGAGGCAAAAAAAAACACACAAAAAACCCACCGAATTGAAATCTTATATTACTTATAACAATAATTGCATGATAAATATTCATTTATGTACAATTTCACCACAATGAAAGGTATATCAGAGTGGAACTTGATACTTGAAGTAGAGGGTGAAAGAGAAAGAGAATATTACACATACCGTCAATGTACGTTGTAAAATACATCATTCTGCCATTTCATAAAATTCATTCTGTCATAATACTATAGAATAATAACAATACATAAAAATATTCCCCTCTTACCTATGTACGTTACTACGAAGAGGAACGTGTCTGCAATGGCCTGGTGAAAAAAATAAAATGTATCGAATTCGAGTTATCAAAATTGTAGTTTTAATGTAGATTTTTAAATGAATATGTATCAGTTGTGTAGATTTGAATTAATTTTTTGTTTTACCCTATAAATTTGTATTAGATTAGTACCTTCTTTTTCTGAAATTGAATTCAAAAAATATGGTTTGATCTACATCTCAAGAAAAGTACAGAAACCTAACGATGCAGTCATATTTATCTAAACCCTTGTTGATGATGTTGTAAATAAATCAGAATATTGCCAAGAAGACGTCAGTGACATGGTTTTATAATTTGAAAAAAAAAATGAACAAAGTAATGATTTGTCAAATGGTAATTCCTTTAAATGAAAAACTTATTAAAGAAAACACTAAACTAGCACAATGAAGACCAATTACAAATTCTACTCACCATGTCTGAATGAAATGCTTACAATCTCAAACACGGTTTACGCTGAATTCCTCGACACACTAAAAGTAACATTTCATGTTCAATCTACAACGATAAATTAAACGCGTGATCATGCTAAATAATCAGTTATGTTCCATTTTATGAGAAAAAGTAGAAGAGACAAAACATTTGATCTCTAGAGAAGAGACAAATGTTTACTGGCTATTTCAACCTCTGTAACCTTCAAAGCGAGAAATGAGAGTACATAATTATCTTCACGTATCGACTTGAATCCATACAGATGGCGATTTCACATGGAAAGCATCCGCTCACTGCTCATGATGTAGGCTATAAAAATCAATTTGCAATTTTGCATAATAAGTTTTCCAAAAAAGGAGAGTGAGGTGAATATGTAAAGGAATACAGTCAAAATATCCAAGAGGAATGTTCTTCAATCTTCCTCCTGAGTTTGTAATATGATGTCATCACTCGTTATTGTTTGAATATCATTTCCCTTCAAATGTGAAAGCCTTCGAAACGTGTTAACCTCGTAAGCCTGTACAATTTATAAACCATTTCAGCATCCGCTTAGTTCCCGCGCGCGCATATCCAACACCATCGATTCGTAACTTAATTATTTCTGATTCGTTTGTTTCAGTATTCTCCTCATAAAGCTTTTCTGTCAGTGTCTTTTCTAGAAAACGTCAGCAGTGCATGAGCACTTTCATACATTGTTCTCTTATCAGATGTACCGGCACGGCAGACATTATCGTTTAATTTTACAAGTTTTGCTTCATTTTTCCTTATTTTATGTTACACCTCCTGATTTCTTTGGGCTTCGTGGTGGAAAACAACCCTATTGAGGTTAATAAAGGGAATTATTGATGTCACTTAGTGGCTCCTCTAAGTGACACAGGATTTTACCATGGTTACCATGGTTACTGCTCGTTTTCTTGTCAGTAAGTCTCACGAATGAAAATAAGTTCAGGTCTTACAGTTCACAGATTAGGCTCGAGAAAAGTGATACCTTATCTCAAAATATCAATCAAAATATTAAAAGATAAAATCAATTCTCAAAACGAAAAGCCATTTGTCAAACCTGATGAATAACCTTAGCCATTTTGATTACATTAAAATTATCAAGACTTCTAATATAGGGAATTTTTGGTGATAGAACCTTCACCAAATCCATTTTTGTGACCAAAACCGCCATAAAAGTTTAATATTCAGATCTGAAGAAATTATTCAAATAAGTTTTTTTTAATGTGGTTTGGCGAATTCTCTCTCACTTTATATAATTTTTTTTTTATCAACCCTGCCTTTTATTTACTTTATCATCTATATATCATCATATTGCCATTTAGTCTATGGATGCATAAGTAATGTCCAAGTACTTATAAGTCATCAATAATGGTTGTAGAGCAGAGCAAGGAGATACTAGTCAAGCAAAGGATTTGTGCTCCGCGGTCACCGGGTCACTATGGAAACGTTCAGGCAGACCACGAACGTGATGTGAAAAAAAGAAATGATCATATATGTTTTCTAGACTAAAGTACAGCTAAAAATGTAATTGAATGAATTTCTTTCATTTTGATTTCTTCCCTATAAATAATGTATTACCTTGGTTGCTGTATGGAAGTGGTACATTATGACGTGAGACAATTCTTACGAATGATGACTGGGGCGTATACATCCTGGTGACAAGGCACCGGGAGCATTTGCCCTCAGACAGTTAGCGAATTACAGCCATAACACGTTAACCAATTCTCTTTAAAATGGATTGACCCTCTGAACTTAGTACGGTGAAATAGTGAAGGATTATTCGAAAGGCCTTAGAAAGCTGCACGCAGTTGCCTAAAGAAGCCAAGAAAAAGTGACGAGAATACAAAAGCAACAATGTCAAAGGAAAGGTAGAAATAAATCGACAGTGGAAAATGAAAATTAAAAAAGGACAAATCTTAGATTCATTGTTGACCACGATTACTTCAGTTCATAAAGAACGATAGACTAAAAGAGAAACAAATGAGATTTACGGATACTGTGTTACCTCCTTTTTGTACATTAAGATTTTCTTTCAAACATAGTTGAAGAAATGTGTCTAAAATAGGCCATCTTTCGATAGCTATATTATACGATTGAAAGAAATTGCCAAACTTATGATAAAGTCTTCAGTTATTCTTACCCTGGCCGTAAGGGCAGGCAATAATTTCTCGGATGCCGGGTAATTTCCCAAGAAATATGACAGAAATTAATCAAAGTAAATTGCAAATGGCCAACTACTACTAGATTTTTATTTGAACTATAGGTCAATTTACTGTTGGGTCACATTTACTAAAATTGAATTTAATTGCTGTCACCTCACGGGCGCCACTGGGTAGAAGGGGGGGGGGGGAGGGGTGCCATGGGGGTATGGCGCACACACACATAATTATGTCGGCAATTTCCGGCATTCTTATAGTCTTGTCGGAAAATGGCAAGAAAAGTTACAATCTCTTTATTTATTTGTTTTGTTTTTGTTTTACTGGCTTGTTAATTTTGACTCGTCAAAAAAATTGTTTAAAAAAACCCAGCAACGCCCTGATGGCCTGATCACTCATTAATCAATATGAATTGAATTGAATTTTATTAAACATCATTGATTTACATCAATATTCTGTTCATAAACATACACTGCCCTCCAAAAGTTTGGGTACACCTGTATTCAGAACTGATCACAATCACCCACATTTCATTTATCATCAGATTTTTGGCACTGTAACAATTTGGTATCAAACTGAAGGGTAGATCATCAGCCTTCAAGTTGATACCACAATAACATGATTTATGAAAAGCGTTTCAGGAGGCAGTCAGAAATATAATTTCTGGTTGAAGATGTGAGGTCATTGGTTTGGTCAGTGCAAGCATTTTTGCTTTTTCAGCTTTCTACAAAATTTGACCCTTGTTTGTACTGATGAATATTAACAATTTATTGACTAAATACATTAATCAATCCCTTACTCATGCAAAAAGAACCACTAATATTTTCATCTAATAAACATCAATATTTGGGGATCAAGACAATGCTTTTTCTTTTCTTTTTTTCTTGTGGAAAATCATATTTTATTGTTAATTCTTTGCATTTATGTTACTTCTTCAAGGAAAATAATACCTAAATTAATATCAGCTTGCATGAGATGCACATTTATTTATTTTTCAAAGTTTTATTTAATCACTTTCGAATAATAAAGACTTCTCATCAGAGAAACCGCCCCTGGCAGCGACAACATCACGGCACATCCTGGGCATCCACCTGGTCAAATTGTGGAAGTAGTTGTGGAGGAAATCACAGAAAATGTCTTTCCATGCCTTCTGAACAATTTCCAGCAGATGAGGCTCACTTGTTGGGCATTTTTCTCGGACCTTCCTGTCCAACTCTTCCCATAGCATGATTTTCAGGACCCTTTTCTCTTCTGTTTTCTAAAGGTAGTTTTACATTGCCTTGAGGAATGTTTGGGGTCATTTTTCTGCTGGAAGACAAACTTGCGGAGGTAGTTGTGGAGGTAATCACTGGAAATGTATTTCAGTGCCTTCAGAAGATGAAGCTCACTTGCTTGGCATTTTTATCAGACCTTCCTGTCCAGCTCTTCCCATATCAGCTCTGTCGGGGTGACCAATCCATGATTTTCAGGACCCTTTCTCTTCATTTTTTTCTCCAGGCAGTTTTTGCAAAGCCTTTAATAATGATTAGGGTCAGGCGCGCCGGAAGCAGTTTGGGATTGGGGGGGGGGGGGCAAACATTGAAGGGGGCTCACCTTTCAAGGGCTCATGTCTTCTCACCCCTAAAAAAAAACCACACGCTTTCCCACCCTCTCACAACAATACAGACGCACGTACACACCGTTCAGAGTATTTGTTTTTGTTTATCTTTTTGGTTCCCCCTCCAATTTTACTTCTTTACTACTGATTTTTTTATTTTTTTTATGTGGGGGGGGGGGGGGGCTTTTTTTTTGGGAAGGGGGGCGAAAATTCATTTTGCCCCCCCCCCACTTTTTCGTTTTTTTTTTTTGGGGGGGGGGGCGACCGCCCCCTGCCCCCCCCCCTTCCGGCGCCTATGATTAGGGTTATTGTCCTGCTGGAAGACAATACTTTTTCATGTCCAAAATGCATAGAAAGATATTTCCAGTGACTATCTCCATCAACTACCTCCACAACTTCACCAGCCGAATGCCCAGAATATGCAGTGCTGTGATCGCTGCCACGGGCAGGTTCTTAGATGAGAAATCTCTATGGTCAGAAACATGATAAAATAAAGCTGAAAAATAAATAAATGTACATTTCATGACATACCATTATTCATTTAGTCATAATTTTTCTTGTAAGGGTTTACACAAATGCAACGAATATGACTTCCCATGAAAAAAAGAAAAAAACAAAAAGCATTGTGGTGTTCACAAAATGTTGATGTATTTCTGAGAATACTAGTTTTTCTGCATGAGTATAGGAATGCTTATTGTATATCAGCCAACAAATTTGTAATATTAATCAGTACAAATGAGGGCCAGATTTTATAATATGCCGAAAGGGCAAAAATGCTGGCACAACTGACCAAATCAGTGGACTTCTTATTTTGCTGAAAATTGTATTTTGGGGGTTAGGTTGCCTTTTTAACGCATGACTGCCCCCTGAAATGCTTTACATATATGCTAAACTGGTGTCAACTTGAAGGGTGATGTCTACTCTTCAGTTTGATACCAAAATGTAGCAGTACAACATATCTGATGATAAATAAACTGTGGGTGATTGTGAGAAATCAGTTCTTATTACAGGTGTACCCAAACTTTTGGAGGGCAATACATATATATATATATATATATACTTTTTCATGTATAAAATGCATAGAAATACATTTCCAGTGACTATCTATATCAACTACCTATATAACTTCACCAGTTATATGTTATAGTAAATAGTGTATGTATAATAAGCGCAGTGATTGGTCAGATTTGCATCACGTGACGTTCAAAAATTTTGTTATCATTGTATAGTGCACGACGGTTGCACTATAACTTTGATTTTTGAACGGGGCATCCCGTATTAAATGAATAGGGAAAGATTCATTTGAATTCCATCGTTCTCAGCATTCAATTTCAAGTTTTTTGAGTTCACTAGTGTTACACATCATTGGCGAGCTAACATTTGGAGTTCATTTTGTGAGGTAAGCAACTTTTGTAGAGTTAGAAAATCAGCAGTAGATCTAGACTTTAAATTTATAGACCTAGGACCGGGCCTAATAGACAATAACAGTTATAGATCTAGGGTTCTATTTACTATAACAATTAGTGCATGCTCTATTTATGTACCATTACTGGACTATATGAACTCAAAATTATCCCTCGTGCAGGTCTATTTCACCTCGGCCTGCGGCCTGTGTGAAACAAAACTGCACTCGGGATAATTTAGTATTTGTCGTGCACATAATCCAGTATAGTTCATGACAGAACATGCACTATTTATATAATATATGTATGATATACTCTGTTATATGTTTATGAACAAAATCATCCACATCATATCCTTCGTAGTATACATCATTATCTCTAATAAAAAAATAAATGACGAATTAACAAGGATGATGTAATTAAAATCGACTAAAAAAAAAAAAAATGATTTCAACAGACAATTAATTGACTTCATTGCACTCTGTAACCAGTGAGACGAGTTTCGATCACGCCTGACATCCGAACAAAGAACTCTCACGACTCTAGTCAGTTACTAAATATTTCGATTAGTTTTAATCATTGAACAATCTATACGATGATGAAAACAATCTTGGGCTATAATATGATGAAGTTTTGTGTATAAGTGAATAAATGTTGATGAAATGACAAATTATCTTCTATCAAAGTCTACCCTGACCGATATAAAGCCAGTGAATTTATTTAACAGTTAAGGTGGGTTTTCACGGGGCACGCGAACGATTCGCGAAGGATGCGAATGTCGAAAAAATGGCAAACTCCACCATCCGGAGAAGTTTTTCTCCGAATGTGTGAAAATGGAGCCGTAAACCATTCTTGCGCAGTTTGTGTCTTACAACGTATGTGCGAATGTCTTGTATAGCGTTGCAGAACTATGGCCAGTCCACATACTATAGGAGACCAAAATGCGAACCTGAGTTGACAGCTGTCTTGAGTTGATTGGTCTCTTCGTGAATAGTTCCTGTCTAGTCGCAGAATGAAGTCAGAGAGTGTGTAATTTTGTTTTTACAGACGTGTATCAATCAGATATGATTATTTAAGTCACCATCCGAAAGACGTGACTGAGTCTCGAAGCTGGGTCAGCTGAATCAGTTCACAACTCCCACTGTTACACGCCACAACGCCCAAACCGCTCGGCCACGCGCTTTATGTAGGCCAGACGTCACGTGGTGCGGATTTGCCGAGGAACATGCGGCAAACGTGCGCCAAACGTTCGTGAGAACTTCACATGAACTCCGTGAGAATGTCGCGTAAGCAAAACCTTCGCAAAAACGTTCGTGAAAGCGTCGGTTTTGGTTCGTGCATAGCTCGCGAATAGTTCGGGAATACTGCGTGACATTCGCAAATCAGTTGTAGCGAACGGTAGGCGAATTAACAGAGGGCCTCGGCGTGAAAGGCTCGCGTTTGCTTCTTTGGCGAAGTCACCTGTTCTCGAGAAGTAGGCTAACAGTTCGTGAATAGTTCGAGGAATGATCGGAAGAACTTCGCAGCATTCGCGAGACATGCGCGAGACATTCTCCAAACTGTCGGAATCTGTTTGGGTTTCACGAAAATTTTACGTACATCACGCACGTCGTGAGTAGGCCGTGCGCATATGACGAAGCTTTTCAAACATTATTTTTTGAGAGCAAATCACAACCCGGGATGCTGGAAACGTTCGCAAGAAATTTCAAACTTTTTTGAAATTCCCACCGAACTAAAAACGACTCCCGCGAGCAATTGACGACGCTTTCGAACCCCCGCGCATGTTTGTCGGAGCATAAAATACGAATGTTGGACTTTACCTGTTTTTCTACATTCGCATCCTTCGCGAATCGTTCCCGTGCCCCGTGAAAACCCACCTTTTCTTGCACTTTCGGTAATTACTGTAATAATTATGATTTAACACTGACGATTGAGAACACATGTTTATAGTACTAAGAAATAAAACTTCAAATTTGCAAGCCAAAAAATACAGCAGCACTTTGCAAAAGGATGCACATTTTGACATCATACGGTACGTGTAAAAAGTTGCATATTTAAATGTAAGATCGAGTTATGGTAATTGTGAAAAAAATCGTGAGCTTTCTCATTCTTTATTCCTCTAGAAAGAATAATATATAGAAGAAATGTCCCTTGAAAAGGAATGCTCTTCAAATGCGTTAGTATTCGAAATATGACAAGAAATAGCTGGAAATTGTTGACCAAACTTTCAAATACCACATGTATGTGTGTAGTCCCATATACACATTTCTATGTGCAGTGCACGTAACTTTCAGAAAGATTTAAGCCCCGTCTTAAAGTACACATTCAAAGAAAATCACAAATATGATAAATAATGTATCACTAGAAACTGGCAAGTTAACAGATAGCAATCGTATCAGTTTAAAGTCAACTACATATCAGGTAATTAAACAATAATACAAATAAAACTACCTCCCAGCATCTGCGATATACAAGCGCTTCGCCAAAAAAATAACCATGTTTCAATGACGTCAATAAAGGGAACAATCCTGTCCAAGCAGACGACGTCCCATAAAGAATGAACATAAGTGCAGTGCAGTTATTTCTCAAATTATAAAGAATTTTAGTGTATTCAAATGTGCCCATATTTCACACCATTCTAAAATGGGAATGAAACAGATTCTGATTACTGAAATCTTTTGTTTGTAAATATATAGGATGAGGGTTAATGAACAATCAAAGAAACCACACTTTCAAATTGAAAAGCCCGCTGAATGATTGCAAGGACGGTATTTATCCCTCATTCAATGACGAACGTCCAGCGGTGTATGCAGCTGTGAATGCAATGGCGTCTATTTTGTTTACAAGCAACTGATTCCTTTTTTCTTGTAACGCTTCATTTTCCATCCAAATAAACCCAGGCACGGGGTTTAGAGTGAGGCAATATATGGATTAAACATTTTTTTTTTTTTATGTTTTTATTGAAAGTAGAAACAATGGATAACATATGTACAAAAAATAAATATGAACATAATAAAAGAAAAAACAAAAGAAAAGAAAAAAAACAAAACAAAACAAAACAAATAAGAGGTACGGTCACTGAACAAAGTACATGTAGGCCCTATATCTCAATACTATAATCTAGTTCAGATTCTGAACGACTCCACTCCAAGAGCAATCCCCAAATGCGCGACATCCCACCACCGCCGCCAGGCCGAGAGACGGCGCGACCCGAACCTGTACGGGCGAGGAAAAAAATCTTTCCTCGCCCGCACAAACCCGGGCCACGCCATCCCCCAGCCCGGCAGCAGCAGTGGGACATCGCGCACCCGGAAACCGCTCCCAAAATAAAATCGCTCAGAATCTGAACCATACTATATCCTGACCCGCTGGAATCGCCCGCAGGCCAGATTGCAACAGTGTATTAAGTGCATGTAACATGAATAATGCTTTTGCTGTATACATGGTATACTGGGTATAAAAATAGGATTTTAGGATGAGTACTCAGGTCATGGCTTACAGGAAAAATACAGACTCTTGCATCATATATCAAATACAAACTTTTGAAAGTGTTGTCTCATCTTATTATTCTTGAGAGCTATCAGGTATTCTGATTTATATTTAATCTTAAAAAATGACAAAGCAGATTGAAAGTTAGGTTTTTCCTTTCTGAACTTACAGCGATAAATATAAAAACGTGTGCACAAAAGAAAGAAATTTATACATAAACAATTTTGTTGGTCTTTGTTACACCCGAAAAGTCTTTGAAAGGATGAGAGTTGTATCCGTGTCCCTAATTTTGAACTCAAAAATTTTTCTAAACATTTCCAAAGAGGATTTACAACTACACATTCAACCATAAAATGCTGAATAGAGTCATTTAATTGATTACAAAGACTGCATAATTCAGTGTCAGACCTCTTATTTTATGCAGAAAATCATTAGTGGCTATAGCCTTATGGAAAGTTTTAACATAAAAAGACCTTAGTTGGGTTTCAATTGTGCACTTAAGATTATTCCTATGGACCAACATCCATTCTTCATCATTTAAATCTATACCAAAATGTCATTCCACTTTCTGCTTCTATCCTTGGGCAACAGTTGGTCCTTAAAGATTGAATAAGAAAATTTAGATAGACTATTACAACTGAATAACTTACTAACCACTAAATCATATGGGTCCCTTGAATCATTGGACCACGTTCCAAACAAAGGGATGGACTTGATAAGGAAAGAATACTTCCTTCTATCACGAATTGAAATATTAAATTCCGATACCAATTCAAAAAACTCCTTAAAGCGATTACCATCAAACATCAAATCCTGTACTGTTATAATACCTTTATCATACCACTCCGAATAGTAGAAAATATTTCTTTGTTTTCAAACAAATATTCTTGTTAAACCACAACACATCCATTTTGTGCATCTCTCTTAAATTCATGTTGGCCAACAATCTACTTCTAAACACATACCAGACCTTAATGGTTTCACCCAGCTGGAAATTTACATTCTTTAAAAGATTGTCAGGAGCACTTGCTCTAAATAAAATGAAAGGGTCTGTATCGAATTCAGTGAGACTTTTCATTTCAATTTGTTTCCAATCACTTTTAAAATCTTCATTCAGCATGTGTTTTGACCAAACCAACTTTTGAGCCAGGGCAAATGATCTGATATCTAACATTTTCAAGCCACATTGATCATATTCATTGTACAAAAATTTTCGTTTTATCCTATCATTGCCGCCTGACCAAATGAATTTAAAAAAGGAATATTCAAGCTTTCTAAAAAACTTTTCAGGAATATGAATACACAGAGTAGTAAATAAGAACAACAGTTTGGGCAATACAAGAGTTTTCACAACAGTTATCTTCCCTATAAGGGATAATGATCTTGAACGCCAGCAATTCAAGGTCTGTTCGATATTTCCCAATCTCTGATTATAATTCAGTTCAAAAAGCAAATTTAAGTCCAAAGAAAACTTTATTCCCAAACAAGAAAAAGTTGAATTGTTCCAAACCAGTCCCTTCTCACTAAAGGGTTTTTCTCTGGATTTTTTCAGAGATCCCAACCAAATCCCTTCACTTTTCAATATATTAACCTTACAACCAGAGAAGGCCCCAAATTTCTCCAAAGTATCAAATAAATTATTAACTGACTCCAAATCTCCATTTAAAAAACAAGTTGTATCATCAGCATACATACTAACTTTATGTTCAACTTCCCCAATTTGAACACCTTTTATTAATGGATTGCTTCTTATTGAAATACCCAATATTTCTATTGCTAGAAGAAAGAGGTATGGGGATATTGGGCATCCCTGAAATATTCCTTTTTCCAAGTGGACTGCTGATGACAGGTAGCCATTATTTAAAACATAGCTGCTTCGGTTATTATAAAAACATTTAATCCAAGTTAAAAAATCATGACCAACACCAAAACGTTCCAGGACCTTATACAAATATTCATGTTCAACACTATCAAATGCCTTCTCTATATCTAATAGTAATAGAGCACCAGGAACATCGTGAGCATTAGTGTAATCAATCAAATCAATAATTAAACGTATATTATGTGCTATATTCCTACCTTTCAGAAACCCAGACTGATTATTATGTATGACATCAAGCAGAAATGACTTTAATCTCAAAGCAAAACATTTAGCAATTATCTTATAATCAACATTCAATAAGGAAATTGGTCTGTAGTTTTTAGCATACATTGGGTCCTTATTATTTTTTGGCAAAAGAGAAATAATTCCATTCCTTTGTGACTGAGACATAAAACCCTTTTCAAAGGAAAAAGCATATGAATCTATTAAAAAATCATAAATATCATTAAAAAAAAACAACGTAAAATTCCTTGGGCAGGCCATCCAAGCCAGGGCATTTATTTGCTGGCATTGACTTAATTGCATTAAATATTTCAACTTTTGTTAATGGTTGATTGAGTTTTTCTTTTTGATCATTTGAAAATATTGGAATTTCTAGTCCCTCAAAAAAATTATCTGCTTCTTTGCTAGAGTCCTCAGACCAATGTGAAGAATACAATGTAGAATAAAAACCATGTAATTCTTTCATGATATTCTGAGGGTTCACTATTAGAGAACCATCTGCATTTTTTAACATATAAATATTTTTCTTTTCTGTATGTCTCTTTTCTAGATTACAGAAGTATTTAGTGCTCTTCTCACCTTCCTCAGCCCACTTGGCACGGGACCTAACTATAGCACCAGCTGTTTCAAAATCATAGATGTCTTCTAACTTTTTTTCTAAATTACCTAAAAGTTGCATTATTTCATTACACTCTGCATCATTTTGTGTCTTAGTCAGCCTTTGTCGTAAAACTTCAATTTCTGCTTCCAATTTACATTTATCCTTCATTCTCTCTTTCTTTTTCCTCGCTGAGTATTCCATGCAATAACCTACTATAGTGCTCTTAAAAGAGTCCCAAATGACATTGGGGTTACAAGATGAATTAGTATGGTCCTTCTTGAAATCATCAATCTTAACTTTAATATACTTGATAAAATCTGCATCTCTCTGAAGCAAATGGCAATTTAATTTCCAATAACCTCTGCCCCTTTTGGGAACTCCGATAGACAATTCTACTGTGACAACAGAATGGTCCGATGCCAGACCATGAGAAATAGTACTGCTTAAAATATTTGCCAAGATACTGTTTGACACAAATAAATAGTCAAGTCTCGAAAGGGCTATAGGATTTTGTTGATGTCTTGTAAATACCCTGTCTGTGGGATGCATTAATCTCCAATATATGGATTAAACATAATAGACTAATGCTAGTGAAGTGAAATAACTGAAGAGAAGATGACAAAACAGGCACTGAAAATATGTGAGATGTTATGGGACATCGTCTGCTTGTGCAATTAACGTCCTCCCTTTGACGTCACACATTTCAGCGGCTTTCGGAGAGCTGTTCAGGTGCTATGTCGGGGCTGTATTTTAGCAATTTGTAATTGATAATAATCATTACTTCGAATGTTTGCGGGCGTCGAATTTTGACAAACTTGTCCGGTCTAAGCTTCACCTACGCAATAATGAAACTTAAGTCAGTTTTAAAAATCAATGAATATCTACTTTAACAGACACTTTTTAAAACGCCTCGACCGGTTGATACCGGGTTAGATTTCTTTACCCCTTCCTGTTAAGCCGCTCCTACTGAGGTGTTGACCGGAATCTACCCGGTATAATTTTGCCAAAATTTGACTAGGTCCAACGAGGGTAAAATCACGATTCTACCCCTGCTAATTCCGGACAGCCGTTCTGTTAAGCCGCTCTTGGGGTAGTTTCTGACCGGACAGCTCGACATTGCGCAATGACTCGAACTCGATTCTCGTGAAATATCACATTCCCCGCGTTTTGAACCTCCCGCGCGCGCGGCAGGAAGTCATGCAGTTCTATACGTTACTATGGGAACCTACCCGGTTAGGTTTTCGGCGAACGTCTGTTATGACGGCGCACCGGGGTGGACCACCCGTGGTTTTTATCACCTGCTGCCCGCTTTTTTTAACCCGGCATCAGTCCCGACTCCGTCCGGACGCGGTCTATTAAAACGGGGCTTTAGTCCATTTCTTATCATTTGATGATTCCAAACCTCACAGTAACATTAGTTCTTATGTCTTGTATGCGCTACAAAATCAACCTTTCTCAAGTGCTTCTATAGAAAGTTTTACAATGTAAATATATGACCTCTACTCAGAGAGGTGAACCCTGAATTATAAGGCTTAATTTCAACTTCAAGAGTGCTTTATTGTACCGCTTGAGATACATTATTATGTTATGTAGTTTGTAAAAGAATGTTTTGAGCTGGAAACTTACTACAATAGAACTTCATTAATATCATCCTTCGATAATTTTTATATAATCCATTTCCTTTCCTTGACAAGATTGATAGCACAATAAACATTTGTCATTTTGTGATTAAAAAACTGAATATGAAATTGAGACAAGTATATAGGGTTTGTTAAGTTAACCCGTTGACTACTGAAATCGCACATTCCCATAGGCTCAACGCAGGGACCACTCAGTTCCAGTGCTGTAAGCATTGTGCTCAGAGACACGTTTCCATTGTTGTATGTTGCTATACCTACCGGGGCTGAGTTGATGGCCTTGACATATGACTATAATTATCTCACACTAAAGATGTAACTGCTAAACCCTGTAAGGTTTAGGTGCTACTATCGTCATGATCGCGTACCGGTAATATTGTTACTTAGTATAGGTGAACATACCACAAATTGATTTCTCGCTAAAAAGGGAGTTACGACATTTCATTTCCGTTGAATATGCCTACCTTATGCAAAGCCAGTGTGCAAAATATGTTTCGTAAACAGAATCACGGAATATAAACATGTATATCATTGAATAAACATGTATATTATTGAATAAACATGTATATCATTGAAGTCAACTATAACGACCGAAGATAAAACCCTAAAACGCACTTGCAACAAACATTTACATAATCACATCCAATAACAAAAAAAAAGTCATTATCAACAACACAAATTTCTGGTGACGTTAGATTTACTTTTCAATAGTCAAAGTCTTATCACTCGCAACTAATCCAAATTGGATTCGGGTAACATGATAACCATGTCAGATTTTCTTAAAATTGGCAAACTTTCATTTATAGCTAAATGCGGCAACTTAATTTAAAGCCAACATCCCCCAAAAAACAACAACAACACACAAACAAACAAAACAAACAAAACAAACAAAAACAAAATAAACAAAATAAACAAAACAAACAAAACAAAACAAAGCAAAGCAAAACAAAACAAAACAAAACAAAACAAAACAAAAACAAAACAAAAACAAAACAAAAACATAAACAAAACAAAAAAAACAAAACAAAAAAAAACAAAAACATAAACAAAAACAAAACAAAAAACAAGACAAAACAAAAAAACAAAAATGAACAAACATAATGCAATATAATAATTAAGGGAAGTCTGCCTCTTTCTAAATGAAAATGAATAAAAGCATTACTTGAGACATTCCATTATGTCTTTTTCAATTAATATTTACACTCGATTCAACTATAGAATGGAATGCGTACAGGAGCGAATCGAGGATTGTCAGAAAAGGGGGGATGGGGTGAATCTTTCCCTGAAAATAATTCGAGGATTTACATAATCCATAAGTTTATTTTAAGGCCAAAGATGGCAGGACCCCCCCCCCCCCCGAATATAGGATTTTTTTTTAGCCGCTAGAAAGAGTTATATTCCTTCTCCTAAATAGCGGGGAGGGGGGGGGGGTCATTTTAGTGCACTGGATCCACCTGTGCGCTTATAGTTACTTTTGCCACTTTCTGAGTGCTAAATACTATAGATTAGGTTATCATCTATTGAAAATTACTAAAATTCCTTTCACTGTTTAAGTGAAAAGGTGAACAAACATTTGGTCATTAAGAAATCAACTTCTCATTTTCAATTCATGAGTGGACATTTTCTGTTTATACTAACATCGTTTGAAAGCAACATTTTCATATATCCGCAAACAAAGTTGAACAAGTGGGGGCGTTTCATCAAGTGTCTTGTTAGTGATTTTTAGCGACAAATTTGCTCTCAGCCAATCAGATGCAAGGATTTCAGTAGCTTATAACAATTATTGCAACTTGTCACTGATGACAAGTTTTATGAAACAGGGCCAAGGTTTAACTTGGTTCGCCTTTAAATACGAATCATTGTCACCATGAGTGCAACAATAAACAGCTGTCTCTCCCCTTTTTTAAAGGCAATTCTGATATTAGTGTGATCACACCAAAGACTCCGGCATTCAACAATCCATCATTCAAAACTACTTTTTACATAATGTTGGCGACTGTTAAAAAAAACAATCGAGGTTTATAGAGAATGTTTTAAAAAGCAGTAAAGATAGGAAGAGCTCAGCAAGCTCGGGAAAATAAATGAGAGAAGAAATAAGGTTCATCTTTATTGTCCATCCGGTTAGCATTGGGTATTCGTATTATTTACATCCAGTGGTATGGTAACATAGACAAATATACAATGTATACATTTATACATAGAAACATAATCAACACTAATATATTAAGTTGAAAAACGTAGACATGTCATGCATTACAAATAAGATATTCAAATGAAGTATAAAGCCCGGTATAGTTAATAAAATATATTGCTATCATCATTATTCATTACTTTTTGATTATCAAATACATCGGTAGCAGCAATATTTTAATGATTAGAGATCGTAGGGGAAAAAATGAATGGAGAAATAAATGCAGCACTGTAAAATGAGATGAAACGAAAGAGAGAGATAGAGGGGGGGGGGGGTATGATGAGAAATAAAGAAGGATTGGGGAAAGTGAGAGGGGTAACTACAGGGAGAATGAGATGAATATCGACAAAATAGAGAGAGAGAAAGGAGGAGAGAGTGTGTGGGAGGGGGAAGGGGAAGGGGGAGGGGGAGGAGGAGGGGAGGGGGGGTAGGAAGGACGATACGAGAACGGCGCATGCACGCCGATTCTACTGGTTTTAATCCCAGGGGAAGGGGCACTCGACCAAAAAAGTGGTGGGTATGTGCCGCCGGCAAGACAAAAAGGATGGGCTTCGGAACGGGCGTATCATGAAAAGGATGGTCTTCGGAACTACTAACATTTTTGAAAACGGGGCTCTTTGGAACTGGATTACAATATAAATATGATGCTACGAAACTGGGCATCGTTTCACCAAACTGTCATAGGTACAAGTTCACCGACATCCCATTGAAACGCATGTTAATTTTGATACACGCATTTCAACGGGATGTCGGCGAACTTGTACTTATAACCGTTTGATGAAACGCTACCCTGGTCCCCACATACACGCCCCCCATTCGCTAAATACGCTGTGTGTCATGGCAAGTCTATGGTGTCTTCGAAACGGGCCGGAGCGGGGGGGCCAGAACGGCCGGAACGACGGAATGAAAAAAAAAGCGGTGCTTTGGAACGGTTTTCTCTCTTCTTTTTCTCAACAAGAAAAAAAATGGTATGCTTTGGAACGGAAATTTGATTGTAAAAATGTCGGTCTACTCTGCGGCACATACCCACCACACACTATATACTGAGTGCCCCCCCCCCCCTCCCGGGGGTTTAATCATGCGTTCAGTTTGTCCCGAGAAATATATGACTAATAATGGGGCATCCGATCGCATCAAACACAACCCCCTTGCCGATCTCATACACAGCGCCCCCTGATGAGAAGTAGCCCTTTTCTCGAAACATCATGAAATCCTCAATTTCACCTTCATACTGTCCTGACAAGGTGACATTGAGCGACTGGTTCCCTCCATTGAAATCCATTTGCATTAAGTTGTAGTTGCCATTCATCAAAGCAACGACGAAGAAAAGCTCTTGTCCTGCAAAGAAATCAGTACACACCAAGTAGATAAATTCTTGCAGTTTCCTCTTGAAAATTGATTTTTTTTTTTTTTTATCGCAATCTTAATATTCTACCCCCACCCCAATATATATTTCATTTATACCAGTGTTTATGGTTTTTAACATTACTAGCTGAATAAACTTCAACTTATTTAAACATTAATATTTAAACATTATGTAACTGTGAAAAGTCGAATTCACCATGTTGATAGGCCAAAATATGAAGAAAAAAAAACAAACAAAAAAAAAAACAAACAAACAAAAAACAATTTAAAAAAAACAAAAACAAAAAACAAAAAAACCCCACATGTTTACGCTCGTTATCCTTCATTCAATTTTTAATGATTTTTTTGTTAAAAAACCTAATCACCTAAAGATATTATTTTAAAAAATCTCCCCCAGTTGAAACGATCATGAGGAAAACCCACTGGGTCGGATGTAAATAAAAACGTTCTCACAAAATGTGAATATATCACATTCCACAATATTAATTGGTAGAAGCGCATGTAGAAAGCTTCGACAATCGTAAAAGTCTCTTAACAAATTGCGTAAAGGGCCGGATGGTTCTGTTATAAAGCCTATGGGAATGAGATAATTCAGTAGTCAAGGCGTTAAAGCTGTTATCTTAAAATCAATCGACATAATCCTTTTCAATCATTTTGACCAATGTTAGAGATTTGGCATTTCTCATGTCAGTCCAGACCCAACGCCGGAAAAACCGAGCGCAGGTATATACTCCAAAAAAGGATTTTTTTTTTTTTTTTTAATGTATGGAGCAAGATAAATAATATATAGAGCCCTCATCGTTCAGTGCGAGACAGTGTCT